>VXBH01005962.1:91526-123507 GCA_013400035.1 Rynchops niger | reverse complement strand
AACAACAACAACAAAAAAAAAACAAACAAAAAAAAAACCAAAAAAACCCACACCAACCACAAACCCTGTCTCAATTTAACTCTGTGGAACGTTTGCTGCTTTATTCTATGCTTTCTCCTAAAACATTTAGACAAATGCAGTTTTGTGTAAGATGTACAAATCTTTGTCTTAATAAAGTAGAGAATTTCTTTCTCTTGTTTTAGTGAGTGTTATACCAAGGTTTCCTGGTGACTATGCAGGGTATTTTTTCATGTAATTTTTAAGGATACAGCAGAAAAGCTAAACTTTTCATTATTTTCTTCCTCTACACAAATCAACATAGCTTTTCTGAGGTACTGACTTTTCATCTTGTAGTTATTCTTCGGTTTGAATTGGTCTATTCTTAAGCAGCTTCTATTGCCAACCAGTTTTTCTTCTAGAACTTAATCTCCTTTTTCTTTGATGTGTCTTTTTGCTGTGAAAAAACTGCCACTGGGATAACTAGCTTCTGACTATCTTTGGTTTTGGTACTTCTGTTCTTGCATTTTTATTTTTTTTTTCTTTGCTAGCGGTTTTTTGCTGTAATACTAGCTGCTTCTTCTGAGAATAATATCCATTCCATTTGTCCTGTTTTGTTGACATGGGAAGGTTTTCCATAGAAGCAGGTGAAAAACAGCCAAGGTAATCTCTTTGGTAGATATAGTTTAGAGTACGAAGTGTTGGGGAAAAAAATCACCCACAAATGCTAGTGGCAATTTAATCTGGATGGAGAGCAGGAAAGACAATGGGAACCAGAGAAAGTTTACAGTCCTGTTCTGCCCTGTAAAGCTGAAAACAGATTATAAAAACCTGGACATAAGTATACAACTTTAAGAGATGGCAGAAATCAATGGCAGTTGAGTGTTTTGCTGAATGGTTGAGGGTGCTCACTTGGAAGTGTGTGCTGAGGGACTAGCTGCCAAACTATAGCTGTGTGAAATAGTCTAAGCCCTCTGCTTAGTAGTGCTGTATTTATGCACCTTAAATGCTTTTCTTTCTGAACTGTGGTCTCTTTCCTAAATACAACAGCTCTTTGTAGTTATAAAATAGGTTCTGTGTCTAAATTTACTAAAAAAAAAATCACAAGCACTTATCGTAAATTAATAATAAATATATTTGTGTTGTATGGAGGGAAGTAAGATTCCCCTTCTCAGCAGGGTAGGGGAAAAGAATGGGGGGGATGAGAAAGCTTGTGCATCAAAAATAGACAGGGAGATTGTTACTGATTACCATTGTGGGCAAAATTAATTTATTGCCAATTAAAATAGATTCAGGTAGTGAGAAAAAAAGGCAAACATTAAAATGCCTTTTCTCCCCTATTTCCCAGGCCTAGTTTTACTCCTTCACTCCAGACTCCTCTACCCCACTGAGCTGCATGGTGGTGGGGTGAGGGACAGGGGAAATTGTTGAGTGGTATGGTCTGCACATAGCAATTTCTCTCTGCTCCTCCTTCCCTCTCTTGCTCTTCCCCTGCTCCAGCAGGAGCTCTCCCCATGAGCTGCTACCTGCAGGAAAAAAATCTGCTCTGGTGTCGGCTTTCCATGGGGTGCAGACCACATCTTGAAAATCTGCTCCAGTGTGGGGTTTTCAACGGGCTGCAATCCTGTCAGAAAAATTCTGTTCCGCTCTGCTCCACTGCGGACTCTCTACAGGCTGCAGCTCCTTCCATCTGCTCTGGTGTGGGCTACTTTATGGGCTGCAGTAAATATTTTGTCTGTCATGGGCTCTCCCACAGGCTGTGGAACATACCAGCTCTGGCATACCATGGGGCACCTCCTCTTCTCTCTGACCTTGGTGCTCCCTCTCCCATTTCTTGCTCTTTTTAGTCCCTCCTCTCTCTGTACAGTGGTACTTTTTTTCTATTTATTCTTTTATTTCCTGCATATCAATTAGTTACACTGCTTAAGATAAGCTAATAATTTGCTTGGTGAATGGGTTTTGTATGTGTGTGGGTATACCTGTATGTCTATATAGTATGTAAGAAAACCTGTACAATCTCTTCCTCCAGTCCTTGCTTATCTCCCTTGCTGTTCAGTTCCTGCTGTTGCAGCGTTCTTAGTGTACATTCTTTGCAGCTACAAAACTGTCATTCCTTAACTTTTTACTGACCTTTGAATTATTAAATAAACAATACTTATAATACCGTGAGCACAACTCTTAAATGGAGATTTTCAAAAACTTCTAAGCATTAAGTAATAAGTTCTTACAGCTCTGTGTAGGAAGCTATTTTTTCATTTTTCTAGTAAGTTTTCATATTTTAGAGAGTCATCCAGGGTGTGTAGAAATTCACAGGCAAAATTGTACACCTTGAGTTCTGATTTCTCACTGCTTGAGACAAACATCCTCGCATACTTGTCATCAGAAAACCAGGATGTCATCACTGGACATAAACCTAAAAGTTTGTCCCTATATCTTGTCTTTGAATAAAGACGAAAGCGTAGAGAAATAACATAGTCTAAGGAAAGATTCTTATACTAAAAATGCAGAATAAACTGCAATCACTTCAACCATTCCAAAAAACTTCTTACAACGCTCTTCAAAACTATTTGCAAGATTTATTATGTTGGAGGTACATTGCTGAATATAATTCATCCTGTTTTATGTGTCTGCAATTATTAATAGTTGAGTGTTGAACCTTTACAACGGACTAAATAGGAAAGTCATTTTGGTTAGGCACTTTCCTTCTGATAGAGGCTTAACAAAAGGCTCCAATGAAGCATAAATGTTTTCAAAAGGCCAAAAAACCCAATCTGTAATCACATGTATGCATGTGGCTTGTATTTCTATGGATAAATTGTATTAACATGATAATGTGCTTTCTTGCCAAAATTCCAGGCATTAATGTGCATGGTTTTAATTTTCTTCATACAGAGAGGAACTAGAGAGAGCGTGGGGGCCGGGCAATAAAAGAGTTCTAGCTTTCAACCAGTGCGATTTCAAATGGCACAACTAAATGTTACCTACGATTTGTGATAGTTGTATTTGGTCCCATCCAAAACAGAACACCTCTGAAACAGTGAAAAGAATATGGTCTAAATCACGGCTAACTTCTTTTTACCATCTGAATCCTTAATAGGAGCCTTATGTAATTTTGTGCTAAATTTCTTTGGATAAAAAATTTGAAGATGGCCTTTAGTCACAATCCTGAAAAAATTGTGCCAATGCAAATTCTTCTCAAACAAAAATTCTGATAAGCAACATGTAAATTCTTTAGTTATAGAGAACATTTTTCCCGAGATATGAGAGAAATAATTTTACAGAACAAATGTAAGCTTTCTCCATTAATGAAACTCATTGACATGTTGTGATCTCTCTTCTCTACCACCATGCATAAGTACTATCTGCTAGAACAGTGCTAAATAATTATTCATGGAGACAAGATCTGAGTATTGTAAAACAAGGCGAAAACCTCGGCAAGGTCCAATGTGATAGAAGGATCATAACAGGAGCTACAATATAAATGATTAGACAAAGTGCATCTGGTAGATGGGATGAATGACGAGTGGGAACAAATAAAATGGGAGGCAACAGCCAAAAGCCTAGATAATTACTCAGATGACCATCATAATGCTGAACAGGATTTTTCTGGCATACCATATGATACGTGTGCAAATAGACTGACATAAAATTCACCGGTTTCATCCTCTACACGTGCATTTACAGTACCTCTTTTTGCCCATTTTACTTTCAAGGGACTGAGTTTAAAAGTTAAAGATGACCCTGGTCTAGTCCAGCAGGGGGGCTGGACTAGATGACCTCTAAAGGTCCCTTCCAACCTAACAGGTTCTATTATTCTATGATAAAAATCAGCGCACAACAGGAAGAACTGAGATGGTTTTCATCTGTCTTCCTCCAGGAAGATGGAGCTGAACTTCTCAGCCTCTCTTTCTCTCTCTTCCATTTGGGTGATCTCTGAGTTGTCTTGGTTTGGGGGCTGGGTTTCACAAAATACCTACTCTGTCTCAGAGGTTTCAGGAAGGGTCTACCTAGTCTGTTTTTACTTTAGAAGTTAACATCTTGCTAGGACTTGATGAAGAAGGGGTGACTGGATAGCACATGCAGTCATACAGAAGATAGTGTGCAGAGCACGTGTAGGTGGGGCCACTTTGCAGACTATTGTATTCTCTATGCCTTGTAGAATTAAGGACTGGATTCAAAGCAGACAGGTGAAACAAGATGCATATGTCCAAGCAGCTGCAGCCATACTAAAGTCACAGATCAGTGAGGATGAATACCCTCAACGGAGAAATGTAGTGGAGCATGATTTGCTCTAGGAAAAGGGGAACAAAACTCTGTCTTTCTGGATCTGGGTTCCTCCTCTATCACACAGTCCAAACCAAACATTGAAGAGGCAGGCTTCCCATTCTCCAGAGTCATGCACAGTAGATGTCAGCTGGACACAGGAATTGTGTGTAGAGGTGTAGATTGTAAAGTAATGATGACAGTCCAACACTTGCTTGTTATTGTCCCCCTTTGGTTCCTGTATCGTTTGCTACTTCATTGGTAGTTACTTTTAACTTCCTTGTAGTGTGAAATGGGACTCCAATCAGAGTGTTTTCTAATCTTTTTTTTATTTTTGCCTTCAGAAAAGGGAGGCAGAAATTGCCCTCTCCAATAGAAATTGGTCATGGTGATAGTGCTAAAACAAAATGGAAGTTCAAGCAGAAAAAGGATGATGCGGAGGGATGACTACATGTACACCAAGATGCAGGAAACAAGTGTAGCGTTGTTCACATTTTACTGTATCTTCTCCAATGTAATACATGCTCAGCTCTGTTTAAGCTGTTGAAACCGTATTGCAGGGATGTGTGTACATTTACTGCAAGGTATGTGATATGAAGCGTCCTTTCACCCATTGTGTAATGAAAGCAGCTCTGGCCCTCAAAATGTTTTATGCCTACTCCCTAGGTGTGGCGTATTCAGGAACTGCATTTTGGATACAATTAAAGGAACTTGTTGTATGTGACAAGATTCTAAACTCTGGTGACTGACCCCAGCCCCTCTGTGATGTCATTCGTACTGAACGCACTCTTAAGAGCCTGCTATTATCTATTAGCAGTGAGAACAGACAGCTTGAAACCACCCATTTGTGTCACTGAGTCTCTAGAAACAAAATTCAAAATGCTCTGGGAAGGGTAATGGCGCAGGAGATTTCATGGAATACTATTCCAGAAATCGTCACCGCAGATTGCACAGGGCCCCACGAATGTACATTAAATCCTTGGGTTTTTAGATCTTACCTTTCTGATACTTATGAGTCGCCTGAATGCTTAAAAGGAGGAAACCATTAAATTAAAACAGATGATCTATATTTGTGGGTGCTTGTATTGCACACTGACACAAGGGAAAGGGAAAAAGAATGCGTTATGTATTGGTGCATGCTGTTATTGTAGAGATTAAATTACATGGAAACACTTGAACATGGGATAAGCAAAGGTGTTTCATCATCATATAAGAGAATCTGTTTTTAAAGACGTCGCCTGTTCCTACCTGTATCATATGTTAGACGTAGGATTCCAGAAGCAGACACAGACTGAGATTTTTTCCTCATATTTTTGATACATTTTGCTAAAGATATGATAGTTTGAAATTGAAACAAGGGAAATGCAATGAAAATTGGAAGCTAATTTGTATATATTTACAGCATACAGAAGCCAGGTGTCTTTAAACAGAGTAAATTTGTTTATCATTGTGGATATTTTGTTCATCAAAACTGTTTAGTGGGCTTATAATGATAATTGATCTTGTTTGCTGGACAAAATACCACCGACAATGACTGGGGCAAAGAGTGTCATTAATTAACAGTGTTCAGAGGCTGTTTATTCAATAAGCTTTAGGAAGTAAATTTAGGCCTCTGAGATCAACCAAAGCTTTAGTGGGATTGCTGTTTTTATTGTTTATGAAGGACTGACATGTCCAATCACTTGATTTGTTTTTTTTGGCAATTGCAACTTTTGAAACAGGAATTTAGCCCACCTGTGATGGAGTTTGTGTAGGAGAGTTGTATGTGAAATAAGCCATTATGACTTACAGTAATATAATTTCCTTCCATACCTTGACTAGTCCTGCCAGGTACAAGAGCTCTGCTTTTGACAGAATATCTCTGTCTGACAGAATAGAGTAACCCAGGTAAGCTTATCCCTGAGACAGAGATTCATAGTGTGTTATAGGGTGAGAAAGAGAGAAGTTGGGGGTGTGGGGGGAATCAAAGTGCTGTTTTACTGTGGTGTCACTGGTAATAACTGAAGGGATCATAGAAGCCAGCTCTTGACATTGTTTGTACTTTTGTCTTCTGTGTTTTTTCGGTGATACTATCATCAAGTGATTTGAGTGGATGTAGACCTTAGTTCAGAGCATCATTAGAGCTTTCAAGCTGCTAGTTTCATAAGAAGGTGTTGTGACACTGCCAAACTAACTTCCTTTTGTTCCAAAATATAGTTAGAAATAGAAAGAATCAGCAATAAATCATATGTAAAACTTTACTTTACAGTGCAGGTAGCTAAAGCTTTAGTCTGTGCTTTGGAGAAAAAGTTTGGGAGGTGGCAATTGCCACAGTTAACCTTGCAAGGTTTACCTTTATCTTACTTCTTGAAATCAAATGTGTTGAGAAAAACTTGAATTGACAGTTGTACATTCTACACTAAAGCTGCTTTTGCTTTATTTATGATTGTTTCCTGCCAAAAAGAATACTTTAACTATAGCCTATTACATCTGTGGCTCACTTCTGTTTTTAAGACCTTCTGTTGCTCTCTGTGCCTGTGTATCCTTTAGCCTTCACCTTGTCATGTTTCAGATTGCTGAAATGCAAATCTGATATCTCAGATAGATCTGTCATCCAGTCACATAGTTCTGTTTTGAATATAGGCTAAGTATATGATGATGACAACAGTTATCAAGATTTGATAGATGTTTTCATCCTGATGCATCAAAGGTTTTGACAAACACTTATTAAACAATCCTGAGAATAAACTTTAAGCTTGGAAGACTGAACTTGATTTTATGGTACTGCAATACGATCCTACAAGGATGGTCTTATGCATTATCCTGTGTTCACTTTGTCTCTAGTTTCTATTTAGTTTTGGGCATTATACTCTTTGGTTTTGTATTTTAGCAGTGCTCAAATTTTCAGTTGAACTGAAGTATGTAGCAGGAGTTGAGGTCATAAAAGTCTGCAGAGTAAACATTTGGTTAATTAATGTCTAATTTGAGAAGTACCTTCTCAGCTAATGTCAAGTGAAATAAGTTTGAATGGTGCCGTTTCACCAAAAGTCTGAATAGTCCCTTTTCTCTGCAGCTTTCCACTAATTGATAAAAGTACTATTACCAGCCCTGAATTAGTAATACAGAGCTGCAACAGCTTTTTGCAAGCCTTAATGAAGCTCAGGCATGTTCACAACAGTCCAACCGAAGTCCCAAGACTGCATTTACAGCACTTATGCAATACCAATTGTTAAAGAGGAAGATTTTGCTTCAGTTCATTGACAATCCTTTTGTTGCAAGGGGACTGCATTGCAGTAGGGCCTTCTTGCTGCCAGTGGAGGAAATTCACTATTCCAAACCTGCTCTGTGGACATGTTTTGTACAATCCATGGGGTATTTAAAAACAAACTTTACCATACTGAGGTGATATAAAATGACAGGTCTATAGCTAGTATAGTTCTGTTGCTGAATGTCAACTCAGAACTGCATTTGTATCACTGGAGTGTATGGCACTAATATGCTAAGGCCCAGAGTTGCAGTGAACCTTAAGTGTGTGATAATTCAACAGTCTGTTCTCTACAGTTAGAAAAGGCAGTAGGAAATAGAATTTGTGCCGGCTTCCCCTGTCAATTACACCAGTGTTTCTGGACTAACTTCATTGTCTTACATATGCCTTAAGACGGGGTACTTGTTAGTATGGCCAAGTTTGAATTCTAAGAGATTACAATATCCAGGTGCCTAGTCTGGCCCTTCGTGAGGGTTACTGCTGTGGTAAGAGCAGGCTGAAAGCATAATGTTTGTATCTGAGCTTCTCTTATTCCATTTAGCATATTAACTCCCACTGTCATTGAAAGCATATATCTCTGTAGAATATGAAAAAGCATGTTCTAATTTGCAGAATTGGGTAATGCAACAACAAAGAGCTAGGATCAGTAATATCTTATATGACTACAGATATTAACGCTGTGAATGAGTCAGCCTTCAGAATAGAACTTGTCCTCTATTTTACTAGCTGCACAAATTTTGTTGCTATACTGCTATACAAAGCAATGTTACAGAAGAATGGAGTTTGATACAGGTCTAAACATCATTGCAAATAAGAAAGAAAAGATGAATACTGAAGAACAGTACAAAAAGGTGAAAAAGATTGAGATTAGAAACAAGAAAAGTGCATTAGATGACTGAATAAAATAGCACTTGGAATAATAGTGCAAATGAAATGAGAGAGGAAGAGGGATTGGTAAACAATTACATGTTATTAGTGTTGAGCTGGGCAGTTATACTTTCTCAGCACACAGATATATAATGATATGGGAGTACAGCTTTAGTATTTTCTATTTAAAAAGCATTAAACATTGAAATTATATACATACCTTCTAGGCAAATGTTCTAAAATGACAGTAGTGCAATCAAATAGCATCATGATGTGCTCTGATAAGGATTATTGAGATATTAATCCTGTGCATGAATTGCAATAATAATTTGTCTGAACTACAGATTATCAATTAAAAGAAAAAAATATTATAGAACTTCCAGTGAAAAGAAGCAAATTCCTCCCCCTTTCCCCTAATTGCCAAATAACACCTAGTTTTCTCATAGGTAACAGAATGGGGGAAAATTATTCCAATTTTGTAGTGGTTTCAGTTATATGGAGTTCAATATTATAAACTTTAAGTACTTCTTTCTGATCCTTTTCCAAAATTTATGGTGAAATAGATGCAAATACTGGTTATTGCTATTTTACTTCTGTCTAGATACTGCTGTGTTTGGCTTTTGCCTTTTTGGTGAATGTTGCTTTGAAGTTCAGGTTAGTGACAAGTGAGGGTCTTCTTAGGCTCCTGGGTTGAATTTTGAATGGTTTATGCATGCAAATAGTGTTTTCTTGCCTTTATAGTATTTGTTTTGACTTGAAGCTTTCCCCAAAGTTTTCTCTCATCCCACTTTTATCCATTGGTTTTAATATGATTTATTTGTGAGCTTATTTTGCAAGAGTTTGATTACATTTCATGTCCTCAGTTTACCTCATGTTATGTATAGTGAATTCGTGCTGGTTTGTCTCTTATTTCTGACTTAAGGATTTCTTCCTTTAGTGTTGCTAATCAAAAAGAGGGCTTTGACTTGATTTCCTTCCCTCCCCCTGCAGACTGGTATTTCAAGCCTCCTCCTTTCTTTAGCAGTGCCTGTGGTGGTTGTCTTGTAAGCCTGCAACACCACCAGACTTTCTGCATGAGGTTGAGCTGTGCTATCCTGAGACTTGTTTCTGGTGGTCATGTAAAGGTGTTTGTGTTGAAACGGAACTCTCCTTGTACAGTCTGACCTATGTTCCAGAATGAATATACAGATTACCATGCACAGTGTGTTTGTGTACTTGCTGGAGTTGCAGTTTTAATGCTGTTTTGCAAACTTTGTAAGCAGCAGATCAATCCCTTATAAAAGCCGTACTATAAACTGATGATACATTATTAATTGGCTTTGAGAAAGTGAATTTTAGAGTACCTATGTGGTGTAGTAGGCAAGTTACTTTTCAGAAATTTGTTTTAACTATGCAAAGTTTGAAAAACTTTAAGTGGGGATTAGGACCTGCCTTAGGTCCAAATAGAGTACATGCTATTAAAGCTGTCTAATAAGTTTGGATTCTTTTTTTATTGGTAATTTCCACATTAAATTAAATTGGTTTTAATATAATTTTATATTAATCTATATATAGATTTAAAAGATAATTATCATACCAGTAAATAAAATCTTAAAATACTCAGAGTTGGGGGAGGAAAGGATGTACTCTTGATTTAGCTCCACCTGGGCCTCACGATTTATTTGGTGATTAATCTGGGATAATGTAGCCTCATGACAGAGAAATTGGTATTTACAACCATCTATAGATATGAAAATAGATATATGGAAGCCCTAAGATCATGTGGTTCCTTTGTTATGAAGCTATATCTGTTGCAAATCAGGTTCTCTATATCTGCTTTGGCTGTTGAAGGCCTCATTCCTTGAAATGTTATAACTGCATACAAAACAACCACTAGATGAACATTTTCATTCCATTAATTTAACAGCCATCATGATTGTTTTCTGTCTTGTGTTCAGAAGCAGAACTCCGTCAGAATATTCCACACAAACTTTTTTAAAAATAGCCACAGATAACTCTTTCTTTGTAATATAGTTTGCATTAGACCACAAATGCAAGCTTTTAAAGTTCAAAGAGTAAATAAACATGTCAGTGTAGTGAATTTAGCATAACTGTAACTTTTTGTTAATCACCAAAACAAATTCCTGAAGATTTGATAATATTTTATAAATACACAGTAGAAAACCAGCATCTTAATAATTAAAACTGTGATTATTTGTCCCTTTTCTTCCAGACCTGACCTCAAAACTCAAGTTATTATTGGTTCCAGAATGCAACCCAAGAAAAGTCTGAAGGTTGGGAGGCAATACCACTTTTGTGGAGGGCTTCTAATGAAATGAAAACACGTAAGTTGTGAAGCCCTGATGGAATAGCAAAATGCCCTGCAGTATTTTTTCAGCCAGTAGTGTGCTAAATACAGAATTTAATTACACTTTTGGCAGTCGCAGTCACTTCATTTGAAATACCAACCTCCCCAAAGGCTTCTAGGAATGATATTTCTTTGGACTTGTGTATTTTTTCTTTCTCCTTCACTCAGAGTGGAGAGGGTACTATATACATGATTCTCTTCTTACCTCATTAATATTTTTGTTCAGTGAAAATGTATGTTAACTTGAACTGTTTTAAACAAAGAAAAAATATAAATAATAGCACTCGCCTTTTGAAAGGTATAATTTGAGCATTTGTAGGATTGACAGAATTGTTCTTACATAGCGCCAACAAAGTGCATAAATGAAAACTGTGTATGAATAAGATGCTAGATAAACGGAGGACAAAGAGGAAAACCTTATGTGCAGTATAAGAAATGACAAGTCAAAGGGATGGTTAAAGAAGTCTGTACTGTTTAGTATATGTTTTAAAATACATAATATAGGGAATGCTATGCTGATGCAGGAAAGAAATAAAGATGTATGTCATTTACATACTGATAACGCATAAAAAGAAAGGCAGTTGTAATTCTACATGTTTTCTTTCAAACTCAAGTATAAAACTCTAATCTGAACTGTTTTGATTGTTGTTTGGAATGGTAAAACTTGTAAAAACATTATAAAAATAGTAGAACAGGATGCAGAGTTAGTAAGGTAATTCATACAGGCTGTTGCATTTTTCCAGGTAACAGACTTTTTTCCCCCCAAACTTTCCTGCCTTTTATGTACATTCTACATAACGTAGAAATTCGTAACTTTGTCTCTTAATTTAATCTAACCTTCCTATTTTCTTGTCTGTCCTTGCAACACTTCTGAGAAACTATGAAACCACGTGAAGCACAGACTAGACTCCCAGATCAGGTTATTTTTATGTCAACTGTCTTTATTAGACAATCCCATTAGATCCTTGCCAGTGACAAAGGAGGGAAACATAATGCCATCAGCACCTTTATAATGCTACACCCTCCAAAAGTTACTGGAATTAGTAAACTCATCTTACTGCCAAAACCTTTTAAAACAGTTTACAAGCTAATTTCATTGACTTACAGAACTATTTGTGCTAAGCAATTCACTTTACGTTATACACTGAGGAACAAATTCTACCTTAAATTTGACTGCATTGCTAAGATACCACCCTGAGCTAACTTTCTGTCTATTTTTGTGTCCCTTAAGGATCTTGTTAACATGGTAGAGCAGTCTCTATCATATATTCATAACCTGTAGTAAACAAAGTAATATACTCCTATTCATTGTGGTTTGACACAGATACATGTTCACAGCTGGCATTACTTGCACAGATACCAAGTTCCATTTTTACCAGTTAGAGGTCTCCTTCATAATATTGTAGGTATTGCTATTGTTATCTAAACTTTTGACAGATGCAAACATTCTGCTTTATAAAAATGATCATCTTCCCAAACAGCAGCGTTTGCATATATTCATATATATTTTCTGCACTTTCTCGTTCCTAACCAGTTTTTTTTCTGTTGCAAGAGCTTTGTGGAAATGTAATGTCGTATTATTTCATCTATAACTCGGGATATTCATCAGTGACATGGAAACCTATGATCTTCTGCAAATGAAGTGTCTATAAGAAATAATGCAAAATAACCATGCCTGGAACTTGTATATAAGGCAGTACCTATCTCGTGCTTCATGTGAACAGTAAAAGTGTGTGGAATTCAGTTAGGTACTTAACTATGGTTCAGACTACAACTTCAGGAGCAGGCTCTTTGAAGTAGAAGTATCTGATTCTCATTTGCATTTTTTATATAAAGGTGCCATGATGCAAATAAGTCGAGCTGACCTACTTACATGTTTGAAGTTAGGCATGTGTTCCTGTATCTGCTGAATAAGATCCTGACTTAGCAGTTCATTGACTTCAAAGCCCTTCCTTTGAATCACTGAGCTTTTTGGCTTTTGTACTGTTTTCAGCCTGAACTGTCAGGTTGTTGTTTTTTGGTTTTTTTTTTTTGGCTGACCACCAACTGTGTAAAACAATAGGCTTTTTTTTTTTTGCTTTGTCTTATGTGTTGGAGTGATTGTCTGTGATGTTACTTCATTATTTTATGCCAAGTTAATTGGTAAAGTTAATTGCAAGAGGTTTCTTTCAAAACAGGAGTAGCAAAACCCAGATTAATACAAATCATTGCTTCTACAGGACTTATTCCATAGGGCACTGTAAGCAGATACTGAAACGTGGCAAAAAATTACTTGTAGTAAAACTTATCTATCAATTGTGCAATGGCTCTGTGCCTTGACTACATTGACAACAAAATCAAATCACAGGTGGTGTCCTCAAATGAATAATATAGTAATAAAAATTCTTCCCTAAAAAACGTCGTCAGTGCTGTGGGATGAGAGTATCATCTCTCTAGTGTGTTTCTAGTATTGAGACAGTATAGTCAGATGCAGACTGTAGGATGTTTTGCGGGCTTCTATGTGAGATAGTTGTGGTTGTCAAAATGGAATTTAGGTTTGTCAATGAACTCCTAATGCACAGAAAATCTTTTCTTGGAATGAAAGAAAAAATTTACTGATTGTATATGCTGATTCTACATAATATTTTTTTTTTTAGAAACCCATAAACTCTCCTAGGTGATATGTTGTACAGTGGAAGGAAATATTAATTTTATGATGTTATTTAAGCTAGTAAAGAGAATACCAAAGCTTAAACAATCAACCTTGCTGTAAAGTATTCTGTTTGAACAACAGTCATTTCTGAATAAGTTCCATTTCTGAAGTGCTCCTCTTTGTTTTATCTGTTCCTATCGGTTAGGTTTTAAAATAATACCATTTGAGACTACATTATTTATGTCTGTTACACCAAATTCACAAAGCAGACCTGGAGCTGACATTTTGCCCCCGTTTCATTTTAGTAAAATGGCTGTGAACTGGAGGTATGTTCTTCCAGGGAGAATATCCCAATGTAGAGAAGGATCAGTGCTTTCTGAGGGGGTCAGAAATTGTAGCTTTTTTCCCTGGTATGTATGTGAAGAGAGGTAGTACCACCCCCAATGCATTATCTGTTGTCTCTTCTACTGTTTTGGGTGCAACACACTCTGCTATTTCTGGAATTCTTTTGGGGCAATTCAAAGATGTATGAAAGATTCTTGCAGAAAAGTGTCTCTATTGTTTTTGTTGGTTGTTTTTTTTTTTTTTTTCCTGTGGATAAAGTGATGAAGCCCTGTTCATGGCAAACTGAGTTTAATGTGGAATTTCCTGACTTGTTTACAAGAGGTAGAATAGAACTTCCTACAAAGTTGGACCTTTTTTGCTATTGCACTGTTACAGTGATCCCCTGAAAACACTGGAAGGAATGGCTGAAAACAGTCTGAAATGAAAGGCATAATGTAACATTGTTTCCTCAGGTGTAAGACAGTTATTGGATTATGCTGTAGAAGTTGCTGAAATAGGCAAGAATAAATATTCAGGAAATATTAATTTTGGAAAAAGCAGTTGTGAGACTTGATAGACTCTCTAAATATGTTGTTGCAATATGGTAGTGTTCAACATGTTAAGCCTTGTTTTCCTGAATGTACTAATGTAAACTATCATGCAACAAAACTATTCTGCATCATGATGTATCTTACTGAAATGTTACCTGGAAGATAACTCTTTAATTCTAATCTAGTGTTCCTTGTGAAGTAAAATATGGAAATTTATATAAAGTTCACAAATCTGTCTCCATACAAAATGGAAAACAAACAAAAAGATAAAAAAGTAGGCAGTCACAATTCATAAATTCCCCCTTCTTACACTGCTGTTCTATAAAAGAATGTACCTCATGAGTTTTGATGAAAAGTCTAACCCTTTTTCAATTCAAATATTCATTTCACAAAATTAGCCATTGCAGGAGACACAAGTATTGCCAATTAGCATATTAGAATGATCACCCTTATTGAAAAACAGGACCAGGAATTGCTTGGGAATTCCTTCCTTTCTCTTCCATTTTACCTCCTTATAAACACGGATATAAAGAGACAAAAACCCCATTCCCTTTAGTTTTAAGTTCATGGGGGATTGCAGTGATGTGACCCTCAACCCACATGTCACTACGCGTCTATCTTAAAAGCAGAATAATATAAGTGAGATGCTAATACCTTTTACGTAAGAATATCCCTTATGTAAGGATTGCAGGGACAATGGTCAGTGGGTAGATGTGAGCCTTTGGTGTAGTATGTATGCTGCTCATTCCAGTTAACTTCCTCCTTAGCAAGCTTTTTTTTAAAAAAAAAAAATCCTTGGTTTCCACTGATGTCTTGTGCACTTAACCAAATGCAAGTTGCATAAGGTGTTTCTTCAGCGCATAAAATAAAATGTGTGATGAAAATACAGCTCTCTTTTAGTTAGAATCTACTAGTGTTTAGAAAGTTAGACGAAGTGTAAGAAGAGTAAGAAATCATGTCCAACAAGCATTCACTAAATAGCAGCGTAAATAAGAGTCTCTGGATATACCCTAACCAAATGGAAAACAAAGTGCATCAGTGCCAAGGTGATTCCCCATATACTTCAACAGTCTCATTCAGTTATCCCTGAGGGCCAAGATAGGACATGACACGTGTAAAGTCCAGTTCTTAGATTGCATTTCCCTCAGTGCACTGGAGGGGCTGCCTAAATAGATTAATGTAACACCGTACATGGCAGGGGTGGAGTGGGGGGTGCCCTCTGGCTTGTTTTAGGGGATCTTCAGTCCAGCTGTAGTATCTTTATGGAATTATTTTTACAAACAGGTTAAATAGATGCATGATAATTCCTTGCCTGCTTTCTTCAGCCATGTTTTGCTCTGGGGGGTTAATACCAGAAACTAATCTTGTTAGCTCATAAAGTGAGCAAGATGAATAAGATTATGGCTCTTGTCCTCTTGTAATTTCAAACCAGGATAGCTGCTAAAACTATCTCAGTTAGTTAAAGGTGAGTGTAGGAAAAATGTGCCCGACTATTACAAGAATGATATGGATAACTTACCTCTGAAAACAAACAGGAAACTGCAGGATTGGACACTTCCTGAGCTACAAAGCCTTTCATTTCATTTTGTGAGAGGCAGGAAAGAAAGATGGATAGACCTGATGTTATTTTAAAGCACTAGAAATTACTTCCAAATGTGTGACCAGCTGAACAAACAACTGTTGTATATGAAAAAATGATCCACATTCTGATTTCAGTTATTGTGATGTGAACAAAAATTTCAGTGAGTGTTAGAATTGCTCTGGATTGAAAACTGGATATGAAAACAATGGCCTGCTGTGTATTTGTGGGGTGTGCTTTTTAAAGGTAAATGTTATTTTGAAAACTTCTGGAAAAAAATATTTGTTTATCAGATGGATGTTCTACACATGAAAATACCTTACTCCATGGCTAATAGATTTATTATAATTGATTTTGAATAAGCAGTTCTTCGTTTATACATGAAAAATACCTCTGGAATCAGTGGAGGGGAAGGTGAATCCAACCAACATATCAACAAGCAAACAAAATGTAGTTCACTTCACAATTTGTAAGAATACAAAACCTTATTCTGTTTGTGGCTAATAAATGCAGTCAGAAAGTCTTTTAAAAATTGACAGTACTGCAAATGCTACTGTCCTTATGTTGCCGGCTTCCTAAATTGGAATTTGCCTTGTTAAGGATGAATACATCTCTTTTCTTTTCTGGTTTGAATGCAATGATATTTGCCAGATATGACCTAAGTTGCCATTATATTCCTTCAGATTTATGTTGTAACTCACCTGAACTCTACAATGGGCTAGCGCAGAACTTTAATAAGAATGATAAGAACTATACATTGTATAAATAGCTGTTTTGAAAATTGTCAGAATGTATTAAAGAGATATTATAGCATGCATACTCACCGAAACTTATGAAATTATAGTTTATCCCAAATCATGTGCACTGATGTTTCTTTATAGCGTTTAGTCTTTTCAAATTAAGAGTTATGATTTTTTGAAATAAGTGATGTTGCACCTCAGGCCAGAACATCAGTCAGCTCAGTTTTGTTTGTTGAAGAGCTTTCTTTACATACATGAATGATAGGATAACTAGCACCAAGAGAATTTATTTTTTTTCCAAAGGATTAATGAAGTAATTTACATCTGTTCTTATAGTATTTAGGTCTCTCTATTTACACTGTGCAGCATGCTGTGTCTGTTCAAAACCCTAGGACTGAAATGAAACTTATAGAAACTGTCCAGTTACCTCCTTAGAGTTACCCAAGAGACTAGCTGTAAAAGTGAAAATTAATGTAGGAAGAAAGGTTCCATGTGTTCTATATAAAGCATAACAAGCACTGTAGTATCCATAAAAACTAGGTGCTTTCCAATAAACAGATACTTCTAAACTGTGCTTGTCTTGACTTAATACCAAATTGACAGACTGGAGACTAACTGAAGTTAATGTCAGAACATTTTAATCACCAGTATATGGACAATATGATAAATGAAATAATTTCCCTGTTCTGTAAGGGAGATGGTGTAGCTTGGAAGGAAGTTCAAATGGGTCAGCACAGTGGTTCCAGTTATACTGCACAGAGACAGCGTGCTGTAGGGCTACAAGGTTGCCTGCCTTTCCACTCAAGTACTCAAGACCTCTCTTTGGGGTCTCTCCCAGAGTTACTTCTGTTGTCAATTATAGGATTATAACACATCTGTACTAAAAACAAACAAAAAAAAAAACCCGACAATATCCCAACCAACAAAACCCCCAAACTCAGGCAGCCTGAATGAATTCCTGCATCTGGCTAACTTCTTGCTGATTCACAGTGTCCATTTCTTTATTTCCTGCTTTGTTCTACACATGGCTAAATCCAAATCACTTTTAAAAGGCACAGAATTCATATATCTGAATAGTGGAGCCATTTTCAGAATGCAGTTTTCTGGTTTATGCTGAATTATGAAGCGCCTACCTGAGAAAATGCCTTTTATTTCTATCACAAATCAATATTTGTGTAAATATACAAACAATAATGCTCTACCCTGTTTGAAAGTATACTTGAAAAAAGGTCAGGTAATCAGAGTTGGCATCGTTCTCTTGTAGGTTCTGTCTGTTCTTCAGCAAGAGGAATGCTGTGGTATTTCATATCACATAGTCCTTTTCATAAACTATAGAAGAGCTGAATGGCTTTTTTTCTTCCTACCAGCTGTAATGTGTTTCAAGACTTTTTTTTTTATTATTAGAATCTTACTCCTATCTGATTTACACAATCTGATCTTGATTTGATGCAATTTATCTCACATAATTCCCTGTCTGCTCCACAGATCTTGTTCCATGTATTTTTATATACTGTCACTTCACTTCCCTAGACTAAGTATAATCTTTTTGCTTTTTCGCTTAGGATCATTTCTCCTGATTACCCTTGTCCTCTGCAGCTCATCTGTCTTCATTACTTTTTGGAGAAGTGTTCACAGTTTGTGTTGCTGAAATACTTTTAAATACTCTGAAATTATTTTTTTATTTTTTATGGCTTGTGAAAAAGTATGTTTGCAAGAGTGATTTTTTGCTAATAAAAAGCATAAACATACTATTACGGGTCAAGGAAACCTTTTTCTCTTCAGGAAGAGTATCCTAATTCCAAGTGGTCTTGATGTCTTCACTGGTACATAAATCTATAGTTCTTGAAGCCAGAAGACAGGATTAGTGTGGTCATCTTGGTCTGAACACTGTTAGAAGCTCGTTAGGAGACTTTCAACATCAATTCCATATGTTATATTTGAGATCTAGCAAACAATTTCCTAAAGCATCCTCGTAGTTTTATTATTTAAAGATCAGAATTATTTGGAATATCTGTAGCCTTAATTATGGAAATTATCGTATCTCATGGTGTTTATTAAACATACATCTATTTTACACATGCAGTATAACAGCACGACAAAATAGAAAATGTCCTATAGTTTGACAGCACAATTCACTCGCATACGCAGCTTTACCTGAAGGTGGAAGATGTGTTCTAGTCTGAAGATTTCCTATGCTAATAGTAAGTCATGTGTACGGAGCAGCTTAGCAGGCCTTCCTCAATATCTTCATTTTAGGCTGGCATGTAGGAGACTAAGGAGCAAGTAGCCAGGCATTTCTTCTATGGATGCAATAAGTATGAGTCATGGCATAGAAAATACAGAAAGGCAGGATCAATTCTACAGTAACTTAGTTGGGGAGTTCTAATCACTGCTTGGTTTAGAAGTGTGTTGCTGCAGTAGCGGTTGCAAAATAGCTGTACTACTGCACCACAGCATGTGAAAAGAAACCCATTCTTCTAACACAAAGAAATAGGGATGTTTTGATTTCTTGGATAGATGATGACATGTGGCTATAAAAATATTTGACTGATAATAAGAAAATAGAGTTTGCATATGATATGTGCAATGTGAGAATTTGTCTCACTTATAACTGGAGCAGCACTACCAGACTAATCTGTAGTATTTGGTTTTTGTAGTATTCTCGGTCCTGTTAACATCCCAAGTCAATGGGAGGTTTTATCTACCTAGGAAAAAGCCCTACAGCATTGTCATATGCTGTTTTCCAGTATGGTCTGTTTAAAAAAAAAAAAATATATATATATATACATGAAAACAACTTTTTTTGCTTTGAGATTTCATTTCAGAAGGATGCAGTCAGAAGTGCATTTTGCACTTGGGTTGCTGTCAGGTCTCTTATAAAGATAGGCCACTGCCTCTGGGATTACATTCTTACATTACTGTGCTTGGACGAATGCTGGAGCTGTAACCAGCACGTTGTTGCTGGCATGTATTGTACCGAGAAATTGTATGTCAGTGTCTTGGTACAGTGCATCAGTGTTCTGAATCAAAATTATCCCTTACATCTATTTCAACTGGAGACTCCTTTGGACTTTTTGCTTCTGCTGAAATAAAGACATTGCTTCTGCTGAAATGAAACATTACTTCTGTTGTTTTGTGTGTTTGGTTTTGTGGTTTTTGATTTTTGTTTGGTTGGGTGTGTTTTTGGTTTGGTGGTTTTTTTTTTTGCTTTAGCTTTTAAGTGGTATAAAACAACAGTAAATTTTTTCTTCCTTTTCCCTAATTTCCCCCTAAATCTACTTATTATAACCTACCTTTAAGAATCTCATTTCCCTCTGTATGGGAAGATGATGGAGGAAAATCATGTGCAATGTAGATAACTAAATATTTGCTTTTAACTTTCATGATTCATTAAAATTTGTGTATAACTCTGCCTAAATGTTTACCAGTTGAATTTAGGTTTATATGGTCTATAATAGAATTATAGATATTCACCCCTCTCCCCAAATATTTAATACTTTTTTTTATAATTTCATTCTCAAGCTCAGCTAAGCAGGAATAGGACACACATTATTACGTGACTTAAAATACTCAGGAAGTTTTTCTTATTAGAAACTTCTTCCCAACAAATGTTTGCATTACCTTCCATCTCTGTTATAACTTAAGACTATTTCTTCCTATTTGAGATAGTAATACTGGATAATAATACAACAAGTAATAATCTATTACTACAAAACCTTCTTTTTCAGGATTCCTTATACTTAAGAGTGTATTCTTTTGCCAAATACTATTTACAGAAAAGTTGCAGTTCCAGTATAGCGCTCTCAAATAAAAACAGTTGGTAATTAATGGCTCTGTAACACTTTAATACCCCTTCCCTTTTAATTACTTTTAAGGCACTGCTAAATCCATTAGTCAATGTACTTATTGGTGTGCACAAGGAGTATCAGGATTTCTTAAAAAAAAAAAAAATTGCAGTTGAAATTAAAACATAAAAAAATCTTTTAAGTTTTTAAAATTTCTTATTTAATACAAGGTAGAATGGGGAAAAGCATAAATATAACTTTTCATACTTTGCCATATTTGTAAGGTGAAAAGATTAATAAAACAATTATTTTTCATGTCCAGTGTATATGTTACTGCACTGCTGTTTATGAAGCTCCAAATTTAGCTCTCTATTAACCAACATATTGAAAAAAAAATCATGGAATGATATGGGTTGGTAGGGACCTTAAAGATCATCTAGTTCCAACCCCCCTGCCATGGCAACGAACACCTTCCACAAGACCAGGTTGCTCAAAGACCCATCCAACCCAGCCTTGAACACCTCCAGGGATGGGGCCTCAACTGCCTCCGGGCAGCCAGTTCCAGTGCCTCACCACCCTCACAGTAAAGAATTTCTTCCTAATATCTAATCTAAATGTCCATTCTTTCAGTTTGAAAACACTACCCCTCATCCTATTGCTACATGTCATTGTAAAACGGCCTCTCTAGGCCCCCTTTAGGAACTAGAAGGCTGCTATAAGGTCTCCTCAAAGCCTTCTCTTCTCCAGGCTGAAGAACCCCAACTCACTCATCACGGGCACATGAATTAAGAGTTAAGAAACTTTGACTCAAATGATGAATAAGTGAATTCATGTAAAAGACTAGTCTGGGCAAAAGGGGATTGAGCTGATATTTTTTGTATTTGTTGTGGTGCTCAATGAGCTACTGAAACAAAATTTAAGTTGCAGAGTACGTTGTCCTGTAAACTTGAGAGATCCAAATGGACTGTGACAGCTTTACCTGAAAAACAAAAAAAAAATGTGTATTTTTTTTGGTGCATTGTCCTTATTGTCAAATTTGTAATAAGACAGGATAATTAAACTCAGCAGGATTCATGTTCTAATTAAAATAGGGCAAGAATTTATTCTGTTATCCCGTGACACTTTCTTGAGATGCCTTTTATTTTCACTTAGTTTTTCATTAAAAATAAAAGCCTAAAAAAAAATTCCACTGAAGGAAACTTAAAGATCCCATAGTTTGAGAGGTTCAAATGAGATGTGGGAGACTGCAGATAGCATCCTAGCAAGGGGGTTATGGAATGAGTTCTTCTAACATACTATGTTTTTATTTTTATATGGAACGCATGACAGCTAGGTGGATTGGTAAAACAAGCAGATTGTAATGTAGGAATGAACACAATGTGAATAACAGCAGTGAAGAATTCTTACTATGTCCTATTTTGGTACCAAACAATTTTGCATAGACTTTTTCCAGTCTTACTGTTTGAAAACAAAACTAATCTTAAGGAGGAACAAATAATGGAAAAGGTAATGCAGATAATTAATACATAACAGGTGATAAATCTATCACACGTTTACTTGTTAATTGCATGCTTTGCCTGATTTTTATAGGTTTGAACTTAATGTATATCAATCATTCCCGTATATTTGACATGAAAGGCACTGCAATTTGGCTTCCGTCATGAAGCATTGACGTAGTAAAAATGAACTCTCCTTCCTATGCTAAAAATTATCTAGGTGTTGATTGAGGATTATAGTTGCGTGCAGTGCTGCTCAAACATCTTTTTCCTCCCTAAACTTAGTATGCATGGGTGTTTCGGAAGGAATAGACCTTAGACTTTGTGCATCTACTGTTGATAGACTGATTAAGTAACGCAGACTGGAATGTGCTCTGATGGCTGTGGGGATAGAGCAGTAGTTTATTTTTCATGGAGTTACAGAATGGTAGGGGCTGGAAGGGACCTCTAGAGGTCATGTAGTCCAATGTCTTTGCTAAAGCAGGTTCACCCAGAGCAGGCTGGACAAGAATGCATACGGGTGGGTTCTGAATACCTCCA
Source organism: Rynchops niger (assembly GCA_013400035.1). Lineage (NCBI taxonomy): Eukaryota > Metazoa > Chordata > Aves > Charadriiformes > Laridae > Rynchops > Rynchops niger. The sequence continues at coordinate 101,142 of VXBH01005962.1, read as the reverse complement.
GAGAAGGAGAATCCACCACCTCTCTGGGCAGCCTGTTCCAGTGCTCTGCCACCCTCAAAGGAAAGAAGTCTTTCCCTATGTTCAGATGGAATTTCATGTGTTCCAGTTTGTGCCCGTTGCCTCTTGTTTTGTTGCTGGGTACGACTGAGAAGAATCTGACCCCATCCTCTTGACACCTGCCCTTTAGATATTTATAAGCATTGATAAGATCCCCTCTCAGTCTTCTCTTCTCCAGGCTAAACAGACGGAGGTTTCTCAGCCTTTCCTCGCAAGAGAGGTTCTCTGGACACCTGATCATCTTTGTAGCCCTCCACTGGACTGTCTTCAGTAGTTCCCTGTCTTTCTTGAACTGGGCAGCCCGGAACTGGACACAGTACTCCAGAGGTGGCCACATCAGGGCAGAGTAGAGGGGATGACCTCCCTCGACCTGCTGGTCACGCTCTTTTTAATGCACCCCAGGAGACCGTTGGCCTTCTTGGCCCCAAGGATGCATTTCTGGCTCGTGGTCAACTTGTTGAACCACCAGGATTCCCAGGTGCCTCTCTGTAGAGCTGCTTTCCAGCAGGTCAACCCCTAACTTACATGGGGTTATTCCTCCCTAGGTGCAGCACCCTACACTTGCCGTCCTGGAACTTCATTATGTTCCTTTCTGGCCAGCTCTCTAGCCTGTCCAGGTCTCTCTGAATGGTGGCATAGCCTTCTGGTGCATCAGCCATTCAGCCAGTTCTCAGTCCACCTCACTGGCCACTCACCTAATCCCCATTTCCGAAGCTTACCTGTGAGGATGTTATGGGAGGCAGTGTCAAAAGCCTTGATGAATTTTGAGGTAAAGAGCATGCACCGCTCTCCCCTCATCCACCCAGCCAGTCATGCCATGATAGAAGGCAATGAGACTGGTCAAGCATGATTTCTGCTTGGTGAATCCATGTTGACCACTCTGCCTAGCCTTCTTTTCCTCCCCGTGCTTAGAGATGACATCCAGAATGAGCTGTTCCATCACCTTTCCAGGGTTGGAGAGGAGGCTGAGTGCCTGTAGTTCCCTGGTTCTTCCTTCTTGCCCTTTTTGAAGACTGGAGTGATACTGGCTTTCCTCCAGTCCTCAGGCACCTCTCCTGTTCTCTGTGACCTTTGAAAGACGATGGAGAGCGCCTTCGTAATAACATCTGCCAGCTCCCTTGGCACTCATGGGTGCATCCCATTGGTGCCCATGGATTTGTTGATGGCGAGTTTGCCAAAATTATCTCTAACCCAATCCTCCTCAACCAAAGGAAAGTCTTCCTTTCTCCAGACCTTTTCTCTTACCTCCAGGTTCTGGGATTCCTGAGGGCTGCCCTTAGCAGTAAAGAATGTAGCAAAGAAGGCATTCAGTAACTCTGCTTTCTCTGTACCTGCTGTCACCAGGGCACCCACATCTTTCAGTAGTGGAGCCACATTTTCCCCAGTCTTCCTTTGCTACTGATGTACATGAAGAAGCCCTTCTTATTGTCGTCCCTTGCCAGATTTAATTCCAAGTGGGTTTTAGCCTTTCTCATTGCATCTCCTGTCACTTCCTCTATGAAAGAGAAGGAAGGTGTGAAGGAATCATGCAGCACAGGAGTACTGCTCTGCAATTCTGCCACCACAGTTTACACAATACCCTTTCTTAAGGTATGCTTAAAGCTACATACTGCTTTGAGAGAGACTTGTTTGTAGGCAACAAAAAAGAAATTGGGTGTAAGGACAGCCTTTTTTTTTAAGAAACCCTCTGTCACAGATTTGGGAATCCCAGGGGAGAGGAATGAATATATGTCAGGTTTTTGAAGGAAAACAACTGTGATGTAAAAGCTGGCATAACTATTGCACAGGAGAAGATATCCATGATTGGCTGGAAGAACTGTTTAACTATTGTGGCTGAGTTTCTTTCTGAGATGCCAATAATACTTTCTTCCACCCACCTTACATACCTAAAATATTTAGATTTCTGCAAGATAAGGAAAAAAGTGAATGTTTTCCTTAATACTTTTTTATTAACTAATTCTTGTTTATTGAGCTATAAGATTCCGCATGGTGACTGAAATCCAGTGGAAGAAGCCCAACTCTGGTGTAATGACAGCAAGCACAGAACTATATATTAAGCTTGTGAGGTATCTTACTAATAGGTGTACTCTATATACCCATGCAACTGAAGTATCTCAGGAATATAACACTGAAGAAAGATATTGACTGTTCTGTATATCAGTTGCATCAGCAGTGACCCAGGTGTGACTTGAATAGGACTGATGCATTTTCTAGTTTTTCTACTGAATAGCTATCAGAAATAACATATCTGAGTCTGCCTTTTTAAATGAAGGCAATAAAAAAGTCTGCCTATATTTCAGGAACAATATATTTCATTTAGGACAATACAACAGTGCAAGGTTAGTACTTTTACTCTCTAGAGTCTCAACATATGAAATACGCTCATCTGCTTATGCATGGACTCTTTAAAGCAATGTTAGTGGGATAAAATAGGGTGGTTTCATCAGTGCATCTTGAATGTCACTTTTACCATCTTCTAATTAAGCTTTTCCATGATCTCTCTTATGTTTCTTCCTGTAGCACCACTCCTTCAAATGACATCAACATATAGTTACTGTTCAGACCATCTAAGAAATTAGAACTGTGACTTGATGAAAACATGAGTCACTGCTGCAGAATAATTCCTCCCAAGTTAGTTTCCAAGACCTATGTTTTGAGCAACTTTTCGGTTCTGGGTCCCAGACAAGAACTGAGCTTTCCACGCACTTTCCCTAGTCTTCCCTGTCGTACTTCCCAGTGCTTGGAAATGGTTGAGTTCTTTGCGAAAGTGGCAGTCAGAGTTCTATCTGTTCTGTTTCCATTGTAGACTATTACTGCCTCAATTTTACTGCAACTGACTGTAGCAACAACAGCCAGCCATTCCTCTTCCTACCATCTGCATCCTCCTAGGCAGAAACAAGACAAAAGGGAAGAAAGCCAGCAGTGTGAGAGCATGTGTCAGTTGTACTTAACAAGTACTGCTTGTGAATGCCATCAGCTGTGATGGTATTTGTGGTCTGTGGTGCTTTTTTCACCATGTTTTATCAGCACTTCTCCATTCATAATTACAAGTTATCCCAAATGTCATTTCAAAGTGCAATTGCTGGTTGTTTAGAGTATGAGCACTTGGGTTTAAAATACTACAAATCTTTTTCCATTCAGAACTTTGTGCTATGAATTTTAGAGTTATCCAGGACAGCCACAGTGAATTCTTCTTCAGTAGATTTGCCTCAACGCAGTCCTACAGAATCTCCAGAATCACTGGCTTGCCTGAAATCTTCTTTTCAATCTGTGGGGCTCACGTTTTTAACCTAAGAAGTGAGACATTTTATGCAGTTGTTTTGTTAGTAAACCCACTGTCCTGTACCTTCAGGAATAACATTTCCCAATCACATAAAATCCTATGCAGCCTGATGGGAGACCACATCAAAGCTGACAGTGATGCAGCACATGTAATTCCTGTAGTCTTGCCCCTGGTCCAGGAAAGTGAAAGTGGTTTTGTTTATAAGGAAAACAGGAAGATAAGCATACAGTTAATACACTATAGTGCCATCTAGAGACCCCAGTAGATTGGAAAGTATGTGGACACAGCTTACAGATTTCTTCTGCCTCTGGAAGTTTGAAAGCCATCCCTTGATAATTCCCATTCTATAGCACGCTGTATTCCCTTTAGGAGTAATCACCAGCATATGACTTCCTGTAGATTAAAGAGGAAAAAAAAAAAAAGACAATAAAAGAAAAAATTAATTTTCTTCCTCTTTTACTAGGTGCTCTGAACTTAATTTAGTAAATCATTCTTCCTGGAAACACAAGTCTCCCCAAACTATCATAAACTCTAATTATTACCATCCTTTATTCCTATATTTTCATTGAAATTTCCTTTTCTACAGTTGTTATAGTTGCACTGTACATATAGCTGCAAGATTAAGGTGCTTATCTCTCTCTATGGACCATGCAATTGCCACTTACAGCATTTACTTTCAAGGAGACATCTGAGAGTGATGCAGCCACCTATCTCCAGAGCCATTAAGTCTTAGGGTTGATTTGCAATGTAATAGTAGTGAAGTCGCTCTGTGTAATACAGTTCATTATTACATAAATGTTTTTATCCCTGCAAAATGGCTCAATGTTATTTGTTGGTGTACTAATCTAAGAATACCACAGTGTATTAAAATGATAGAAAGAAGATCATAAACATAATAATAACCACCACCTTGATTATAGTATTCTGTCAGACATTAGGAATTTTGTAGGGGAGGGACTATCCTTTAGGAAAGACTAGCCAAGTACTTAACTTCTGTATGCACAGAAACATCATAGAAAATCCAGAAAACACTTTGACAATAGTTATGGTTTTCCTTTAGCTTATGTAAATTTTTTTGTCTGGTATAACTCCCAGGATTATAATGTAGTTTTCCCAATTTCACCTGAAGAGCTAAAAAAGGAACAAAGTTCTTGGATGTATATACATCATAGCATTGTATAATATAGTAATGAACCTATAGCGTGGGGAAATCACGATATTCCCTTTACTGTTGTACGATTATCTTTGCATAACTGCGTAGTCTATTACAAATTTTTTTTCCCAAAGAGTGCTGTTAGAGACAAAAAATGCAACAGAAGACCAAAAGTTCAGCTGTTAACACCCTGATCAATTTTAGCATCAACGATAGCTGCTGAAGATTATTTCAATTTGTAGACATTGGTGAAAAATACTAACATCTTTCTCCCTTTAACTTATGTCACATGAAACTTCATACACAGTGATTCTTTCAGTCCACTGAGAAATTGTTGCCCAATTGAATTCAACAATTTTGCCACCAACCACAGTAAATAGATTTTTTTTTTTCCCCCTCTCCTGTATATTCCAACGCACTCAATTTAATCCTTACCTGCAGTACTTGCTGAGATATATTTGACACATATGATGTTATCTAATGTTTGTAAAGCAGTCTATAGGTGGAAGACATATAACTGTAACATACAGTTGTATCTGCTATTATCATCTACCACAGCCTGTTTAGTATTATACACTCTTTTTTGAAGAAAAAAAGAAAAGCCCAAATATAAATAATCCCTTTTTATTCTTAATATTGATGTATCTTTCAATAATCAGTCCAATGTCCTGTTTTAAAATAGATTCTGTGTCATTTTTGTAATTACTTAAAGAATCATCTATATGTAATCTATACAGATTTGTTCACGTAAGTTACTTGTGGTGTAGAGCCTTTTGTTGGGTAAGAGAGAAGATAAATGTCACTGATTTTTAAAAAAGAAAAAGTTCAGGAATAAATCTACTTATGCTATCCTGATTTTATTAACATGAGAGGTATTTTTACATTAAAATGGGATTGTTGTCTTATGTCTCTGCAGAAATTGATTTAATAATACCAAATTGTTCTTAAAACAACTGAATTTCAAAGTTGAATGTAAATAAGTAGCCAATAAAAGGAAATATCTATTCATTCAGATAGTTGTAGTAGGTATTATAAACAACCTGACTTCTGAACCCATCTATTGTAAATAAATTGGATTTATTTACTTTCCTTATAGGAAAATAAATAAATAGACCTTAAAAATGCTTACCGTTTCGACTTTCTCTTAAGAGCCATGCTAATACTTTATTTTAAGCAGTGCTAATTATGTCACTTCATTTGCTACATTGAAAAACAGATTTCCCTGGATCTTTCATGACTTCTTTAGTGTTAATTGCATCTCTGTCGCTAGAGCATTGAAAATAAAGACTATAGTGCAGCAGGTGTCACAGAAAATATTTTAAAGCAACTAGTTCTTCAATAAGTATTGTAATATTTAAATGGATTTGGACATATCAGTAATAAATTTTAACTGAGATCCTAAAAGTATAAGTTACTAATAACGGCTAAGTTCAAATTCTCTCTTGTGTACACAATGAAGCTATACAGGTAAGGTGTTACCTCTGTTTTTCTCAGTTCTATTAGTTTGATAACAGTGAATATATTATTGATGGGGATTAGCTTTGATTTGTATTATGTTAGGATAACTAGTCTTTTGTATTCAGTAAACAGGGTACATTTTTGAGTACAAAGTTGAGGCTTGACTATCACCAGATGCTGTAATGTACGCAATTACTCATCGGAAGTGGTATGCTGGGTCTTTCTGCCTGGCTATAGCTGTCTATCCACAGCTCTTGCTCTCCATGGATAATGGAGAAGCAAAGATGGCATTAAGCTACTTCTGTGTTTAGCCTGTCCTAGGCTATCAAGCGTGCCAGCTGGGGTGTCCGGAGGCTGTTCCAATAGGTAGGCTAGCACAACGATACGTGAACAATGATATCTACTGTTGGAACTGTCTGAGTGATGTTAGTGTCTACGGAGGAAGTGTGAGCTGTGTACCGACAACGAACATGCGAACGATAGGGGGGTCTTATGCTCAGTGTCAACCCATACACACAAACACTCACTGTATCTTGGTAGCTTTGTGCTTGGGTCAATGTAAAGCTACTCTCTAACCGGTGACAGTGATGCATTGAGTTTGCAATCGTGTGAACTTTATGAAAACCTTTCTATATCAGGAAGATCTAGGAATTTTCTTTTAAAGCACAAACAAACAATAAAAAAACCAAACTGAGACATAAATTATAACTCTTAGAGATCTTAATCCAGGGTAGCATGACTGGGCATTCTTAAATTAATGCTTCACTACATTCCTTGGTCAGATCTGTAGAGTAACAATGGATTGACTAGTCTTATTAATAGACACAGATATGCTGTTGTAGGTGGTTTGGTCAGCCTTGCATCTGATCCTCTGTTATTTTGTCTTCTAGAATCAAGTTCACTTCTATTAAGCGGCACAAAAAAGTATTAGTGTGATTTGGCAGTGTTTATATTCACTGAGATGTGATGTTAATGGCTTGGAAGATATAAGGCAACAGAGAAGGAGACTCCTAATCTTCCTTTGCTTCCTTAGTATGACACCTAATCTTCCTTTGCTCTTTACTCTGTTCTTTGTAATGCCCTTCTCTTTTTATCTCTTTTGATCATTATGTGCATTCAAAGAAAATTGCACTCAGCATCATATGAAATGACATGAAACATAAAAAGTTTATAGAGAATAATTTTATGCTCTTGACAGTGACAGCAAATATGACACATAGCAATACCATATTGTAATGGCTGTAAATCAAAACCAAAGACGTCCACCACCACCACCAAAAAAACTTCTTCACTAGTGACTTCACTGACTATAGGATCAAATCCAAAGGTTGTTAGACATGGGAAATCTTTTGATAAAACACAACGTTACAATAAACTACTGACAAATAGAGCCAGCAGTAATGGGATACACATTTATTCAGATTTCGCTGTTTGTAAGCACCTCCTATATTTCCCAGTTTACTTTTCTCAGCAAATTTTATCCTACTAGACTCTCTGAACCAAAAAAAATTGTTAATCAACACTACTTTAGTTTCAGAAAATTTAAATATTGTTATTTTTTGTTTATGGCCAGGAATGCCTTGTCAGGAAAGTGAAATGTTGAAGAGATTCAGTCAACTCAAATTTGACTTAGCTGTTTTAAAATCACATGTGCAATTGTTTATCAAATTATAGTTTCTCAGGCAACCTATTCAAGCCTTTCTTGTAGCTTCTATTTTTTTCCTACTATGAAATATAATTTTCTAGCTTTTTACATGCCATTCTTAGTGGAACACTTGAATATTTCCAATATTTCTAGAAAAAACCTTTGCCTGACGTGTCCAGAATGTTGTGATTTTGTCAATTAGAACTATATTTATATGAACTCTAATTTCACTTTTATGGATTATACATTTGATGTCTTGAATATTGTGCCTTTATCTTATCTTTTACAGCTAGCCTTCTGGTTTACATGTCAAATTAATTGTAGGTGATTGTCATAACATCTCACTTTAAGATATACAGGCAGGACTTTATATATTTTCAAAAATTTACTCCCAACAGTTTAAATAGGGTGCTTCCATTTGCTCCTCTTAATCTGGTTTTGCTTTCAATTTGTTTGACAAATTTCAACTGTTATTTTCTACTACAGTATACAGGTAGAGTTTCTTGTTGAGCATAGCAAAAAAAAAAGAAAAAGCAGTAGATAGATATTTGCATTACATTATGTTAAAAATATAATAAAAAGTATGACTGACACACTTGCAATGTTCTGTAGAAAATTTTCTGAACGTACCGTGTTTATTTAATCACTTAGACATCTGCAAATCTCAACATTAAATTTTTTACAATTTTTTTTCCTGAAGTGATCTGATTTTTCTCCTTTTAAAGAAAGCTAGGAAGTGCAAAAGCTGCTCTGTTTAGCATGTCACAATATTCTCCAACAGTACAGAAACAATCTGTCATACAGACTGACAATATTCCTAGCTTGTGAAGGAACATATTATACATTCCCCATATTTGTGACTTTATTGATCTTTTGTCATTCCCACAGAGTGAAACTGATATTTTTCTAACAAAAAGTAATTTGCTGGAACAAACAAGCAGTCAAGGGCTGATGAAAAGAGTTCTAGGAAATGGCTTCTCCCTCTACAAATGAGTTATGTGGGCCGATTCTGCATAGCTAATGTCTGCTTTGTATGCGCTTTCTGATGCTCACAGTCCTTATTAGCACTGTGCCTTTTAATTAAAAATAACTACATTTTCACTTATTAGCCTCTGTGTTCCCAAGCTCATTAATTGGAATTTTCCAAAGTTCTGATAGGAATTAGTCATCCAGCTTCCACTGAATTTTAATGGTATTTTGATACCTGTTTGCAGCCATAAAATATTTCCTAAATGAGGCTGAACCGGTGTAGCTGTTTGTATGCGTGTCAAGCGTGGAAGTTCTTCATGCTGCTCGGGGATGGATTGCATTAAGGAAACTGGATTTTTAGAACTGATAGTGGACTATTAGTCCAAAGAATTTGTAAATTACTGGTTTGTAGGAAGATTGAGGTATTTATTCTAATAACTGAGACCACATGCCTTTGACTTGTGCTTTAACAGCCTTGTGAGAAACAAGCAAAACCCACACTGGTGTTTTGTATGATCTATGCCAGCTTGTTAGTATAAAAAAATGTGTCTTGGTATCAACCTTTGCAATACTAAACTGTCCTGTGTGCTTTTTCGATACTAACTTATATGCGACCTCAAAAGAGAAGGCAGGCCCATTGTGTAGCACCCTGCTTCGCCCTTCTGCAACCAGCTCTGAGAACAGGAGGGAGTGACCACGCTGAGTTCTGGATAAAGCTTTTTTACCATAATTCATACATAATTTTAATTTTGTTTCTGAAATAGATCTAGTACAAACTGTCCTGAAAGATCACCTATTCTGATGGTATCTAACTGATTATTAATGTGCTCTCTAGGAGTGATTAAGAATATTAGAAATACAGCAAAAATATTTTGCCTGACGTGAAAAAGTAGTTAGTTACCTTTGTTCCTGGGTAGGAACAAGCTTGTTCCTGGCAGACTTTTCTACTGATGAGATGTTATTGGAACGAGAAATAAGAAAACAGAGAGGAGAGGGTTACTTGTACCTTCTCCTGAAGAAATAAAATTGGAAGATGGCCAGTATGTCTTAA
>VXBH01005962.1:0-91442 GCA_013400035.1 Rynchops niger | reverse complement strand
AGTACAAGTAATGAAAAAGTTTGTTCATTTTACTGCTAAATATCCAAATCCTAAAGACGGCTTTTAGGAAAACAGAAATAGTAAAATATTTTTATGCCCATATTCATTAAACATTTTGAGAATTTAAGCCAAATGAAAAAAACCTTTTCATGGAAATAATTACACTGGTTTCTGTAAAGCACTACAGTGTGATAAATCCTCTTAGTTTATGTGAAGAATATTGTGCAAGTTTTCCATTTGCCCTGAAAACAAAACCCAAAAAAATATGATAAAAACTTTATTTTGGGGGCTTTTTTTATTAATCATGTTACTGTGTTTATGTCATCGTTACTTTTATTTCAATCTTTTTCAGGCTTCTTCAGAACTATTAATTTAATTTTTCTGCTGCTTTATTTCCTGTTTTATATTATATTTGTATTGCCTTTTTGTCATTTAGCATGAAACACCCTGAATTTTTATAAACAGCAACCAACTGGTTTCTCTTCTGGGTTTTGTTTTTTTTTTCTTTCTTGGTTCTCCTCCATATCTAATATCATTCTTGTCTCTTTTAAAGATGTTAAATGTTGGACAGCAAAAGTTAGACTGTTAAGCGTCATCTGTTTGTAACCGCTACAAAGGCCACTGTAATTGAAGATAAGGTTTGACTTCTTGTTAGTTACTCATTAATCTAACATTAAAGAAACACCAATTTTGCACAGGCATATTCAAGACTCAGTTTACTCAAATGAAAACAGCAGTGGGCTTGTGCATTCATTATCACTGTTAGAGATACCTGTAATGTTAGAGGAAACATTACCATCTTATTTTCTTTCCATAAAATTGCTGAGGATAGAGGGGACCTCAGGAGGTCATCTAGTCTCTGTATGTCACTTGTTCAAGCCTAGCCTCTAGCCATCTTTTCTTTCTTGCATCCTGTAGCCATTGCTCTGGACCTCTGTAAGGTCTCCGAAGATACTTAAGACTAATTTATATCTGATGTCTTTGACACAACTGTCTTGTTAAACGCAAAGGATCACGATGGAGAAGAATGCAAAACATTCAGCTGTGGCTTGCACCTTCCCAAACTGAAAATTCATGAGATTATATTCTCCCATATGAAAGAAAAAAGGATGTAGCAATTTATGTATTTTTTCTATTATCTTTTTTTTCCCCATTAATATTTATGAAAAATCCAGCCTTAGTACAAAGTACACTTGCAAATAGGGACACAGTGTGTTTCTCCAGGAAAAAACAGTGTTTGGGAGGGGCAATGGAATGAGCCTCTGTTAATTTCTTATAGCTAAGTGCACCAATGTAGAAGCAGGAGAAAAAACCCTGACTAAAAAGAACTGATTATTTTGTGCGGACAAGTGCTATGAAACAGTTTTGACCTAATCTTAAATGTTTAGGTATTGTCTTACTTGATTGTAAATACTCATTACATTTAATTTAATACAGTTAGGGCAAGCAGATATTCCTTTAGGCTCTATGAGACCACAGATACCAATTGGAATATAACCAAAAATGAATAGTTACTGCTCATTTGTATTATGTCACCTACTCCCACACTTCCTTGGTTAATATTTGCTTATTGTTCCAAAGCAGATTGTAAGCTTTGCTGCTATATTTCTGCAGATTTCTCTATTTGATATATAAGTTAAGCAATATCACTTTCAATAAACAAACATGTTTAAGTCAGGCAAGCTGTAGCAAGAAGAGAAAAATAAGCTATGACTTCATTAGATTTTGTTTAAAGCTAAAAGCTGAAATTTGATTGAGTCACAGCAGGGCCAACTTGAAGAACCACAGCATGCAAGGAAAACGTAAAGATTTGATCCGATTTTTAGATGAGCGTTATTCATGCAAAGGTGATTTAAATAGTTCTCCTTTTCAGAGGTTAAAAGAGTTTTCATAATAAACAAGAAAAATTACTCCCCCCTCAAGCACCCCAAAACCCCTGAAAAAATCTGTGGGTATTTACTGTAAAGCCTAATGGCATTCTCTGGACCAAGTGCAGCTTGTCCTGCCATAAATATTGTCCTCGTTTAGTTCTGAATTAAGCGTGTAATTGTACCACCATGGTGTCTTGTCCCTGTGTATGTTTTCAGTCTTGTCTTTTCTTCTTAGTAGTGCATTTTTAGAATCCAGTCCTATTGCAGGTAGAGCTAACATATGACTGATGTTTTTACTCAGATTTGAAGATAAAAATTTAAAAAAATAAAATCAAAACCATTGAACTCTAAAGCCAATTTAAAATTACTGTGGATCCTGTAAATAATAAGAATTTCAGGAAAGAGGACAATCATTTTAACTAACTCAACAAATGAAGGCAGCAATTTGCAACAGTGATGGCACTTTGAAATTAAGTAAAACCCAAAAAACATCAGACCCAAAATCATATCGCCAAGTCAGAGTTGAAATTCTTCAGTGTAGATGTCTTGAAATCAACCATAGTGCCTGCTTAATTACATCCCTGGTGGTCTTTTAAGTTAGGATTATGATTCTGTTTTTGAAGTAATTAAATGCTGATGAACACATTAAAAACAAACCAAACAAACACACAAACACAGACTTCCTGTAAATTGAGGAAACTGTGACTCAGCTCAAGTGGAGTTTTTGTTTGACTTCTATGAAACCATGAGTTTATCTTTAATCTTTTTCTTTTACAGGGGCTCTACAAATGTTCTGATGCAGTCTCTTCCCAGGCATGTTTTTTGTCTGTACCCAAAGTGCATAGAAGTGCAGAGAAAGCAGTCAGAACGAGGGCTGGCTTAAGGACGTGGAGAAAGTATTCAATAACAAGTGCCTGATAAGGAAATACTTGAGAATGGAGAGAGATGGAATTTTCCATCGCTACCTAGTTCAGTAAGGAACAGGGCTCAGTTAAAAATATCTGATCTTTATATTGTGTCGACTTGTCTTGACAAGAGATATATTGACAGTGAATGATTATTTTGGTAGTATGGTACAAGCTCATTAAGTGCTTTGCAAGAATTAGATGCATTAGATATAGAGTTCTGTAACTTAATTTTTGGTGGTAACTACAGATCCTAGCTTATCATTTTCTTGCTTTGTACAAAATCTCTTGATTAGGTTTTCTAGTCACATGCTGTAGGACAACAATGTATGAAAATGTCAGCAGAAAGAGCAGAGTGTTGGTTTTGGCATGTTTATGAATTACAAACACGTGTTTGACTTCAGAGTGGTCAGAAGTCATCTTTTGCAAAGTTAATTAAAAAAAAAAAGTTCCCTAATGAATAAGACACAAACCATTAAAGCATTAAATTAAATTTGCATACTTTGTCACAGTTGGCATTCTCCATACAAGAAGGTGAAGAGGAGCATGTAGCTGGGAAGATACTGAATGATCTGTCAGCCTGAGAAAGAATAGTTTATACATTGCCACTTTTGCTGTTCCTGGGTGCAACACCACTAAAACATAGATAAATGAAGTAATTTGCATTCGGAGTAGTTGGAGTTCAATCCAAGGTAGTCAGCTAAACTCTTTCTTCTGTGGAAAGACAGTGGGTACCCTTAGAGCACAATCCACACTAAAATTGTGAAAGCATTGCTTAAGCATAGGGACTTACTGGAAACTTCATCAAAAGAGAATTTTTTCATTTTGAGCTGAGAAAAGAAGTACCCTTGCTAAAAGCCTACCAAGCTAATGAAAACAGAAGAAAAAAGAAAGTTTTGTTCAAATGTATTAAGCAACAATGTCAAAACCAGACTTCTGTGGAAAAAACACAATCTCTATGCCGTATTTTGTCTTGAGCCTCCAGTTTGGGAGCAAAGGGATCTGACTGGTTTCATAATAATAAAACTTAACACATAATAGGTCATAATTTCAGCAAAAGTCTCAAAGTCTGTTGAGCCTTTACATAATCCTGGATATTAATTTTTATTGACACTCTTTTTGCAGGTCGATATTATATCTAATATTTTTGGTAGAATATTTTTTTCTGAGGTTCTGTGCTTTTCGTATGAGCCATTACCTGTTCAGAGCTTAATCTCTTAGAATACAAAAAAAAAGACCAAAAATTCACACTTGCCTTATCAGTATAGTTTTACAGCCACAGGAAGGACTAACTCTCCTTAAAACTGCAGCTAGTTAATGTTTGAAATGGCAGTTGCTAAAAAGGCTGTAGATAATTTGATTGTATAAGAATGGCTGCTATCTGTATGAGCATACTGTGTGGTATTTAAAAAAAAAAATAAAAAAAAGAAACAAAAAAAAGGAAAGGAGAAAATGAGACAGAGAGAGTAAACAGAATAAATTTGTGACCAGATATGCCTTAATATGCATCAAGTTTGCCCCCTATGGAAATTTTGAATGCAAGTGAATAGAAAAGGTTTTCAATATCGGACAATCTAAGACAATAGATGTTTCTGTACTTTATATTAGAATAAGCAATATCCGGACATAGTCATAAGGATTTCTTTAATAAGTGGCTGAACGGTTTTAAATCCTGCATACAACAGAGACACCAAAACCTTTGTGCATTTGACACATACATATTACAGGAATTACATTGTTTTAAGCAGTACGAGTCAGAAAAACAGGAACAATGCACTGGCGAATCAGAACTGCCTGTTCTCTTCATATATGTACACAGATTTGTGTCCAGGCAGCTAGGGCACCAGTCTAGATATAAATCATTTATGCATAGGTTTCTGTTCAGAAAACTTCTAAATATCTAAGCAGTCCTGTTGAAATGTTTTTGGGTTTTTTTGTTTTTTTTTTTTTTTTAACCATAATGTGATTACTTCTCAATGTTGCAACTTGGGTGTAGTTGTTGTTTATAGTTTGTAATTTTTCAATTTGAAACACAAAGTAGCCCAAACACTGGAGTTGTCTACTTGCTTGCCTAAGTATTTGGTTACTGTTGTTTACTCTTCTGCCTAAGTCAGAGTTATGTTTACTTTTAAAAGATGTTATTTGTTTTAGCTTTCTTAATACTGATTTGTAGGATATTATTTTTAATGGAGCCTAGATGTTTAAGAATTCCTAAGTGTATGCTTAATGGCTGATCTTTTGCAATTTTTCATAGAAGTGCGGAACATTGAATATCCTTTTCAGAATTTGCATTGCAATCATGATATTAAAAATCTGAGTCTAGTTTTGGGGTTTTTTTAATTGTTATATAAGGCATAGAATTTGCATTCTCTGTGACTGAAAAAACCTTCATTCAGATATAGAGGCTGCATGATATTTTTCTTCACGTTATAGAAACAGCTTCTATGCTTCTACACCTTACAATGAGGAAGATTTAATTATGAAAATGTGATGTAATGCACTTTTATTACAGATTTTATAAGAGAATGCCATAAAAATTAGAATCTTTGAATAGAAAAGATTTAGGTAAACCATTTTATCGTCTATTGTCAAGCCTTTAATGTTCCATTTTGTAATCTGACTTGAAGAAATTTGCCATTCTGATTTTCGCATTGTGAGCTTTATGAACCTTACTAAATGTTGGGTCACCAGAGACAGACCTTTAATCCATTTTCTTGCACTTTGAAATGAGAATGTGAATGGGTTTTTTTGACTTGTAATACAGGTAACGATAAAGAGAGGTATGAATCTCAAAATCTGCAACCCTACTTTCATAAAAGAAGTATACATTCTTGTGTGCTGATACAGTGCCTATAGAGGTGTGACTTTCATCAAGATGTATTCGCATCACTTAAATAGCTCCTAAGTTGAAACTCTATCAAAATGTTGTGCTACTCTTTTGGGGACTTCCAAATGTGCTGTACCAGAAAAGATTAATATCCACAGCATTCACAGAAAGAGCATCATAATGATATACGGTGTGTATCTTTCTGGAAAAATAATGCTGCTCTGTATCTCATCAGTATTTACATTTTACCTTCCAAATAAGAAAAAGATCCTGAGGTGTTTTTAAGAAATGTCCATTGCCTTTTGCATGACTGAGTTGTGTTGTGGTATATTGTATGAATGCACATGAAATGACATTTGGGAAAAGTGGGTGATAGAACTGTGAAAGTTATTGAGAAAATCTATAGCCGTTATATCTGACTTGCATTTTGTATCAGTATATCAAAATATTAGTGTCTGGTTTCATTTGTAACTTAAGCATGAATTGCTTTCATCCTAAAATGAAAAAATATTGTGACTTTGACATTATTTTGACAACTGAAAATGTAATTTCAGTGTTGAAATACCATTTAAAAATGTAGCACTAGGAATTTTTCAGTAACAGTAAAACAGTATTCTTAATTCATAGGTGAAAGTGCCCCAAGGCCTCTAGTTTCTATGAACAGAAGTAAACAGAAAACCATAATTTAATATTATTATTTCATTATTAGATCCAACACAAATGAATTATTAGACAGTCCTGGTTTCATGTTTGTTTAGCATTTCATCAACCACAAGGATAAGTTTATTGCATGATCTGCTGCAGAGTCAGAAGCCTGTCCTTTAGTCAACTGGTGATATTGTCTTTTGAGAAGGAGAATTAAAATCTGTACCGAAGGTCAAGATATCACTTAAATGAATACAGCCCAATTTTGAGATCAGGAATGCTGAGCAGGAAATAGCAGCTTATATCATCTTCCCTCATGTCCACAGTCCTGCTTCCTGACAAATAAGATGCCCTGTAGCTTAGACAATCTTTGCAGTTACTCTAAGCTGTACCTGATTGTGACAGCACTCCACAAACAGCTGGAGATGCTTGTGGAAAAGCAGTGCTCCTAGTCTCTGTTAAGTCTCTGACCTGATGTCAGCACGAGGACCTATGTGCTCTTTATGTGCAAACTGGGCATTTCTTTGTGCCAGTAATATCATAACCAGCAGTTTGCAATGGCTTGGCATGCAGCTTACGTTGTAGGAGCTGTGCAGAGAAGGCTGAATATGACCTTTGATAGCGAAAGAAGTTGTCATTTAAAGGGAACTTTAGATGTTCTTGAGCACCTCCTTATACTGGGGAGCACCCTAGATTTGAATGACTTAAGAAAGCATTGAGTGTAACTCAGCTTTTTACAGGATTGCATGCTTGCTCTGTGTTTCTGTGACTTTTAATTTAGAGAGAAAAAAAAAACAAATACAAAAACAAAAAAAAACCCCACCTCTACCTAAAGAAAATCAGGAAATAACTTTTAGACAGCTTGGTACCATGAGCTTTGTCCTTGAGAGCATCTGAGGCTTTTTGGACTGCAAAGACAAAATTACCTGTAACAGAAAGTATTTTTAAACACATGTTATTCCAAGGTAGGCAGCTGCTCACTGCGTGAGTCCTTCACTCACTGCTGTGCTCAGCAGTTAATTTTCATTACTTAAAGGCAGTAGGGCATGGAAGATAACTTCAACACATTGTTTTTCTATTATTCTTTACTCTTTACTCAGTATTATCAAAGTGACCGTATTTTGATAGCAAGAAAAGTTTGGAAACACAAGAGAGTGTAGATGAGTTGAAGAAGTTTAATTTACAAGAAAACACTTCATTCTTAGATTAATGTTAATACAAACAACTCAGAAATAGAACTCGGAGGCTGTTATTTGGAACAAGAATGACTACCTATCTGGGATATAAAACAATTTCCTTTTTTTTAACTAGAGTATTAATTTCTTTCCTTTAACGTGATCTTTTGGTTCTATGGGATGCCAGCATATTGTTGTAATAATAACCAGTACGTATTATCTTCAGTAACTTTTCTAGTTATAGAATTCTTATCTTAATTTTCTTTACTAACAAAATAAAAGCAAGTAAGAATGCCATCAAAGTGGGAGTTATAAGAGAAATCTGGAATACTAAGCATGAAGGAACAGCTAAAATATCTCTGGGGTAACAACAAAAAAAGGAAACTAAATATACTTTATAAATACCACATACTTATATAAGCTACTATGGACTCATTAAATATTGTGAAATTGCAGAAATCAGTAGTCTTCTACTTTCTCCTTCCCAAAATCAGTGGATGAAAGTGATTGTAAAAAATTATCTCAAGGCGGTATTATTTCCAGCTGATAACCTTGCAGCATCCTTCTTGGTATCGTTCAGAATCTGGTCTTGTATCATCTTCAGAAACCCGCTATAAATTACTGACTTCTGTGCTACTCAGCAAGCCTTACATTTAATCACACAGTTACTAGCTTTACCGAAAATATATATTTAATTTTTATTTTTTTTTTTTTTATATTTTCTAATGCAAGTAAGTCTATTAAGGAAATTAAATAGATTTTCAATGTATAAAATAATTCTATAATCAACAGGGTATCCTGAACTTTTACATAAAGACTCAGGTAGCATTCAAATTAAGAAGTATGAAAAATTTTCAAGTAATGCATTTGTCAAAATGTTCTCTGTCAGACAGGAACCTACACTGGACAAAGCAGCAGCCATGTGATAATGATTCAGTGGGGTGCGTGGTGACATAATATGTTCTGTTGTACCAAGTGTTTTCAGTTAGAACTGAATTAATTAGTCCTATACATAATGTGAGCACAAAGGTTATGTCCTTTTTAGTAAGAGGACATGCAAATTTATTATAATAATAACTCCCTTTAACCCATCTTCTCATGATATAAAATTCTCTGTCACCACAATATGTTCCTCTGCTTCTTCAACTTGGTTATCCCAATAAGACTCTGAAGACTTGAGAGTATGAGTCGTCATGGAACATGTTGGTATGCCTGCAGAAGACAGTATGGATACAGCCAGGGATAATTATTCCTTCCCAAATGATAAGCAATTTCTTCTAAGCCATTTGAGACAGATTGTCGACTATTCCTCCTTTTCTTCATCTCCTTTTGTAGTTCATGGAATAAGCTGTAATGATTTACAGCATGTACCTCCTTAGTAATTCTTTATTATCTTTCTCTATAATGATGACCCTTGATGCCTAAAGAGAAAGGCATTTAAATACTTGTTTGCTAGTATGTTTCCTATACTTTCTACAGCATTGTCAGCTGAATGTGCTTCACTTCTCTATGGTCAATTTGTCTTCAGAAAAACAAAGGAAAAAAAGCTTAGCTGTGTGCTAGTAAAAGGATTTTTCTTTATATGCCATTTATAAAATATGACTTTCGTCGATAAAGTCAGGAAGCATATCATCAGATTTAAAATGACAAAAAAGACCAAGATTGTAGATAAGTGATGCTTATCTAGTGCATGAATTTATAAAAGTCTTGTTTACCTATTGCAGTAAATGGGGCTTTTCGAAGCCGCAATCACCATGCATTTTTTTCAGGGTGTACACTGGGGTGTAGAGAGGGGTTCTTTCACTGCTGTCAAACATATAATGCTATTTACCAAACCGATTCTTTGATATTTGTTTTTGTATCATGTCTTACTGTATTATGTCTAACTGAAGTTAAGCAGTCCAAGTTTTGTTTTTGTTTAGCTCTCCCTTTTCCTGAATTCACTCGGTTAAACCCTCACCTTAAAGGCTCTATTTTCTTCTCCATCTATTCAGACTATTCAGACTACTCCCAACATATTAACTCTCCCTTGTTTACATCTTTGTGAGGAGGTTCAACCAAATGAGTTGCTTTTCTCCTTATAGACGCTGGAATAACAACGTCTCTCATTCATTATTAACTATGCTCAGATCCGATTCACTGTACAATAGTTAGACTCTTTTTTATCTGACTTGCTTCTGCCATGAGGCAAGGAAACAGCCTTTAGATTTGAAGAAGAAAATGAAATTTGAGTATTTTTAAAATGTCCTCTTCAATTATTTGTGAATTACTTACTTGAAGATCAGGTAAATAGGAAAGTAAGTAATTATTTTTCAAAAAGCCTGAATGCATGATCAGTCTTTTAGAAGCATGTTCTTGTTTTGCTGGGAAAAGTTGCATATTTACAAGAGACATGCCACCTGGAGTACTGCGTCCAACTCTGAAGCCCTCAGCACAAGAAAGACAGTACTTTAGGACTTTCAGGACTTAAAGGGTGCTTATAGAAAGATTAGGACAGACTTTTTAGTGCGTTCTGTTGCAATAGGACGAGGGTAATGGTTTTAAACTAAAAGTGGGTAGATTTAGGCCAGATATAAGGAAGAAATTATTTACTGCGAGGGTGATGAGACACTGGAATAGGTTGCCCAGAGAGGTGGTAGATGCCCCATCCCTGGAAACATTCAAGGTCAGGTTGGATGGGGCTTTGAGCAACCTGATCCTAGTTGAAGATGTCCCTGCTCTTGTTGCAAGATGGTTGAACTACATAGCCTTTAAAAGTCCCTTCCAACCCAAACTGTTCTATGATTCCATGAACATGCTCTGCTTGGTTATGCTGTAAGTTGGAATAATTATTTTGTACTTTTTTTTTTTTTTTAACAAGTCTGCAGTACTTACATCCTCAAGTTTGGAACAGTGTAAAATGGATGTGCCATTATATTTCTTTATTTCTTTGGCACTTATAAGAACGTAAGTTAAATAGTATCTACATGTTCTTAGCTTTTTACTCTCGGAATACAAAAGGTGTGGGTGTCTACAAACAGTTGTGCTGGCTAAGAATGAAGTAAGCTCATGAAGTCAATGCAAAAGAAAATGATGAGAATTACTCCTTTTCTATTTACATATTCTGACTTCCAAGAGACTATGAAGTATTTTATTTACAGAAATAATAAAAACATTACAGCTTTACCATCTCTAAAGTAGAATACCTGAATTAACAGTCGGGCCATTCCAATTTTGGAAGTGACAGACTAAATGCTCAGCTGAACAAGTGTGTTGTCCAGTGTGCATGGCTTGCTCACTAAATAGCTATAGGTTTTTATTTTTGGAAGAACGTATTTTCTGTATTTCTCAGTATAAAATATTACATTAAAAATTTACCTCACCTTAAATCACTATTTCCCTTGTCCTTGCTGATGACCACTAATTTTCTTAATGTAAACAGTGGAAAAGGAACAGATAGCTACTAAACCAGTAAAGTTTCACACACGCAACTTTTAATATAAATGCATTTGGGTTTTGCTAGTAGGAAAATGTTTGTTGTGTTTTTTGATAAAACACGATTCCTTTGGTGAACAAAATATTATCTGAAGGAAATTGATTAATTCTCAATTGTAGTAAACAATTCTGTAGGCTATGTAATTACTTATGAGAAGTTAAATTTGTGGTATGTTCAAGGCAAAGGAAAACACTCCATGTAAAACTTCTGTATGCTTAGGACCCATAGCTTCTATCCATTCACAGGCAAAAGAACGGTAAAAAAGTTATGGATGAAGTTCCTCCTAATGTGGTGCCATAGACTTTGCAAAAGAGGAGACATGTTTCTCAAAGCAAGTTCTCTGTAAAACAGTAAGAAAATAAGTAAAGCCCTACACACCTGAGAGCTATAAGTGTGATGCTATTTGGACAAGTGAGATTTTCAGGTAGTCTAAAAAGTATAAAACTCTCTATAAGCCTCTCCACCGTTACACTCAACAAATTTAATTGGTACCACTAAGGGAGTGGTCTAAGAGATAGAGAAACCCACTATTTTAGCAATGCAGTAGCCTCCCAACTTCTGATCATTGAAGTTGGCTTTTAAACTGCTTGCAAATTGTGTGTCCTATTCCCATCAATTCGTTTGTGTTTACCAAACACTCCACATATTTTTAAAGAAATTAAGTGGAAGCTATGCCCAGATGTAAGTATAAAACTATCCAATTTGAACAACTTAAGATATTCCTGAAAACAGCAGCATTTTGATTTTTAGAAACTGCAGCACTTGATAGGAGTGGAAACTAACAAGGACATCTGAAATAATCAGGAAAATTAAATAGAACTTTGCTACTTACGAAGCTCTAGCAGATAATATGTTTCTAAAAGTCATTTCCATGGAATTGGAAACTAGGAACTTTGACATTTATGATAGCTTCATAGTGGATGAACATAGACTAAAATTTGTTTAGTCTTTTAAATTCTGCACAGTTTAAAGCTGCAGGGTCTATTTATCTGATTCTGAAAAAAAATATGACTGAAGAACTAGTGAAAAACATAAGAGTTTAAATACTGAGCAATGAAAGTAAAGATGATTTTTCTGTTTTTTTTCCATTTTGGTAATTAGTCTTTACACTCTTTTTCCTTAGGCTTTATTAAAACAGTTTAACTTGATTAATTAATGTTTTTGGTAAAGGACACTGCTGTTGAATATTTGGTGCTTACATAATTTCAATTAAAGAACCAAAAAAAACCCAAGTAAACAGGCACTGTTAAAACAAGTCTTTTTAATGTTAAATGTTAAAACAAGTCCAAAGGTTTCTGAAGTGAAAAATGAGGCGTAAACTGCCCTCCACCTAACCTTCCTCCCTTCCCCAAACTGATATATCTCAAAACTTATACAGTGTAAATTACCTCCACGCTTTTTTCAAACATCACAGAAAATACTACGGAAAGAGAACCCTCCTCTAATCTCGATCTAAAATATAGTTTCTGGTTTTGTAATTCACCTTGAAATATTGAATTCTTTCATATTTCCTTGTGTTTTTTTCCTTTTTTTTTTTCTTAACTTGTCACTGTCTTTTGTAGTCTCATGTCTATGTCACATTTTATCACAATTCAACTTATTGTTTAGGCTTTTCCAGTTTCATTAGAGAGGTTGGTATTGACTTTGGGCTAGAAAGCAACCATATTCTGTCTCTTAGAATTTATTTTCATGCCATAGTGTAATGCTTGTGCACTACATTTTTCTCAGCTTCAGCCTTCTGTCCTCCAGTTTTCAAGAGCTTTAAAGAACCATCTCCTTTTGGTAAAACTTGTATCAAATGTTATTCTGCAGTTGTTCAATAAGTTCATCTTTATCAACTCGTTTTGTTCCATTGTAAATAATTTCATTAATTTTCAGACACCTATATACATTGACATATCTAGATGTTTTGTACATAATAACAAATTATGTATTTGTTGTTACTCAAATCTCCATCGATGAATTTAATTATTTAGTGAGGGATAAATTTCATAATGTTTACAACTAGCTTTGATGGCCAAAACAGTAGAAGAGAGTTTGAAGACACCCAAGAGAAATCAAAACTATTCAAGCAATTATTTTATTGAACTCACAGACAGAGTGAGTGCTTGCTAAAATAAACAGCTCATTTAGATAGTATTTTCTTATGGTCCTGGTGTGGTGTCTTGACCTGGATTGAATAAGGCTTCATGAACCCTTTGTTGTTTTGCTGAATTCTTATGTCCCACTGGCCTGTGGTTCTGCATAACAACTCCAATTTATGCATTATACTTTATTAAGCTTTCAAAAAAAAAGGCATGAACAATAATTGTTTACTGAAGTGTGATATTGTATTTCTATGTGCCTGGATATGATACTTCTCTCACATATATGCAATGTTGCCATCTGTCACTATATTTTAAGGAGTGATTAATATCCTTCTCTAACAGAGAGCGCTTTACACTCCTCAACCACATAAAAATGCAGTGATAGGAAAAAACCCAGTAATATTCAAGGACATGCTATTATATTAATTTCTTTATAGCTGTTCTAAATGAGAAAAATGATCGTATAGAATACAAATCCTTATTAGGTTCTTCTGCCTATAGGATGTGGATTTACTCCACATTACAAAACATTTACATTTACAAAAATGAAACAAACAAACACACCAAAACAAACAAACCCACCAAAACCCAGAAAGCGAGTAGAGAAAGTCAAAACATTTTGACTTATATTTGTGAAAAGATTTTCTACTTGACATTGACTTAAAATTTAATGGTTAAAAAAAAGGGTTGAATAACCTGAAGAGAAAATGAGACTTTCTTTTTAGTCCAAACAAAAAATTTCATATAAATTCAAGACTGTTATCAATACTAGAGATGTTTCAGAATAGGCTGTTCAGGTAATCATCTGCCATGTTTACAATATCTGAAACATGAAATAATGGTTGATTCTAAGCTGTTTCTAGTCTGATTTTGTTTAAGTAAATTTTTTTAGATTTTTTTTTCCACTTTCCAAGCAAATAACAATGAAAAATAACAGCAAACATTTTTTTTTGGTACGCTCTTTTTTTTTTTTTTTAACTTTTTTTCTCTTTTCTTTTCCCCCCAGTATTCCAGCTCACCCAGTGGCAATACTCTTCTTAATGCAACACAAGTTTCTGTTGTCTTTCTTTTCTGCCAGGGTACATTGCTGGTTGACATACAACCTATTGTCCACCAGGACCCCCAGGTTACCCCTCAGTGTGGACTGGTACATAGGGTTATTCCTCGCCAGGTCATAGACTGTGCATTTGTCACTGTTGACCTTTATGAGTTCTTGTTTGCTCCTTTCTCCAGGTGTTGAGGTCCCTCTGAATGGCAGCACAACCATCTGGCGTATCAATCACTCTTCCCAATTTTATATTATCTACAAATTGCTGAGGCTGCACTCTGTCCCATTGTGCAGGCTGCTAATGAAGATATTACACAGTACAGGACCCAGTATCAACGCCAGGCATACACCACTTGTGACTGGCCTACAGCTGGACTTTATGTCACTGATCACACTTGTTTGAGCCTGGAAGTTCAGCTATTTTTCAGCCAACCTCACTCATATTTGAACCACAAATACCAGTGTTTTTGAAGCTGTGATAATGCATTGTATATGGTTCTAAACCAGCAATGTATTTGCACATTACGAGGAGCCCTATTTCTTGTGGCTCTACAGGGCTATGTCCTGCACCTGGTAGAGCTGTGCACTCCAAGGGGTTACGGATGCTGCACCTACTGTAGTTCCCTTCCCTCAGCTGCACCAAGTATTTGATTGCAATGTAGTTCTTCCAGCATGAGTCACAACGCAGGTTGCAACTACAAGGCTAATGTGTATGTTTCACTGGTTTTTATACGCTTCATAGAGAATGCTGTATAGTCACTTTCGTAACTGCTTAGATGGGCATCTTCTTTACGCGGGGAGGGTGCCTGAAAGAGAAGGCAAATTCAAGATATTTCCTTCACACAGCTGAGTTTGTAGTTGTTTGGATGTGAATCAGAGCATGTAAAAGTTGCTGGGATTTCAGTTTTATGTTTTCTAGCTCTGATTGTAAGCTCATGATTTTAATTAATTATGACTCTTTTCCTTAGTAATTAATTCTTCCTTTTCCTTTTATAACCCATGAGTCTCATACTGTATTTTTAGTTCCCTGTAATATGTAGATAGTTTTATCATTTTCAATGTGCATAAGCATTTTGTAATTTTGGTAGTGGTCCAAACCCTCAATTAGGTAAGCCATATGTTCAGTAAAGCAGCTTCAGAGTACAACAGATTGAGAAATCAGAGTCCTGAACTAGTATTCAGCTTACACAGTTGTTGTCACTGCCTATACTTCCCTTATTTGGATATGTTGAAGTCCTGGGCACCTGTGGGTGCCTGATAAACTGTGCTTCACAATCCCAAAACTTTAGCTACCTCTTTGGCTAGTAAAACTGGTCACTGAGCCAAGAATTATTTGTTATTATTTATCATTTGAAGTTTACTACATGTACATAACCAACTACAGTTTTGTGTATCTTGGTGAAGACTAAGTCTATGTATTGAAAATCGGTTCCCAAAATAAAATGGTATCTGGACCATTAGAAGTGTTTTCATAATCTTCTAAATTCTTCAACGTTCTGAAAAAAAACCAAAGTGAACAAGTATTTGTTTTCATATCTAACTAAGAATAGTAATGACCTAGAGGCCTGTGTACTTGAAATGTGGTTTAAATGGATTGATTAAATAAGATATTAACCTTCTGAGCAGGTTTCTGGTAACTTGATTTTTGTATTGCAATACCTATAGGAACTCAACCTGCAACCAAAATCTGGTCTCTGTCTCTCAGGTTCCACAAAAACTCAGAGTCAGGACAATATATCTTGCTCTGACTGGCTAAAGATTAAAATAGAAGAAATAGAAGTAGATGGTGGAAGGGGAAAATAAATTCAGAAAGGAAATAGCTGTAACAGCAGCTGGGATCAATTGGAATCCAAGTCCATGACTGCTGATCAAGCACCTATTTATTAGCATGTGCTTTCTTCCTTATGAAATTGCTTAGGGTTTTGTACTCTTGTAGTCCTAATGTGGATGCAGCAACTCTGAAGGTATGTCCTGCTTGCCTGTCTCTTGTGAGTGGTCTCATTGCTCCATGTTGAGCAGCATGGTTCCTCCTCAAATTCAATGTTAAATTAAGTTTTAAACTTCTGTTTGAGATATGATAATAGATGCTGTGATCTTTCACTGGAAAATAGCTATTTTATCATTGCATGCCTAATTTTAACTTAATTAGCAATCTGTCTTGGGTACAGGTTTTTCAGGAATCATTCCCTAGCATGGGTTATATAAATCACCACTTTTTTTTATTGCATAATTTTCTCTTGCTCTTGACAAACTTGCTCTGACAAACTTTTAATACTGAGTTTGTTTCCAGGTTTTTTTATCAAGAACCCGTCATTGTTTGCTAGAATATGATGTTAAATTGGTGCAAGAGGAAGATGCTTCCACATGGTTTGCTGAAGTTATGCATCTCTATGCAATCTCGAAAATCTTGTGTATGAAAAAGAGGGAGTGGAGGATAGTGTTGATCTGCAAAGGTCACTTTGGAAGTAGTGACATGAAATGCTTGGACAGAGAAGTCTCCTGGGTTTTATTTATTTGTTTTAGATTGGATATTAGGAAAAATTTCTTCACAGAAAGGGTTATCAAGCACTGGAACAGGGTGCGCAGAGATGTGGTTGAGTCAACGTCCCTGGGGGTATTTAAAAGACGTGTAGATGTGGTGATGAGGGACATGGTTTAGTGGTAACTTGGCAGTGCTAGGTTTACGGTTGGACTCCATGATCTTAAAGGTCTTTCCCAACCTAAATGATTCTGTGTGGTTCTCTCATGCAGGGCCAGAGTCATTGAGTCGGCACAGGGTTTGTATTACTTGTTGCACAAACAACAGCATTTATCTTCTAGAGAATATCCTGCGCTTAACTTGCGTTCTGTGTGAATGTACTATTTGCGATGGTAGATTCAAGAAATAGATGTGGTTTTTTTTCCAGTACAACTAGGTAAAGAGGGTTATATTTTATTTTTTTTTGTGCAGACATAGAAGAATTCCTGTCATGAGTTTTCTTTTTCTGGAGAAAAAAAAAAAAAAAAGACAAAAAAGAAGAACATTTCCTAGAGTTTAATTTAAGTCAGTAAGCTACAAAGGCAGAAGGTTGACTTCTTTATTATATAGAATAATTTAGATTAACAACATTCTTTAAATTCCTCTAAAACTATGAGGTTTAAATAATCCATCAAATAATTTATTTTCAGAAATGTTGTTTTATAAGTCTAGTATAATTTGTACCTCTTTTAACGTCATTAAAATCCAAGGAGATATTTTTATATATGGCCAAGGGAATAGTTAGTGAAGGACAAAGTGTAGTGTCTGTCTTTTCAATAAAGGAGTGCAGGAGAGTCCTGCAAGTCATTTCTACTGAGAGATCTAATTGTTATCTAGTAGGTCTCATGAGTTACCATTGTTATGAGAATTAAAGAACATTGGATCAGCTAATTAGGATTTATACAAAAGTCTGTCTGACAGAATAACCCCCAAAAAGTAATTAGGAAAATATCTATTAGATAACTTTATACTAGCATATTCACTGAATTTCTTCTTGCTTCCTTCACTTTATTTTTTTCAGTTTTTTTTTTTTTTTCCTCAACAAAACTCTCTTCAATCACCTTTTATTCATGCAGTTTCTAAAAGGTGCTGATGACATATATTGGAGGCATTTACATATTTTTTGTAAATGATGTGTTATCTAAAACTATTGTCACTTAGCAACCTTAACTGGTTTTTAAAGAAGGGGGTAGGGGGTGGCTTATATATTTTCTTTTTGTTTCAAAATTCCATGGTATTGTATTGGATTTAATTGTTTGGGTTTGGGGGGAGGGGAAGGGAGTTGTTTGTGGGTTTTTTGTGTGTTTCTTTGGATTGGTAAAAGAAATGTATTTTGAAACATATAAAATGTATGGTAGGGTAGATAGAAACACCTGCTATTAATTAGACTTGTAACAACTGATTAGAAAAAGAATATCTGATTCAACGTTTTTAAATTGGTGCAGAACAGAAAGAACAAGAAAGGATTTTCTTTATCAATCTATAAGAAATACACAGCCACCTTTTTATCATAAAAATCATTGTTGGTAAGAAAGGGATAGACTTTTAGAGTTTCCTTTTGTAAATCAATTTGATTTGACATAACAAATGCTTGCCATGTTATCTTAAAACCATCTAAAGACAAGCTGGTGCAGAACCTAGTGGCTTTTTGGACACTAGATAAGATTAGGATTTTCAAAAGACCTTAGGAAATAGGGAGCAGAGCTCATAATTTTCAAAGGTTCCTTTGAAAACTTGGTGCTGAGTTTATAGTAGTATCTTGCATTTGTTTCTAAGCTCTTGATGTTGGTCTGGCTTTCCCTGATGATACTTACCTGTCCCTGTTCTCTTTTTCTCTTCATCATTCTGTTGCTGTCCACGTAGTTATAAAGCTGTCAGTAGTGCATACTCTAAGCTTGAAGAAATCTGTGAGCAGGTTAAACTCAGGTATTTTACTGCCACTAAGAAAAACTTTTGGATAAGGTAAATGGTGCAGGATTGGTGATTGCAGCAATTGTTGACGCTGAGATGTGAACTCTTGAAATAAATGAGAAGCTAATGGGGGAAATGAGAGCGGATACAGCTTGTCCCTAGCTTTTGCATTTGGCATCACTAGCTTCCCTAAAACAGCTTTAGCTTATTAACTTTTACGTTAACTGTAACAGAGGATACTTGGTTTTATTTGTTTACAGGGATTTTTATGCTGTGGTCTTTAAAAGACTATGGCTGGCTGGCCAGCAGGGTGGGAACTGCCCTTCGTTGTTCTCTGTGGCTTACTGGGAGAACCTAGACTCATGCAGAGTGTGAAGCTGCTGGCACACGTGGTGTGGCTGGGTGAGTAAGCTTGAAAAGGCAGAGGGAGGAGGGAGCTCATAGTGGTATCCTGGCAAGAACAAAGACACACTGGCAGTCACACCTCAGATGTAGCTGAAAGAAGGAATTCCCTAGGTTCTTGGGTAGACTAGACTGATTGCAATTCCAGTGTTAAATGAGAAAATCTGAAAGGAAGGGCCCGTTCCATAGTTGCAGCACCTTGAGGATAAGTCTCTTCCCCCGCTTCTTTTGTTTAATTCCAATATTTTTTTTCTCAAGTTCATGCCTCTAGTCTCTCATAGTCAAACTAAGTTTTAGATTTTCAACTGTGGTGGATCTAATGCCTGTAAGGAAAAAAGTGAAGGCACAGATAGGGATTACTTAAGGCTGCATCAGAGACTTTCTCCCATACTTGAAGAAGGCCATACGAAAATCTGTCAGACAGGGAGGACTGGAAGCTCTCTCTGTTTGCGTAGCTCTGCATATCCACAAACTAAAAACAAAAATGTTTTAAAATTGATTGTGTCCACACGTAAAACTCTTGAGTTCACTTAAAACTTCCAGTAGTTTTATTCAGTAATTGAGTTTTAGTCGTTCTGGAATGTTTGGTTAGTATCAAGCTCAGATTCCAATTCTTTATAGAGTTCTGACTGGAGATAAAAGTCTTGAGTCCTGAGCAGGAATTGAACCGTAGTCGTATTTTGTCCATATGAAAGTCAGACAAGTAAATGACTTGTGCCATTCCTTTTGTCATAGGTAGTAAATTAAACTAGCCACAAAATTAACTTTGTCCATTTGTGAGAAGGAAAATAGATTTACAGCTATTTTTAAAAGCTTGTGTAAGAAGTAATAAGTTAAATGACTGAATTTAGGATATGAATAAATTCTAAGCATTTGCACAACCGGTTATAATGTACCTTTTCTATAAAACATTCCAGTGATAACAGAAAAGGAAATAAATGTCCGTATGACAAGCTCTTTGTAAGACAATAAAAAGACAAGAATTGCCTTTCAAAAGCAGGTTTCTCAGTTTCTGCAATATTATTTTCAAGTTAGCGCCAAAAAGGCAAAGTTAGTAAGTATTGCCACGCAAGCTGTATTTTATCTTGTCAAACTGTTTAAGTTAGATCACCTTGTAAAACCAACTATTATATATATATAGTATCAGTTTTGTCTGCCTACTCCAAAATGAATCATCTGTCAGGTATTTTAACAGTGTTGTCAAGAACTTTTTTCTGTCAACAGTCAGGTTCTGTGTTACAACATGCTAATACAGTCTGTGGAGAAAAGCTGTGGTTAAGGACTCTATTTCTCCCCTTTCCAACTCCTGTAGTTTAATTGAAAAATCTCCACGTCTTCCAGAGTGGCATTTTCGTAATGTCAGAGAAGCTGGAGAAGTCATTCTTCAGTTGTAACTGGAAGCAAAGGGCATACGTAAATCACCATTTTTACCCCTACTTCTACCAAGAACTTTTAACTGTTTTCCTGGAATACTCACGGGAAATTGTATTAGGGTGAATTCCAGCATAGATGAGGAACCCCATATTCTTTATTATGCAATAAATATGAGTTTCAGTTGTCTTTAATGCATATAAAGGGTCTTAACAGCTACTGTCATATATAAATTATCTTACTGTTCATGTAGTCCTGATAGTCTTTATTATAGATTCTAGAATAGCTATTGTAACTTGTCAAATGCTTTACCAATATGTTAAAACAATAGTGTCAGACAATGTGTTTGATGCATCATTTTAGTTAAACGTCTACTTGCTGATAAATTTAATTATTATTTTATAAATGGATTAATAGTTTTTCCAAGTTACCTATAATTGTTGCTTTTTTATAAAGGTCAAGAGGTTCAGCTTACAACAGCTGCCTTCCCTTGAAGACAGGTTTTATTTAGTAGTTTTCTATGTGTGTATTTACAGAATAAATCTTAGACCGCTAAACTGTGACCTCAGTCCAAAAGTATAGTTGTGCACTTGCTTAATTTTACCTGTGTAAGTACTTCTTTAGACTTCAGTGACAATATATAGTTGTCTAAAGCATGCAATTAAGACTAATTTATATAGTGTGGCATAATGATTAATGAAAAGTCTGAGTCAGAAGCTTATAAATCTTATGAGTCTTTAATAAACAAAAGTTATTTTAATAAAAACAAAAATTCTTGTAGGGAGATCGATTTCTAAGTATGCTTTTTTGATATGTTAAAGCTAATATTAGGGAACCTAACAAATTAAAAGGCTAATACTGTCCAAAAACATTGTATGAATTCACTTAACACTCTCCTCCCCACACCATCCCAGTTGTGAGCCAGTGGACCGATGGACTTAGGCTGGGTCAGCTACATTTTTTTTCCAAAGTCTGATCTGCTGCCCACAGCTTTCTTACTGGTGTCTTTATTCCAACCCACAACCTGTGCCGTGGGATTAGTATCTCTTTTAGATGAAGGTTCACAGCCAGGTCTCTGTGTTTGCTCTTTGGACATTCTCTGCAATTGGATCTTTCTTTCTAAACTATTGACTTTGTATCTCACTGTGCATTTATCCTTTGCTTTGGACTTCCTCTTATGAGAGTGCTCTCTCGCACTTTGAACAAGGCTTCTTTCTTGGACCTTTGCCATGTCTTGCTGTGGCCGTAGCATCCAACTCTTGATGTGACAGTGTGGCCCTGTCACCAAGCTTGAAACGGGCACCGAGTCAAGTTGTAAGTCTGTCATTGTCCCAACAGTTCGTTCTAATGAACAATGGTGACACTTACCCCAAATTTTCTCTGCATTTTTTTCTCATCACAAAGCACTTATTAGGCCATTTATCCTAACATTCAGTTCCTTTCTATTGTTTTAAAAAGTTAAAAACATTGAAGACATTTATTGAAGTCTAGCATTCCTACTCTCCCTTTGGGAAGTAATTATTCGCAAAGAATCATCCATGCGTTTGATTTTGCAAAAGACAAAGGAGTCAGTGAATGTTTAACGGTTGAGGAAATACAAAGCATGACAGCCTCAGAGGCTTAAGAAAATCCTTGTGTCAGAGAAACATACTGTTTTTCAGTTGGTGTTTTTTTGGGGTTTTTTTTCTGTTTTTGACGTTACCATATATTTGGACACCAATGAAGAAGCTCTTTGGCATGTTCTGAAACGCACAGCAGTTTATGCAAGGCGCTATAATGCAATGGATTGTTTTGCAAAACTTAATTTCTGCCATCTCACTCATTTATAATAAGAATCTTGTACATTTTGTTTGTAGTGTGTGCAGGGTATTTGCATTTACAGAATGCTCTAAGAAATTTGAATATTTACTCTCTTGGCAGTCCACTGATCTGTCACTTGGTGTCAGCTCAGGGAGCCATTTCGTGAACTTGTGACAATTTTATTTGTAATACTTAGTTGGCAAGAAGTCTTGCTGGGCCACATTATGATTCCCTTGTGTGTCACCTTGTCATCTCAGAGTATCACATAATAATGCAGCTTTCCATATTCTTTTCCCATGATAGCCAGCTGAAAACTCCTTTCATCTGAAACATGACTTCTGCAGTACACATGGTCAGCTTAGTCAGTAAACCGTTTCGCGTTTCCTTTGACAACTATTTCCATAGAATCATAGAATGGTTTGTGTTGGAAGGGACCTTAAAGATCATCTAGTTCCAACCCCCCTGCCATAGCCAGGGACACTTTCCACTAGACCAGGTTACTCAAAGCCCCATCCAACCTGGCCTTGAACACTTCCAGGTATAGGGCATCCACAGTTTCTCTGGGCAACCTGTTCCAGTACCTCACCATGCTCATAATGGTGAATTTCTTCCTAATATTTAATCTCAACCTACCTTCTTTCAGTTTAAAGCTATTACCTCTTGTTCTTTTGCTACATGCTCTTGTAAAAAGTCCCTCTCCAGCTTTCCTGTAGGCCCCCTTTAAGATCGGGAAGGCTGCTATAAGGTCTCCCTAGAGCCTTCTCTTCTCCAGGCTGAACAACCCCAACTCTCTCAGCCTGTCCTCATAGGAGAGGTGCTCCAGTCCTCTGACCAACTTTGTGGCCCTCCGCTGGACCTGTTCCAGTAGGTCCATGTCCTTCTTATGTTGGGGACTACAGAGCTGCATCCAGTACTCCAGGTGGAGTCTTACCAGAGCAGAGCAGAATCACTTCACTCGACCTGTCTAACACGCTTCTTTTGATGCAGCCCAGCATGCAGTTGGCTTTCTTCGTTGCCAGTGCATATTGCTAGCTCATGTTGAGCTTCTTATCCAACACTCCAAGTTCTTCACCTCAGGGCTGCTCTTAAGCCATTCTCCACCTAGCCTGTATTTGTGTTTGGGATTACCCTGACCCAGGTGCAGGACCTTGCATTTGGCCTTGTTGAATTTCATCAGGTTCGCANTGGGGACTACAGAGCTGCATCCAGTACTCCAGGTGGAGTCTTACCAGAGCAGAGCAGAATCACTTCACTCGACCTGTCTAACACGCTTCTTTTGATGCAGCCCAGCATGCAGTTGGCTTTCTTCGTTGCCAGTGCATATTGCTAGCTCATGTTGAGCTTCTTATCCAACACTCCAAGTTCTTCACCTCAGGGCTGCTCTTAAGCCATTCTCCACCTAGCCTGTATTTGTGTTTGGGATTACCCTGACCCAGGTGCAGGACCTTGCATTTGGCCTTGTTGAATTTCATCAGGTTCGCACTCAAGGCTGTCCAGGTCCCTCTGGATGTCATGTTGACCCTCCAGTGTGTTGACTGCACTACACATCTTGGTGTCGTTGGCAAACTTGCTGAGACCACACTCAATCCCACTGTCCATGTTGCTGACAAAGATGTTAAACAGCACCGGCCCCACTACTGACCCCTGAGGAATGCCACTTGTCACTGGTTTACACTTGGACATTGAGCCATTGGCCGCAACTCTTTGAGCACGACAATCCAAACAATTTCATGTTCACCAAGTGGTCCAGCTATCAAAGCCACATCTACTCAATTTAGACAGAAGGATGTCGTGCAACACAGTGTCAAATGCTTTGCACAAGTCCAGGTCGATGATGTCAGTTGCTCTTCCCTTATCCACCAACACTGTAAACTTGTCATAGAAGGCCACCAAATCTGTCAGACACAATTTGCCCTTAGTG
Source organism: Rynchops niger (assembly GCA_013400035.1). Lineage (NCBI taxonomy): Eukaryota > Metazoa > Chordata > Aves > Charadriiformes > Laridae > Rynchops > Rynchops niger. Next base: position 67,486 of record VXBH01005962.1, on the reverse strand, counting down.
AAGCCACGTTGGCTGTCACCAATCACTTCCCTATATTCCACGTGCCATAGCAGAGTTTCCAGGAGGATCTGCTCCATGATCTTGCAGGGTACAGAGGTGAGAATGACTGGCCCATAGTTCCCTAGGTCTTCCTTTTTTCCTGTTTGAAAAATGAGGGTTATGTTTCCCCTTTTCGAGTCAGTGGGAACATCACTGGACTGCCACGATTTCTCAAATATGATGGAAAACGCCTTAGCAACTTCATCCACCAGTTCCTTCAGGACCTGTGGATGTATCTCATTAGGTTCCATGGGATGATTAGGGGACTGGAACACCTCTCTTATGAAGAAAGGCTGAGGGATTTGGGTCTCTTCAGTCTGGAAAGAAGACAACTGAGGGGGGGGGCGTTATAAATGCTTATAAATACTTAAAGGGTGGGTGTTAGGAGGATGGGGACAAGCTCTTTTCAGTGGTGCCCAGCGACAGGACAAGAGGTAACAGGCACAAACTTGAGCATAGGAAGTTCCACCTAAACATAAGGTGGAACTTCTTTACTTTGAGGGTGGCAGAGCACTGGCACAGGGTGCCCAGAGAGTTGGTGGAGTCTCCGCCTCTGGAGACTTTCAAAACCCACCTGGACACATTCTTGTGCAACCTGCTCTGGGTGACCGTGCTCTGGCAGGGGGTTGGACTAGATGATCTCCAGAGGTCCCTTCCAACCCTATGATCCTATGATTTGTGCACCTTCACGTTCTTCAGATGGTCTTGAACCTGGTCTTCTCCTATAGTGGGTGTTTCCTCATTCTTCTGGTCCCTTTGCCTCCTGTGACTTGTGTGGTGTGGCTAAGGCACTTGTTGGTGAAGACTGTGGCAAAAAAATCATTGAGTACCTCAGTCTTCTCCATATCCCGGGTAACCAGGTCTCCTGTTTCCTTCCAGAGAGGGTCCACATCTTCTCTAGTCTTCCTTTTATCACTGACGTACTTATAGAAGTTTTTCTTATTGTTCTTGATGTTCCTCACCAGATTTAACTCTATCAGGGCGTTAGCTTTCCTAACCTGATCCCTGGTCACTCAGACAATTTCTCTGTATTCCTCCCAGACTACCTGTCCTTGCTTCCACCCTCTGTATACTTCCTTATTGCAGTTGAGTTTGTCCAGGAGCTCCTTGTTCATCCATGCAGGCCTCCTGGCCTTTTTGCCTGACTTCCTCTTTGTTGGAATGCATTGCTCCTGAGTTTGGAGGAGGTGATCCTTGAATATTGGCCAGCTTCCTTGGGCCCCTCTCCCCTACACGTCTTTATCCCATGGTACCCTACTAAGCAGATCTCTGAGAAGGCCAAAGACTCATCTCCTGAACGCCAAGGTAGTGACCTTGCTATGCACCCTCATTGCTGCCCTAAGGATCTTGATCTCTAGCATTTCATGATCACTGCAGCCAACACTGCCCTTGAGTTTGACATTCCCCACTAGCCCTTCCTTGTTGGTAAGGTCAAGGTCCATCATAGCTCCTCTCCTTGTTGGCTCCTCTACCACTTGGAGAAGGAAGTTGTCATTGATGCATACAAAGAACTTGCTGGCTTGTTTGTGCCTTGCTTCATTGTCCTTTCAACGCATACTGGGGAGGTTGAAGACCCCCATGAGGACCAGGGCCTGTGAATGTGAGGCTGCTCCAATCTGTCTATAAAGGGCCTCATCTGATCCATCATCCTGGTCAGGTGGCCTCTCGTGGATCCCCAGCGTAATGTCACCTGCCCTCCCTTTAATTCTAACCCATAAACTCTTGTTTGGCTCTTCATCCATCCCCGGGTGTGGCTCCATGCACTCCAGCTGGTCGTTTACACAGAGGGCAACACACCTCCCCTCCTTTCCCCTGCCTGTCCTTCCTAAAGAGCTTGTATCCTTCCATTCCAACACTCCATTCATAGAGCCATCCTGTCTCTGTGATGCCAATGACATCATAGCCCTGGAGGCATATGCACGTGTCTCTAACTCCTCTTGTTTGCTCCCCATGACACCTGCATTTGCATAGAGGTAGTTCAGTTGGGTCCCCGTTTAAGCTGATTTACTGACTGGAGTGGCTGCAGTTCTCTCATACTGTTCTCCAGGTGGCCTTTCTTTGAGGTGTTTTACCTGTGTTTCCCCGTTGGCTCCTATTACCTCAGGAGCAGGTAAATAAACAAATATCACTATGAACGATGAAATTTCAATAAGGATATATTATCAAGTATTATAAAAGCCTCCGCTTTTATAATATTTCTTAAATTGGCTACAGCTATGACATTTATGTTTAAATACCAGAACATAATTGTTGCTCACTTTAAACAAATAATAAGCACAACTATTCTAGTAAATATTATTATTATTATGTTTGTAGTCATCTGAATTGTTGAGCTTTTGTGACTGTTCACTCAACTCCTGCTCAGACTTGGCTGACCCATCTCATGCTAAGCCCCACTGTAAGGGGCAGGTTTCTCTAAACTTTCAAAGTATCTTCAGGTGTCTGTCTACATACTTGTGTGTATCTGTGTGCAGGCTATGGACTAACTCTCTAGACTTTTCATATGCAAAAGGAAAGGGGAAAAGTGACTGATCTACACTCACATCAGGACTGACCTGAACTGAATTTGTGCGTAAAGCCTGCATATATCCACACTTCCAGTCTGCTGGGGTTTGCATTTCAAGGCATTGTGGTGAAGAACCTGAGAGGGTGCTAAGACAGCTCCAGTAACTGTCCTACAAGCAGCACAGTAGTATGTGCTTCAAGGACAGATGTGGTTTGCATACAAGCATATGACTGAGAGAAGCGTTGATGATTGTGTTGGCCACACAAGAGCAGTACAGTTACTATTCCTGTAATTGCTCCTGTGTGTAGGCGGTACCAATTATTCCAAATTACTTAGAGGCATAGAGGAAGCAGTGTTATCTTACAGTACGGTGCAAAGCAGCAAAACTTGCCACGTGTTCAGGAGGTAAAGGCTGTGAGAGTCTGTTGAGTAATCTGAGCTACTGTCTGCCTGTCTGGGAGCCCTAGGGAAGAACACTGATACGGTACAGTCAGTGTGAAGTATAGCGTGGCCTAATGTGAAATCAAGGGCTTGAAATAGTACTTCCATATTCACATGCATAATAACTATTCTCATGAGCAAGGATTTCTTGGATCAGAATTAAAAACTGCAGGTGTAGCTTTGCAGCTAGGGAAGACTAATCTGTGTTATTCCCAATCCTAAATATGTTAATAATGTGGGGTTTTTGCATCAACATGTAAAGATGCCAGTGCATAATTTGCAAGTAATACATAACAGATGGTCTTGATCTTTTAAATAGCTTGAGGCTGGAACATCATTGTATTTTTATATAAGGGATTGGTAGCTAGGGAGAAAGGAGACCCATTTGGTTAATAAATGCATCTCCTGATAAAAGTAAATTGCATTTAACTTGGCTGATTGAATGCCAGTAACATATGAAACAAAAGAAAACAATAAATAGATTATTTATGGACATATATTTGGTGGAAAACAGAGAATGAAAAAGTTTTGGAATTGTTTTTCATTTGCAATGTTTGTTGAGCTCCATGGAAAGTAAATGAGATACAGATTTAAGAGAACCTTTGTACTTCTTACTTGTAAAAGCTTTATTGAAGATGAATAGACAGAAAACACTCATTGAAAAGTGCCACAGCATGATTGTATACTGAGGTGCTGTTAAGTAATTTTTTTCATAAATCTCCATAAAAAAATGCAATCCCAGGCACCAAAAGCCTTTGCTATTACATTACCTTCTCTGTCCTAGATAGCAGTGCTAAGAAAGCAATTTTGGAAATTTCCCAACTAAGAATTAAGAAACAAAGTGAGGGGGAAAGAACAACGGCTTCTATTCCCTCTCCTGCTGTGCAGCAGAAAGTCACTCTGTTTTCCTATCACATATGTGAATCTAGTCTATTGAGACACAGCCGATGTCTAGAAGACAGGGGACATATCTTTGACATCAGTTTCCCAGCCTACAGTCAAGCACCACCAGGCACCAGTTTGATACAAAAGAGCCATGGATACGGAGAACAAACAATTGTATGGAGAACAAAATCTGCTATAGTCATCTTTAAGTTTCAGCTTATGATTTGAGCACTTCTCAAGAAGTCCCAGAGATTGTTCTTCTAACTCTATTGCTAAATAAAAAGGACTACAAAAAAAAAATAAATGAGAAAAACAGATAAGAAAACAACAGATTTTGTTTCAAGATGTTTATATTTCTATATTTCAGCTGAAGTTCTGCAGTTACCAGTGATAGTTTGGTGGTTATATACTGTTTTTTGAACAGTCTAAAATACTTATGAAGTCAGTACACATACTTTTACACTTTCTTAAGATCAAGAAGATATATATATATGTACACATTTCCAACAGTTATACCATTACGCTTTCCATAGCATAAATAATGAATGACACACTAAGGCTAGAATTTTTCAAGATAATAAGTTAAAATCTTATGGAAATTCATTGAGTCAAGCACCAAACTCTCTTGCATGTTTTTATACATTACAGCAGCCTGATTGCCCAAACCCATAATAAACTTGGACTGTTATGGTGAATTGTTCCAATCAGGCAGATCTTAGAGTCCCTGAATACTCATTAGATCTGATACACTCTGCACAAAAATCTGTTTCTTATTAAGTGCCTAAATAAAGTTGCAGATTTACATGATAGGTTCTGATAGAGCTAGAGGAGACATTATAGCCAATTTAATTAATTTATTTATGTAAGATTGGTAAATAATATTTGCACCTGTAACTGAATTATTGACCATGGTACAGAAAGAGCCAATTAGCCCAGCATTTACAGCTTGAAACAAACCCTGTAGAAATCAAAGTATAAGATCTTTCACTTCTGTGTGCCTTCAGATTCCTTTTCACTCTCAAAGAATATGCATAACATTCTGAAATTCCATAAATGTATAATTATTTATTATTTTGTTCCTCCAAGTTAACTTGGGAGAAGGAAAATCACTGAATTCCTTCACATCATTATTATAGCATAAGATACAATTATAGTAGTGTATTAATAGATGTAACAGGATATTTTGGAGCTGTAACTCCTGATTTTATATGGGTGTAAACTCGGGCAGAATCAGGTCCCCAGACTGTGTGTATGGGTCCCACTTTTTGAAGTATCTGGTGCTGGCCTTTGTCCAAGACGTGGTCCATGTGATCTAGTGAGCCCACTTTGGCTCAGTGCACTCATAGAATCACAGAATGGTAGGGTTGGAAGGGACCTGGAGATCATCTAGTCCAACCCCCTGCCCGAGCAGGGTCACCCAGAGCAGGTTGCACAGGAACACATCCAGGCGGGTTTTGAATGCCTCCAGAGACAGAGACTCCACCACCTCTCTGGGCAGCCTGTGACAGGGCTCTGCCACCCTCAAAGGAAAGAAGTTCCTCTTCATGGAAGAAGTTTAGGTGGAAATTCCTGTGTTCAAGTTTGTGCCCGTTACCCCTTGTCTTGTTGCCAGGCACCACTGAAAAGAGCCTGGCCCCATCCTCCTGTCACCCACCCTTTAAGTATTTATAAGCGTTGATAAGATCACCCCTCATCTGTCTTTTTTCCAGACTGAAGAGACCCAAATCCCTCAGCCTTTCTTCATAAGAGATGTGCTCCAGTCCCCTCATCATCTTGGTAACCCTTTGCTGTACCCTTTCCAGCAGTTCCTTGTCCTTCTTGAACCGGGGAGCCCAGAACTGGACACAGTACTCCAGGTGTGGCCTCACCAGGGCAGAGTAAAGGGGGAGGATGACCTCCCTCAACCTGCTGGCCACACTCTTCTTGATGCACCCCAGCATGCCATTGGCCTTCTTGGCTACAAGGGCACATTGCTGGCTCATGGTCATCCTGTTGTCCACCCAGACTCCCAGGTCTTTTTCAGCTGAGCTGCTCCCCAGCAGTTCAGCCCCAACCTGTGCTGGTGCATGGGGTTATTCCTCCCCAGGTGCAGCACCCTATACTTGCCCTATCTACTACCCTACACTCAGCCCCCATGTTCTTATAACAGATGATATTTGAGACGCTTATTAGGGATTTGTTTTTTAGCAGGATGTGAGCTACATTCTCATAACTTTTGATAATGTCACTTTAGTATTAACATAGAACTGTATACTTCATAGGTTGCACAGGTGAAAATGCAGTCTCACAGATGCATCAAGCATCTAAATAAACACTGTCCTTCTAAAAAACATCTTCTAGTCTGTCTCTTGAGAGGCACAGTTATTTCACAAGCTAAGCCCTGCACAAGCTGTTACCTGCTCAGCCTTAGGCTGAATTGGGTGAATTTAGAAGTGATTGTTTTGATGTACAGAGTCCTCCCTTTCCCAAAGTTCAGAGAGAATATAGCATGGTACAATGCATATTTCCCTCAAATACACAGGTAATGAACCCTGAAGAAGGAAGAAAATATAAACAGATATTCAATGGTTAGGTATGCTCATAACAGAGTACCAATTTTGTAAATTGTACGGTAGTTTTGTTCTCTGCATTACTGTGTACTTGACATTGAGAGGAGATAAAACGTAATTTACTGTTGCCTGAGGCCAATTCAGCTAAGCTCCCTATCAAGTAAAAAATCAGTACAATATTGCCATTGTTGTTCATGTGCTTTAAATGTGATGAAATACATTTATCCCTCAGAGTTCCTTTGTGGCAGATAAAGTCACTTCAGTATTTTCTTTGAATCTGATGACACATTGTAAGCAGCCATTTTAATGGGTATGAGAATTTTAACATGAAACTGTTTCCCATATTGTTGAGGCTTTTTTATTTAATATTTACCTATATTCAGTAAACAGATTTTCCTTGATTGTACTTAGGAGAGGAAGAATGTTTTCACAGTAACTAATGGTCCTTTTTTTGTAATTGTAGTTAAATTGATATTTTTTTCACCCTGAAGTAGTGACAAGGACAGATATAGACAATAGATACTGGGAAGTAGGACTACAAAAAAAGGCAGAAATATGAAGAAAAATGGGAGCACTGGTCAAAAAAGGCCAGCTGCCCCTTCCAGTTTTAATCATAATTCAGAGAGCTAGATTCTAGATAGTAATGAAAGGTATACACAGAACTTACTGATAAGAATACTGTGTGCATCCAACAAGCTGCTGCAAAGTATTGAGGTAGGTGAACTGACTTGTTATTGGGTAATAAAGCCGCTGAAGCACTACAATTAGGGAGATGGAATATCATATATCAATATAGTGAAATATAAGAAAACAAATAATTTTATAAAGTTAGAAAGTAATTTTCTCACAATGCCTGTTGTCAGGCTAGAACATGTTTCCCTAGTAAGGAAGATATGGATGCAACCAGAAGGGTAATTTTCACCTCAGTTGAAATAACAACCCAACCTCAAATTTCTTGATAGTGACAAGGCAAGATAAGATTGTTCAGTCATCTTGACTTTGGTTCCTCTTAGTGTTCTTAACTGCTTGACTTATCCTTTGGGCCTCTACCCTCTCCGGGAGAATTAATTAATGTCACCAAGTATGCTATCCTGCTCTCTTAATTTTTATGCCATAGCTGGTTTTAGCCTAATTCAACAAAAGATTCATGAGAGGATAGCTATTATAATGCCTGAGTTAAACAGTGTCCAGTTTGAATGCAGCAGTTGAAAAGCTGAAGCAGACTTAACAAAGATGCAGTTAGTTAAAAGTGCTGGGCCTCTTCTCCTGACAAAGCCTGACAGCCAACTACTGATTAAACATTGCAGTTTTTACCCCAGGATGCTCTGAGTCAGGCCAGAATTAAGAAAAATCCTCAAAGCAGGCAGAACTTTTGAACTATGCTTTACATTTGGGAGATGCTGGGTAGGTACTCCAAAAAAAAAAAAAAAAAGGAAAATGAATACATGACACAGTTTCCAGATAAGCTTCAGCATAGGAAGCTAACTTTGGCTTTGGCAGGCAATGGATACTTTTTGTGACTGATACTTCAGTGGGCAATTGTTTGCCGCTGAGCGTCATAGGACATTGATGTTTTTCCACCTTGTGAGAAAGATCCTTTTCAGAGAGTTGGTCTACTTAGAGCTCATTACCTAAATGATACCTAAATAATAAACGTTAAAGGTGAGTTCTTTTCTCTACTTGAAATATGTACTGTATTTTTCACTATGACTTAGTGAAGTACAAGAAAACAATATAGAAAGCAAGGTAAAGATGCATATTTCTCTAGCTTACATTGATTAATGTTTAAAAGGGTGCAATGACAAGAAAGTGAAGGGAATCAACTGATAAAAATTGAGGGATAGAAGTGTTTAATGATATTCCTATAGTAAGGGCAACGTTATCAGCAATGCCATGAAGTTAATGAAAAATATTGCTGCCATTAATATCAGAGAGTATGGGAAAACATGTAAAAATAGGAGTCTGGGATATGTTCAGAATCTTAGACATTTGGAGAGAAATACCCTGTTGTGGCATTGGATTGATAATTAATTTTTTATTCACTAAGGAAATTAATTTTTCTCTTGCAAGTGAAAATGAGACCTGTTAGTATTGGCAAAAACAAGGGATTGTTTAAATAATGAAAAAAAAAATCCTCATTTTTATCAGAAAATCCTCATTCTGATTAGAAAATCCTTAATGCTGCACAGACTATAACACCTTCTCTCTTAGCTGCAGTGCTGGGTTTGATGGAGCTTTGTGGCCACTGCCAGAAAAAGGACTTCCAACACATCTTTATGTTAAAATTAATATGCCTCAAATCAGTTTACATACAACCAGCAAATAGACAGTTGATCCACCTGATCCTTCCCAATTCTACCTGCTTTATGTCACTAATTAGATCAAATTCCTGAAGCTGTAGCTTCCTGTAGCTGCATCTACTGTTCAACTTAGGGGTTATATCTTTAAGTCTTTTAATTAATTATTTTCTTTGAAAGGTGAACTATGACTTTGAGGCCAAAAACTGTTAATACCTTTCAGGAATAGATTTACAAAAGTTGTTTTTGTGACCCGTTTACCCTAAATATAGCTTAAGTATAATGAAAGCTAAATGAAGAAAAGAGAAGTGAAATAAGTATACCTTTGAAACAGAATATGCTAGAAACAATGACATTACTAGTTTGGTAATAGTTAATGTCATTCCTAAAGAGGTACCTGCAGCAGCCACTGGACCACACATTTTGAAGGGAAAGTGGCTTTTTGGGTATGAGGACATTGAAGGACTTCAGTGAAAAGTGCCGAACTTCCCAGAGCTGCTAGCTATTTGGTGTTGTTGCTTTCAGTTAGATAATTTCTTGTAGAATGCATTAGAATATGAAAGTCTTCTCATTGATTCCCTGTCATTCAGATTCCTTGCCATTCAGATGCTGTAGGCATGAAGATAATACACTGAATGCACGTTCAAATGTACCCTGCTATAAACAGGTGAAATGGGAATTTAAACCACCGATCCCTGTTGTTGAATTACTTCATGCAGCAAAAAAAAAAGATGCTAGTATTGATGAATTGACCACTGCAGTTGGTTAGAATACTTCCACTGATTTTTTTTCTAACTGAAAGTTTCTTTGTTTGTATACCTTTCTCTTCTACCTGTATTCCTTATAAGTACAGTTCAGCTTAAGTTGGTAGCTGGGACTTTTTCTCCTCATTTACAATCATGTGGAGTTAGATTTTTATTTCTTTTCCAGCTCCCTTCCTAAATGTTTTTTTCTTTTTTTCATGAGAGTTGTCCTTTTTACTTCAATTAGTACCATGAGCACGATGATTTTACTCTCATGCAGCATGCAACTGGTTTGAAAATTCTCAAGTATATTGTTCTGAAGTATCAAGTTATATATTTTCTGCAGATTGTTAATTTTAGTTTTAAAATGTAGAAAGTTAAATTCCAAATTGTAAAATGTAACTACTTCTGACGTGGAGAAAAGTTAGTAGTTAGTAAAAAGCCATGCAACTTCAGGTATTGCTTTGCCTGAGAAAAACGTCTTGTTTGTATGAATTTGCTCTTATTATTGAATACCGCATAGTTTTTAGCTTAAACATTCTCTAATTTTGGATATTGTTCAAAATTTGTATCAGTTTTTACTTTCAAAATAGTTTTGGTATATTGAAAATATTTTGATATAAAAAACACAAAGTTTTTTTTAAAGGAACTGTGATATGATCTCACATCTTTAAAACGTTAAGTCAAGTCAGTCATGAAAGAGCTCATTGCATATTTTTAAGCTTATTTGTGTGGCCAAATATGTAAAGAAAAGAAGACTAGCCTGTGTAATGAAAGGTTCGAGTCTTTAGAAGGAGTTCTTGCTGGAGGGGGATTTAAGGCTCTGTCATGAAATGAAAGAATAAGCAGAGAAAAACAGTTCTTCAGTCAAGGCAGTTGCTGAGTTTCCAAAGATACAGTGAGTAAAGGAATGTAGATTCAAACTGTTTCTAGATGGAAAACATTTTTCATACACTTCAGTCAAAATCCCTGGCCTCCTGCAGAGGAATTCATGGTTTAAAATGGAGTGGTAACCTCCTGTGCCTGAGATGCCTGGAAGCAGAGTCTATGCAAGGTTTTGCACAGTGTGGTATATAGAAATCTAAGAGGAATATGCATTAGAATAGAGTTAATATTGTGAGGGGGTAAGATGATAAGATGGGGTCCAGGAGGAGCGTAGAGCTCCAGGATTGGACAAAATCTGATGCAAATTGGGTCTGTTTTACCTAGTATAGACCAGATAGCAGTTCTGCTATGGCTACTTCATTGTGACGTTCTAGTTTAATTCTGCAAGTATTGTGGGTATGAATCCCGTTTCCTTTAGATGCATTCAAGGAATCTGATTCTGAGATGTATTTTCTACTGCTGGTTTGCCGTTAGGTGTAGGGAACGGAATGTCATTCTAGAATTTCACTCCAGAGTTAGGTGGGAAAATTGCACTATATTGAAAGAACTAACAAACTTGCTGTGCATTTTAAGTTATAGCTTCATCTTTGTTTATTCATCTTTGCTTTCTGAATATTGTTATTATTGATTGATTTAATAAATCTGCAATCAAAATCAATAGCTATCCCCTTCAAAGCCATTTTACTGGTAAAGTTAAAAAGGGGAAAAAATTATTTGGTCAGTGTAGTTTCTCTTCATTTTATTGTCTCTGTACAGAACATAACAGAAAGAGATGGGTAAAGAAAAGATTAATAGAGTTTATCTTAGCTTTTGTAGTAGTGCTTCCCTTTGTAGTAAAGGCTGAGTCACAGTGGCTTAACTGTAGTTTGGATCAGTGTATAGCTGAATTCCCTAAAGCAATCTCTGAAGATATGTTCACTATGTTCAGTGAAGTGGTATTTAAGAGATTACCACAGTATATGCCTGGTAGCACAGGAGCTAGAGACCTCTACCAACTGCTCAGACATGAACGTATGTCTTAGTAAATGTGTCTTAACAGCACTTACTGGATGATTTGGTGCTTTGTTTTTTCTTATTATCCCTGTCCAGAGTTGCTAGCAAGGGACTAAAGGATTACAGGGACTACAGTAGTGGTGGATTGTCATGAAAAAAAGCTGGTATTACCTTTATTAAGCTCCTTAAAAAGAGGGATATTTTCACTTTTTCTCCCTGGCCTTCAGAGAGATGTATGAACTCCCCAAAGAAAAAAAAGTATGTAATCCCAGTAGGCAGTGGCACGTCTCTCCATCCCAACTATGACAAAGGCTACACACAGTGGTGTTTTTCTCATTTTTTGGACAAGCATAACTCTTATGATCAACATTGTCTCATGGGTAAATGATGAAATCTGCAAAGTAAAAGAGCCATGCAATTAGTTGAGTATTCACGCGGTTATCTCTTGCTCACGCTCTGTAACGTTACTCTCTATTTTTCCTTGGGTTGGTTTTGCCAATGTACGTTACAAGAGAAATGCATCAATGATCCTAATCTTCAAATCCTTGCAGTTGAACAAAATAATAATACATGGAGATTCTTTTAATTTCCCTTCTGATCTCTGAGACCTACCCTTCGTACTTTCTGTTGGTCTCTCCAGGACCACCAGAAGCAGAAAATCACTTGTAAGTTGATGAGTTACTGTGGCAGAGATATTAATTCTGAGTGACAGAGTCATGACAACTGGGGGTGTGCTAGAGCAGTAGCAAGTGCAAATAAGTTAAATAAGGTAATTTTAAGATATTGCTGACAACTAATTAAGAACTTAAGTGAAGCACGACAAAGCTAGAAGCAATTTTTATCAAAGAATAGCCAACAATTTTTTAGCAATGTATTTAAAAAAAATAGACCTTTCAAAAACACTTTAAAAACCTCTAGTAAAGATTTAAAGATCTGATTTCTTTTTAATTTGCTATCTGCAAACTTGTGTTTAATTATATTTGTCATATATATCATACTTTTGTTTAGCTTTTATTGCTGTTTAGCACACTGGAATCTTCGTTGATGGCTTGGTTTTGGATGGCTTAATATTGGGGAAAAAACTACAATATTTATCACGGAATCACGGAATCTTTAGAGTTGGAAGGGACCTCTAGAGATCATCTAGTCCAACTCCCCTGCTAAAGCAGGATTGCCCAGAGCACATCACTCAGGACTGCATCCAGGCGGGTCTTGAAAATCTCCAGAGACGGGGACTCCACAACCTCCCTGGGCAGCCTGTTCCAGTGCTCCGTCACCCTCACCGTAAAGAAGTTCTTCCGTGTGATTGAACGGAACTTCCTGTGTTCGAACTTGTGCCCATTGCCCCTTGTCCTGTCACTGGGAACCACTGAAAAGAGCCTGGCTCCATCCTCCTTCAGCCCACCCTTTAGATATTTGTAAACATTAATCAGGTCTCCCCTCAACCTTCTCTTCTCCAGGCTAAAGAGTCCCAGCTCTTTCAGCCTTTCCTCATAAGGGAGATGCTCCAATCCCTTAATCATCTTAGTTGCCCTTCGCTGGACTCGCTCCAGCAGTTCCCTGTCCCTCTTGAACTGGGGAGCCCAAAACTGGACACAGTATTCCAGTTGTGGCCTCACCAGTGCAGAGTAGAGGGGGAGAATGACCTCCCTCGACCTACTGGCCACACTCTTCCCTATGCAGACCAGGACTCCATTGGCCTTTTTGGCAACAGGGCACATTGCTTGCTCATGCATAATTTGCTGTCTACTAGGACCCCCAGATCCTTCTCCTCAGAACTCCTTCCCAGCAGGTCCACCCCTAACCTATACTGGTGCTTAGCATTATGATAGCATAAATAATATAAAGGGTAACTTTTTTGAAATTAATGCATGTAGGTTTACCCATTGATAAAATGTTTGGGTTTATGGTTTTCCCCCAAATTCACGATATTTGCAAGTGTTAACCAAAACTCTTGTAAACTAAAGTGTATCCAATTGCTTGTGTGGCAAAATCCTCAAAGATCCTGAATATCTGCCTGCAGTCCTTCAAACGCTATGTGAAAGGCAACACTAGGAAATGAATAGTTTTAAAGTTTGCTGATTCTTGTGGGATTCATGTGGGTTTAATAAACCCATAATGCTGTACTTTCAAGTATGTCTAAATCTCTTGTTTTGAAATATAAATAAAATCTAAAAGCAAGATATTGAATAACTTTTCACCCAAAACTCCTATAATCACGTGGCTACTGCTGTTTGGATCTTAAAAACAAGAAAGAGGGGAGTAAAAAAAAAGAGACTCAGTATCTTTGTGAAACAGCAGCAGCCCCAAAATTCCAAATAAGTCAGTGCTAAATCACACACTGTTTTAATGCTATTGTGGTAGGTGACTTAACATTAGAACTCAGCTGTTCTTAATTGCTGGGTTGCAAAATCAGAGGTAAATCCATGATTTTTTTCACTGTGGTCTATTGTGGGTGTGGGAAAATAACAGAAGATTGGTGTGGAGGACTGTAAACGTGCTCAAGTGACCCACAACTGAGGTATAGAAAAAGGCACATATCATACTCGTTGTTTAGCCTTGTGTGTTGGACAAGTAGAACATCTGTGTTTCGATAACATAGGCCTGTGATAGACTTAAAGGCACCTGATCAAACATGCTTGAGATTCCTTCCCTGCTGCGGGAAACGTCAAAGCACGGTAGTAAACTACGACAGTGCGAATCCCTGCAATACAGGGAAAAACAGCAGGTTTAGTGACCCTCTAGCATGGACTGAGCTCCGCAGTGCCTGCATTCCCACCTCTCTGCCTCCGCCTGGCTGCTGCTTCAGGGATCCCCGTTAGCAAAGTAACAAAAATAAATTTACTCTTTGTGTTTCATCTGTGGTTTTGTGGTTGTTCCTGTGTCCTGCCTGTGCCAGCTCACAGAATGGGTATCAGCTATCCACTTCCCTCCAGCCAAAATAACCTTTTTTAATTTTTTTTTTCTTCATTTAACCAGGGCTCATGGCTCGATATACAGAAATGAGGAAACTTCTTGTGTTCTGTGGAGATTTTATCACTTACCTAGATAAAAATCTATCTGTGCTATTTCAAATTACCTCCTTTGGAATAGAAAAATATTTCATAAGAGCAAGGAATTGGACACTTACTTTTCCTCTAATAGTTTTCATTTTGTGCCAGTGCTCTTAAGTGACAGAAGGATTTTATTTTACTGATAAAAGTACAGAGAATAACACCTTAAGGTTAATTCTGTCTGGTGGTACAATTAACTAATAAAAAAGCCCATAGTCTATTAATGATATATAATTATCAAATAACTCACAGCATGGCTTGCACTATTAGTTTTGAGAAAATTATAGGTGATGTTCCAAGAGAAAATATTAAATTGTTTCATTAGTTTTATGTGTCTGTTTCCAGCTGTAACTGAGTCAGAATTTGATGATTTTAACAGGATTACTATTGACTGATTGTTGTTATTGGAACACAACCATGTTATACCTCTAATTTTATAGTGGCTTTTCTTTTTAGTTGACTTGATATTATGCTGTAATAAAGGGTCCTTTCACATTCTTGTAAAATAGTGAAATAACTCAACTGGGACAACAGTAAAAAGAGAAGAGCCTTCCAGGCAAGACATGTTCTTCCTTACTTTCCTTCAGATTGTAGAATTCCAGATTTACTACGTAAGCATCTAATAAAATAATCATATCCTTGCAGAAACAAAAGAAAATTCTGATGTGGATTACTGACTCCTAACAACTGTGACTTTAGGTAAATGTGACTGTTCTTCATTTCTGTGCTTTAAACACTGTTCTCATACATTTTTCTACCTTTCCCATGGAACCTGACTGAATTACAGCCTTCAGCATTTTCTTATTCCTCTTCTCTGAAAAGTAGGAGAAAGGAAAATAGTGATTGATTTATCTTCTGCTTACAACTGAACAGAACTGGCTAGAGCAATTTGAAAGCTGGTAACTCCAACTCACATCTAAAGGAAACAGCTTAGAACTTGCATCTTTAACACAGCATAAAACTCAGTGAGGTTATGCCTAATCAGTTTTTATATTTTGTTTGTAAGTGTTGTTGCTTGCATCTTAGATCCATGAGCTAACCCTTGTAATGCATTTGTGATCTCCAGCATTTGCTGTCATAGGAAATATTTAATGTGAATTTTAAAAGACAAAAGCGTGATTATTTATGAAGCACTCTCAGTGCAGTTCTTAAAGAAGAAACAGAGTCATAAAGATTTTCTATAGAACAAGGTCACTACAGCTGTGCTGTGTGGAGGGAAACTTTACAGAATTGTTTGACACTGGAAGCCTTCAAAGGATGTGGACCAGTAAACAGAAGGGAATGAGAAAAATTGATTTGAAGGCTAAAAAGCCATAAAAGAGAATTAAGATGTGAGAAGTAAAGGATTAAATAGAGAATGAATGAGTTACGATTTCACATAAAGTAAAAAATTGAGTAGGTATAGAAGATGCACAGAAGACTAGGAAGTGATGAAAGTGGAAGGATAATATGATGACAGAAAACCTCTTTCAAGAAAAAGGAGAAAAATTATAGTATTTTTGGAGCCTAGTCAGGACAGAAGGAAAATGATGATTTGGGGGTTTTGCATAATCGGTAGGTGATTGGGAAGTAATTTAGGATGGTGATTTTAGTTGTTTGGCTTTGAAATTTAGAACTGGAAAAAAGCTGCTGGGTTGCTCAGTCTAATATCCTTCTATATTAGGCAATGGTATCATGTCGTCCCTTTTCTAAACTCTCTTGGAGTCCTCCTATTCCTAATGAGAAACTGCTGGAATTTCATTTTTCTGATAGTAAAAAATCTTGTAATATTCAAACTAAATATATTCATGGCACAGATATGCCCATTTTGTAGCATCTCACAGCTATGCTAATCTGTTGAAGTCAGTTGATGTGCAATAGGTTATTTCAACTGAATACCTAATGAGGAAGCAAACAAGTTAATAAAAGGATATTCGCTATTGGTGTGAAAGAGGAACTTTAACTGTGAAGGAAAAAAATGGGAAGTGTATATTTGCTTTTAGTAGCTGAAAAACAAACATTGTCATTTACTGCTTTATTATTCTTGGGGTTTTTTAACCTTATTTAGAGTTCCAGGATTTCTGAAAGGCTACTTTCAGAGTATGAGATTCTGAAAGAAGGAAATACTGTGCATGGTTTTGCTTCATGAATCTCTGATAAAAGCATCTATGACCCAGAAATCCTGATATCAAAGTATCTTTAAGATTTAACATGATTTGACAAGATGCTTTGCTGGTGGACTTTTCAGTAGGAATTCTGCCTTGCTGAAGCACAAAAACTTATGAGAAACTTTGTATTCGGGACTTCACAATAGCAATTTTCACTAGCATCTAGAGTGTTACAGCCCTGGAAGTAACAGAATGGGCATGTTGTTCCCAAGTAACTGCTGGTTTTGGAGTAAAGTTTCTCCATGGGTTTAGAGAGGGGCAAATAAGACAGACAGAAATTGCCCTGGGCAAAATCCAGGAAGTTGTCAGAAAGGTTTTGGGAAAATGTGGAGAAATGTCTATATAGCCTTCAGGATGCTGCAACTGTAGGGACAGATGTGACTGCAGAATGAATTGGATTTCTTAGTTATAGCCTGGCTGCTTTGGAAAATTATGGTAATACTTCCTATGTCAACATAGAGGTAGAACAAAATAATTTGATAGTCTTTTTTTAAAATTATTCATTGTGTAGTAAATGTCTCTACAAATGTTTTCTTAATCTGGGAGTTTTCAGCACATTAGTCCCAATTTCTATAAATATATTCATTAATTCACTAGGCATTTTGGACGAACGTCAGTATAAAAATCATCTGTTATAATTTTCCTCAGCCATCAGTTGCCTGTGATGCAAAACTAGGCAGCTAAATCAGGTGTTATTCTTGCTGTAAGCTAAGTGAAAGGATGATTACATTTTTAGAAAAAAAAACTCAAAACAATAAACAAACAAAAAAAAAAACCCAAACATCAAATGAGTCACTAAGTTTAGCAGAGAATTTTCAGATTATGTTGTTCATTTGGTTAACTGAAAATATTCAAGACAGGCAAATGTTTGCAGATACTAAACAACAGGTAGCAGTGTTCACAATAATTAAGTTACAGAGTGTTTATTGTCTAGTGATAAACACTCTGCTTCCACGAGGAAGTATATTATGCAGATACATCTATTGAAGATATAGTTAAAATTTTCTAATGAATTTTCAATGAAAAAAATCTAAACCTTTTAAAATAACATCTGAACAGTCTCCATTATCAATTGACTAGAGATAAACAAAAAGATTTCACTGCTTTTGGTTGACAAGAATTTTCTAAAATTTTCTCTGAGTGGTATTTGACAATTATTCAGATATTATTCCCTTTACAGCAGCTAATAGTAGATAGCCCAGTTTTCTTTTAACTTTTTAAAACGGATGCAGGAGGGAAATGGGACTTGGAAAGAAGAATGTCTTTCTAATAGTAGGTTATATTACACTGTAACAAATACACTCAACAAAGCAAACGAGTACATTGCGTGAAGCTGGGAACTGAACAAAGGTTTCCAGCAGGTTTCCTCTAAAGAAAAGGGAAATTTTTAGAGCTGAATTTTGAATAAATCTTTATGTATTTGGAGTTGAAGTCAGTAGTATAACGACAAACATCTGACCAGGAAACAGTGGCAAAACATCTTGGATATCCATTGCAGTGTGAGATTCTTTTTCACGCTGATGCCTGTGTTCATCCTCATTCAATTTAATCCTATTTTATTTACAAAAAATATTAGTGTTTTATGATGAGTCTTAAGATTTTGCCGTCTGCATTATCTGTGTGTCAGCATAATCAGACAGAACAGTTATAGACTGTGCCTAAACAGATGGAACATTAAAATAAGTATGAGGCTTAGTTGTTCATTATGATAGAAAAGATTAATAAAATGGGCATAAAACCAGATGTGGCAGTTGGGGGTTCTACATGGGACTGAGCTTCTTTCTTGTGCTGTTATCTCTGGAATCCCTTAGAGGATTTTGAGTGAGATTTGTATCCAGTACTTTAACAGCTTAAAAATAGGTTCTTTCCTTCTTTTTCACTGGACTGATTTTGACAAAGGTGAATATATTTTCTGGTAACAGCCTTCTGCTACAACCCAGGACTGCACACTGAACTTCTGTGAGTTCTCTCATAATATATTCTATTTATAAACCTTAAAATCCTATAGCTTTGGCTAAGTTGTTTACGCTGTTATTGGTATATGCTATACACAGCCTGTCTCGTCACAGATGTTCCATTTACGTTCACCTGTATCGCTTGCTTGTAGTATCTGTGGCTATCTATCATGCAGCTGTGTGCTGAAAGGCATTTACATTTTGAAGAGCTATATAGTGAAACTCAGCAGCTTTTCTTGTTGTTCTTACAAATTGCTACTAGCATAGCAGCTGTATAAATACATCATCTTTTCCACAAGTAGGCCAAACTGAAAACAAATACTGAAGTCCAAGTTTGAAGAAATACAGGTTCACTAGAAAACAGTAAAGAAACATAATCAAAAGAATAGAGCTTCATCCACTTTTTGTGGTTAATATTAGGATCAACCAGAAAAGACAAACTCCTGTTAAATATGCAGATCGTCAAGAATTTTATGATTTTTAGTGTTAAATTCATGATCCAAAGCTGAGCAACAGTAAGTGCACCATCTGGATACTTAATGATTATAATCTTTTTTGAGTTCTGTTACCATTCTTCCCAGAGTATATTTTTCTCATTTATGTCTCTTTGTCAGTCAGTGTTAAAGTTGCCCAGTCATGTGGTTATTTAGGACTTCATTTTGGTGAGGAAAATTGTAGATAATGTTGATCGCTTGCAGAAAATTCGTAAGGCTGTGTCTCTTCCATGCATTGTTAACATTTCATTATGTGCCACTTAAGTTTTTTCAAGATCTTCCAAAAACTATTGAAAAATTGAGAAAAGAACTGGGTTTTGTATGAATTTCTTGTTAAAGGCTCTGGAAATGAGCTATAATGAATCCGGTCCTGGTTCACGACCCATTGTGTTGTGTTCACTTAGTTCAATTGCAGTGATCTCTTTCATTTTCTAGGAGGAAAAGATAGCTCGTAAATATCACTGGGACCATGCCATGCAGAGCACGATGACTTTGATATATTTTCCTTGGCCATAGGCAGGTTAAAATTGTTCTCTAATAGCAATGGGAAACAGTGTAAACAGGGTGACTGCCACAATGAATAAGTAGGCAGTATCTAAAACGCAGGTGTATGATCAAAAGGTGGCATCTTTACCAGCGACAATGTCTTTTTGCACTTTATATATAACAACATAAAATAGATCTGGAAGAGAAGGTCCATGACTTCTGTATGCTGCATCCAGGGTTGTGTGATTCACGTTTAAAACTTCCCTAGAAACTCAACCAGAGTGTGCAGAAAAATTGAACTGGTTAGAACCACAGGTGAAGATTTAGATGCAAGGTTTGTCCCAGACTCAATTCACATTTAAAGATTTCCTAAAAATGAATTTCTGAAAGTATGCCTTTTACTTTATTTTGCATGGAGAATGATATTCTGAGTTGACCTGCGTAAGCCAGTAGACCAGACAGAAATATTTTGGAAGTCTATCTCATTTAACTTTCCCTGATCTTTTTTTATGAACTATTTGTGATCCATTTGCAATCCATTTTGGCTGCTATGCAAACGTTGAGACTGTTACTTATATACAGACTATGCATTTTAAATTGCCTGCACACTTGGGATTCTGTTGATCTCTGCTGGTTACTTGTTTGTATGTGTTGCAAATGAAAATTTTCTTCATTTCCTACACACAGTTGTCAATACTTTTTTACTAGCATAGTGTATCAGTCTAATAATTCAGGGAGTTACGTGCCTGAGGATTAAAGAGACATGAATAGAGAGAAAGATCTGATAGTTTGTGTAATTTTGGTTGTTAGAAAAAGAGCTTGCTCTGTCATTTCAGACCCATTAATTACTTTGGGTGCTAGTTCCCGGGTACTCAAGACTGTTGCTTGGCTCTGAAAGATTATGAGAGTAAGAAAATAAAGGACCTTTTCTTACTACCAGCTGTAATTTTTTCAGTTGCAACTAAGCAAACTTTGGGAAATGTTTGAGCTTTTTATTGTGCAGAAAAGTTACATGTGACTAATGACAGAATGACAGGACTGATTATATCGCAGTTTAAAAATGTAATTAAAAAAAAAAAAAAAATTTAAAAAATTCAAGCCCCCTGGATTTTACAGCTACCTGCAGGAGCAGCAAAAATGTATATTTGCCACTTACATAGCTTTTATATGAGAGATTAAACCTCTGTCTGATTTTGGTAATATGTTTTCAAGCCGAAGGAGGAAAATTTAAAAACTGTTTTTCTTTTTTAAGGTATGTTTTTGCCAAAGCCTATGCAGGTATTTAAAATATGATGTTGTGGGCTTTCTTTTTTTTTTTTTTTTTTTTTTCTTTTGTTAAGGGTATTTACCATTTCCTGCAGTAGTAAATGTGCAACCCCTTAGCCACCAATCCTTTTAATAAACCATGAATTTGAAGCACCAGAGTGTACCTAATACTTTCAGCTACCATTTTAATCTGCAAGACAGTAGTTTTCAAGAAGAACCTTTCATTTTCAGCATTAACTAATGTCTGAATCTGGTAAACATTCATTTCCTCTCCTGCCTCTATGACCTTAAATTAAAAAGTATGTGAAAACAAGAGTAAGAGTGTCATTGCATGATGTTCTCTCACTATGTACTAGATTGTACATATACGTACACATATTCTGAAGTATGCCACATCACAGGGACAATTCAAAATTAATTTATGAAAGCCTGGAACCCTGTAGCATTCCAGACACAGAAGTAGAATTACATATCATCAGATGTAATCTCCTCAATTTTGACTGAAAAAATTAAGATGGTTGGCTAACCGAACAAAATAGATTCTGATTGAGACTGTCAGCCCTGTGTGAGATTTCAAGTATTTAATCATTTTTATAGCTTGTATACTTGACTTTGCAGATCTCTGTAGCGGTTAGCTAAATCAAAGCCAAACTGAATGAAGTCTCTGGAAGTACTCTGCTATTTCTACCATCCCAGATTCATATAATAGATAGTTTTACAAAAAAGTTGGGGTTTTTTTTCCCCCTTATGAGAGCGGCATTGTTCAAACCGGCACGGGGAACCTAGTTTTTCCAATTAAAACTGTCTGTCTTTGTGTTTACTCCAAACCATTTGACAGCTACCCTGAGACTTCCACTGCTTTCAACGATTTCACCAGTTCCAGAGATAACTGCTTTGCCTTTAACATGAGAAGATCTGTCAAAGTCTTTCAAAATGTTAGATGTTCTTAGAATCACTGGTATAGATTTCCCTCCACCTAATGACAAGTGGCTATACAGGCTTAAGCTTAAGTAAGGAAATCGCCAGTTGCCATGTATTAATGAAAACAAGAATTGGAAGCAGGGATTAAGGCTGGCAGCAGAGGTGACAATAGTTTTGCTTCCTAGAAAGGAAGAAACTTGGCAAGTGCAGGTGCATTACTTTTGGAAATTACTCCTAGCAAGGACTCAACTACTGTAGTGAAAACCATCTACTTACTAATAAGTATATTCTGAATCCCTCATGGATATATTTTGTGTCAGCAATATGAGTTTTCTTGAAAGAACTGTAGCTATTTAATTGTTCTTATAACCATATTAGAGACTCTCGATTCCTCATGTTACTGTTCATCAAAGTGCGCAAACAAAAACTTGTAATGTAAACGTGTCTTCAGGCCAAGAATATAGGTAAGGTAGATTGCAGAAACATCAGGGTTGTGTTCATGGGATAAATATGTTGTCCTAAAATTTGTGCTGGCTCTTCATTGGACAGCTCCAACAGGTGCTGAGTTTGGGGCAACAGAAGCTTGTAACTAATTGAAGCAAAGTGCCATACTGAAAACTTAAGATAATCTTGTGATGCCAAAATATGTAAATCAGGGTTCCTCAAATGGTGATATTCTGCTTGTATGCAGGCCGCCAGTACATTTTACCAGTGATTTCTGTCATATTTCGGATCTGATTTCTCATACTTGGTGTTACTCTGAGAAAAATGCTGCAGTACTGAGGAAAAGAGGCCACGCAGAATGCAAAGGTATGTTGATACAGGGTAACATGAGACAGGACTTCACTTCTGACTAAATCAGTAAAATTATTCCATGGATGTTTGTAAAAGTGATCTTAGTAGCCTGGTTTAAATAAAATGCCAACTATCTGAAATGCCTCTATGAAGTAAATAGATTCAGTTGGTTACAGACTTTGCTTGAATGGTGGAGTAAGTCTGATTTGCTGTTCCCTATTAGATGTCTTGGAATGATCTATGGGGGAAAGACAAACTGTAACACTGAGAGGTAGTCTAGAGCACGTACTAGATTAATGAAATAAGCAGAATTTAATAAATGGAACAGTTCTTTTGCTATTAGATATAACTGACAGTTATTGGAATCATATAGTAAAGTTATTCAGTTGGAAAAATATCATAAATAGGCTACTGTTGCCTCTAGCATTTGTTGCACTGGATTGAAATGGTTCCTCAGAAAGTTATAAAATATATTAATGCATAGAAATGACCACACACAGAAACTATTTTTCTTGGCATGCTGTTTATAGCCTGAGAAAACAGAAAATAATGAGTTTGGTGAGTGAAGTTACATGTATATATTAAATATTGCTGTTCCTGTAATTTTTTTCCATTTGCCATGTTCCTTTGTTACTTAGGAGAAACTAGAAATGAATACTAATTAGGAGCACAATGAATATTTGATGTATACTACTCTTTTCCTTGTAAGTCAGCTTCATGGTTTTTTTTTCCAGGTGTAACACTTTCTCACAGTGGCTTATATTGTTCATGACTGACTGAATAAGCATTTTTTGAGAGCACCTGCCCTAAAACCAGGCTAACATATACTGTCATAATGAGCCTCATAAGCCTTCTTTCTATTATTATAAGATATTTTGTCTCCTGTAGGATACTTGAATGATCTAAAAAAAAAAAAAAAAATAAAAAAAAATCCCAACCGATCAAACAAAAAGCAACTAAAAAAAAAAACATATAAGAAATTAAGTAGTGACAAATGAAAGGCAACAGACTTTGATAGGAGTAATCACCTTGGCAGCTAAAGGGTGGGGAAGAACAGCCTAGGTGGTTCTTTAGCCTTGTTTTCAGCTCTGCGGGGTTTTTTCCCCTCCTTTTAATAAGAAAAGCCTAAAACACTGTAGCATCTATCATGGGTTTTTATTGCCATACTTTACAGTTGGAAAATTCAGAATCCATAGAATTCTAATTAAAAGTTTGGGAGGCAATGAAAAGGAGGATAACAATTTGCACTAATAGTGTGATAGCTAAATTTTGTGTTAATATTTCCATTACAAAACCTTTTTAGACTTTTATTCAGCCATGAAAATGTTATAAGACGAAACTCTTTCTACATGCTTTCAGCCTAGGAGTATTTAAAAAATCTTTTTAGCAGCGTTACGTGTTCTTTTTTTCAATACAGCAACAACAATAATCAGAAGCGTTAGTATAGCATGCACTCAGTGATCTCACAACATCACTATTTTAAAAGAGGTTTAATATTCTGTGAAATAATATTCTGCTTGAAAAAAAGGAAATTTATAGAATTATCCATTTTTACATATTCCCATAGACAAGTAGATTTTTTGTACACACTGCTGTATGAGATGTGTAGCATGACAGAGTGGAAAGGAAGGTGCTGTGCCTGTCAGATAAACTGAAATGAAAAAATGGACTGCTGATCTTGATCTCTTTAACCTGAACGTAGTTAGGAAAATGGAAGAAGTTAGAAATGGCCTAAAAATTTTTTCAGCATTTGGGCCTTCCAGTTTCAGCAGTTATGAACAAGAGCTTATTACACTGCTTTTTTCGCCCTGACTTCTGATATATACTTAAAGCAAGGTACATTGCTCATGTTCTGGTGTCTTCACTCTGTGCCTTCTTTGGGAAGAAAAGGTAACGAATTGAGGACAGCCTCACTTCAGTTGAAGCATGATCAATGTCTCTCCCCATCCCCATGTACAAAACTGTGACAGACAGGGGAAGAGAAGGCATTTTTTGGACTATGCTGTGTGCAAGAATCACCTTCTTCACACTTGCTATAGCAGACTTGCTTATTTCCTTATAATTTAGAATTGAATTCATGATGTTTTTACATGTGACTATCTCTAAATAATCTCTGCTAATTTATAAGGCAAGCTTTCTCCTTGTGGATTGGCATGTGGGGAGCTTTGTTTATGAGTGTTAATTTTATTTAGTAGAAGATGTTTACGCTAAAGTTGGTAATAATACGTATTATATAAATTATGTGCAAGTGCTCAATGTGAATGAGCATTTTTTTAAAGTAAAAACATTAATAGCAGAAATTTCCAAGTGAGCTAGTTTTATGAAGTCAACAAATTATTGACCCTGTCAGACTTTCCTTGGTAAAGTGATTGTTCAACTAAAATAGCTTTTCAAATAAACAGAAGTTGTCATAGTTTTCTTCCATTTTTCAATTTTTAATATGAAGCAATATGCATTGACCAGTGTTTTGATCAATGATAAAAAATGGAATTTGAAATTAAAAAAAATATTACCCGAAGCAGTAGTTATTGCTTGCTTTTAAACTGTGATGATGGAAAGTTTGAAGTTTTTCTTTAAAAAATAGAAAAAATGTTGTAGATCTAGAAAAAATATTTTTAAATTGCCACCTGACATTTCTCAATCAAACAAATGGTGTTGGAAATCTTTAATGTTAACTCAGCTTTTTCAAGTAAATTCTTAAGATATGTTTTTATAAATTACTGAGATCATAATTTTAGAGACTGAAATCCCATATCTTTATATCTTTTTATATGTCCTGTAGTACACAGCGTAAAATTAAAAGGGAACGCTTATATTTAATTTAAATATGAATTTTAAATCTGTTGCATTTAAATCTCAAAGTACCTCTTTTGTTTGTATAGTGGTTTAAAAGAGAAATTTTGTTAAGGCATAGTAAAACTACCTTCCTAAATTCAATTACCTTTTTTAACCTGAAAATTGAACTTTAGGATGAGCCTGAGGTATTTGTTAGAGGAAGCAAATGGTCTGAGATGGTAGGTGCAAGTTGCATCTTGTACAATGGACTTCCACAGTTCCTGGAACATGATCTTTGCAACACATGAAAATTCAAGTGATCAGTGGAGTTTGCAAGACAAATTCTCAGAATTTTCATTAGCTTGAAAAACCAATTGCATTTGCTGCATCTGTTACAAAAGCCTATTTTGAATATTGCACATAAATATTAATTCATACATTTAAATTTATTTCTGTAGATTTTTTTAAATGAGAGACCGTACCTAGTACTTTCTATCACAGCAGACCATACTGGGCAAGTAGAGAATGTTTTTAGCTGTTACCTTGCAGTGTATAATCTATCATTGTGACAAAAATAATGAAAATCTACTATTAAAAGAGTAAAGAAAAGGTAAATGAATGGTCCTACTGATGAGATAAACTAATAAATAAAGAAATGTTATAATTAAGGTAGATGGCTTAAGGATTATTCAGAAGCTCATAATACAGTGTTATGCTACAACGTGCACGACGTACGTTACAAAAACCTAACGATACTTCCAGGAAAAAAATAATAATCTTGAGTGACAATCCAGGAAATATTTTAAGATCTGGGGGAGTTCACAGTCCTGACAGATATAGAATTGTCTAGATTGAAAGGGACCTTTAAGGTCCTCAAGTCTAACCATCAACATAACACTGACAAAAGCCATCACTAAACCACATCCCTCAGGATCACGTCTAGCTGCCTTTTAAATACCTCCAGGGATGGTGACTCAACCACTTCCCCGGGCAGCCCGTTCCAATGCTTGATAACCCTTTCGGTGTAGAAATTTTTCCTAATACCTAATCCAAACCTCCCCTGGTGCAACTTGAAGCCATTTCCTCTTGTCCTATCACTTGTTACTTGGGAGAAGAGACCAGCCCCCACCTTTCTACCACCTCCTTTCAGGTAGTTGTAGAGAGCGATAAGGTCTTCCCTCAGCCTCCTTTTCTCCAGGCTAAACAACCCCAGTTCCCTCAGCTGCTCCTCATAAGACTTGTGCTCTAGACCCCTCACCGGCTTCGTTGACATCCTCTGGACTTGCTCCAGAATCTCAATGTCTTTCTTGTAGTGAGGGATCTAAAACTGGACACAGTATTCAAGGTGGGGTCTCACCAGTGCTGAGTGCAGAGGGAGAATGGATGTGAGTCAGGGGAAGAATATGACCCCACCTGCAGTACTGCATACAGCTCTGGAGCCCTCAGCACAGGAAAGATGTGGAGCAAGTCCAGAGGAGGGTCACGAAAACAATCAGAGGGCTGGAACATCTCTCCTATGAGGACTGGGTGAGAGATCTGGGGTTGTTCAGCAAGGCTCTGGAGAGACCTTATTGCAGTCCTTCAGTACTTAAAGGAAAGATGGGGACCAATTTTTTAGCAGGGCCTGTAGTCATAGGAAAAGGGGTAATGGTTTTAAACTAAAAGAGGGTAGGTTTAGACTAGATATTAGGAGGAAACTTTTTACTCTGGGAGTGGTGAAACACTGGAACAGGTTTCACAGAGAGGTGGTAGATTCCCCATCCCTGGAAATGTTCAAGATCAGGTTGAAAAGGGCTCTGAGCAATTTGATTTAGTTGAAGATGTCCCTGCTCATTGCAGGGGGTTTGAACTAGATGACCTTTAAAGGTCTTTTCCAACCCAAACTATTCTTTGACTGATTCTATTAGAAAACCATTAGTTTGAATTTGTATGTCATATTATCACCCAAGTGTCCTAATTATGGTATTTAAGGGACATAAATTCAACTGAACACCTGATGACCATGTCCGATCCAAGCCATCATGTCAGTGCTTGCCTTCCTGCTAACTCTGATATTTGCTGTAAACCCAAAACAATCACTGCATTGGTGTTAATTTAATTTCATCATAATCAGCCAATTAAAGTGTAATGAAACATGACTCAGCCCTGTGTTCACAATGCAGAATTCACAGTCCTAAATTCAGCTCCCATAGCCTGAGTGAAAGGGGCTCAAAGTCTATTCTCTCCACTTAATCTCTCTTCTGCTTTGTGTCTTCCATTCTTACTGATGTGTTCGCAGCAATTCTGTTTAATTTGTGTTGTAGCAGTGTCCTGAAAACATCTCTCTTGTTAGAGCTTCTGGGTAGTTCATGATAAGTACCCGCAAGGGAAGTTCATTGCACTGAAGAGCTTATAATTTAGGTAAGGATAATCTTTAAGATAATTAGGAGGGTAAAACCTGGAGTCCACAGGTCACCTCCTCCTCTTCATTCGTATCCTTATATTTTCAAGGAAGGTTGACAACAGTGGTGGCAACTTTGTGTAATTAATAGGGAGTATGCTCTTAAGTATTTTGTTAAATTGGTACTAAAGCCTTAGACTGAGATAGGAAGAAAAGCTTGTTTACTAGCAACTCCATCATTTGCTAATTTATGAAATATTCCCTTTTGAGTCTTAATAGTGGTCTTTTAAAGTAGGGGGGTTGAACATACAGCATGTGTTGGAGTATTTTTTATTTCTGTTTGAAATGCACGTGAAGTGAATATGTAGTCTCATTATAAGGGAAATGGAAAATTAAATTTTACCTGGAATGGAAAGCAGTCTTGGAAGTAACTAGTATATCTTGATTTGTGATTTCCTTTCTTAATTTTTTAATTTTAGTTGTATCTATTATTTTCTCTGTATTATTGTTATGTTTATCGAGAGCTTTATAATTTTTTTTTTCACTTAGCTGATAAGTGAACTGATAACTTCTCATCCTCCTGTAGTGAGTGTCTTGTTTTCTCTTGGACATTTAATTCTAGTTCCTTTTTTAAATACCTTCCTTTCTTCTTTCATTTGTCATCTTTCTTACTAACTTCAGAGTTACTCGTCTCTTTTTATTTGATAATGTTCGTTGACTATTTATCTCTGTTCATTTTTGGTTTCCTGATGGCTTTAGTTCTTGTTGTCTACTCAACTGATTTTGATCGCTTTCTTTTTATTATTCAACATCCTCCTGCATCAACAGTGTCTTCCTCTTTGTGCTGAACTCCATGGATATCCACAATATTGAATAATGACCTGTTGCAGTTGTACATTCCTTTGAGATGCTAACTTCTCTTCAGGACTCTGGTATCTTCCCACAATGTATTTTCTGTATTTATTGCAAGTGATGGTTTGCTGTTCATGGGGCCTAGATAATTTCTTTTTGCCCAGTATTGATGAATTGAGAATTCAGTGAAAAAATTCCCTTTTGTAATCATCTTACTGGAGTCAATACTGTGCTTTGCTCTTTGATTTTTCTGTAGCCCAAATCTTCAAGGTGATGAAAATTAGTACAACAGAGGAGATCCATCATGTCTTGTAAGAATGGAAACACTGCCATTCTTTAGAGGAAGATTTGGTTGCTTGTTCATACTTTTTCAATTATAGAATTGTGGAAAATTATGTCCCTTTGTTATCGTGCAAGTGTTAATGTTATGCATGTGCCATCTTTTTTAGAAAAAATGAGCATAATATTTCCAACGGAAAGTAATTAGACTTAATTGTTAATTGCCAATTATTATAGAGTAATATTATTGTCTTTCCTACCCTCAGGCTGATTTTAAAATCTTCATTTTTATATGCAGTGTATATTTCTTTGAGCATAGAAATCTGTTTTGGTAGTTCAGTGTTCGTCAAATTTATTTTTTGTATCACACTGTGTCTAATGTACTCACTGAGATGCCGTCCTCCCTAGTGAATTCTTGTAAACCCCTACCTTCACAAATTAGAATATTATTGTCCATTTGCTAATGCCAATAAACCTTATTATATTTCTTCATAGAGTGGAAAAATTAGTATCAGTTTTGCATATCTTTTCCCTCACAAACTCTCTTCATGCTGATTAAGTCCTTGAGACTTTAAAAGGTGATGTATTTATTTCTAATAAACAGGTGTATACTCCATGCTGATCAGCCTCTTTCTTTGCTAGTTCTTATTAGAATCTGTGGATTGTTCCCATGAGACAGGAATTATTTAGGCTGATTAAAACACCTTGCTTAGCACTCAAAAATAAATAAAGAAAAAATATCAATCACTTCTACGTTGAGTAGATTCTGTAGCTATCTTTACTAATATAATCGACAATAGAATAAGACAAAGCTACAGGCATTTATTTTTAGGAGAGAAAAAAAAAAAAAACCTACTTAAAACTATTAGCAGCTATGCAAATCTGAATTTTTCTTCAGAATAGTGAAATAATGTTCATTTCCGGAAATCATAATAGATGCTGTGGAAATAGGTAAAGCATAGATTTTCCTGACTGACCAGAATTCTGTTTGTTGGTCATCAGACTTCAAAGGAACTGTTGCAAGGTTATCAATTCCTTATCCTTGGTGCTGTTTTTTCTCACTGTGGGGAGTGTCATTATGTGTCCCTCCCACCTCTCTGCTCTGCAGTAACCCCATGATGATGATGTTTCAAATTGAGGATGATACTGTGAGGAATTATTAGCCAGGGTTCATTCATGTAGCCCTTTGAACATATGGAGTTTTATTTGCGTGAGGATAACTCTTCCAGCTGGTCTCAGTCCAGTTCTCAGTGGACAGGTGTCTGTACTCTCTAAATAGCAATGATGGTGCTTAATAAGTCATAACAATAGTCTCAGCAAGACAACCTTATTTAATAAAGACAGTGGATCCATGGATCTGTTCGTAGAGACACAGATGCGTAGGATTGTTCTTGGTTTATGTTTTAACTAGATTTTTTTCCCTATTTTGTGTTTCCATTTGTGTTTTTCCCATGCCACTGCAATAATTTTCAGTTTAACCTTTTAAATGGCAGCTACTTTGCATTTTCAGAACTTAAGAATGACAAATTGCATGGTTACGAAACTTTAGGGTTCTTGTTTTAGTGGCATATGTGAAAGATATCTTTTAAAACTATGTCTATCCTTGAAATAAAATTGATTACAGATATACTCCCCTCCATACACCAATATTAAAATGCACCATAAACTATATAATCACTTGTTTACTGCCTTTAACATATTGATGGAGGAAGAAAGCAAAGGTGCAATAATTTAAAAGGTTTTGTGCATACATTTATTTCCACTTAAGTAAGCCTGCATGTAAATTAGGAGTGCACAGTTGAAATTTCTTAGCATAATGGTCTCTTCTCTCCCTAGATAATTAAATACCACCCTCTGCTGTCACAGGTATCTGATAACTACTCCCCTCAGCTCTAGAGAACGGCAGTACATAGAGCAGCAATGGTAAGAGACCAAAAGGGGAGACAGAAGGAAAGATGAAGAATGTAGCTAGGCAGAATAAGGAAGGTCTAGGACATTCTCAGTGCTCTGGCACCATTTAATAGGTGTTTGGCTTGAACTATGCCAGTTTAATCTGAAAATGTGGCTGTAGGTTTGTATGTTCTGGTGTTTATTTTGGCCTAAAAGAATGGGATTCAGTATAGTGTTCACAAATAGTTTCTGTATGTGTACACTGCTTTGTGCATCGTTTTATTTTGCCTCCGTGTGTGTGGTCAGAAGTACTTGTCAGTATTAGTTTGTGACAGATGTCCTTTACAAGCAAAAATAGTTTCCTGTTCTTAAAGACTATCTCAAATTTGCTTGTGAAACCTTTTTCATTATTGCTATTATTGTCTAGCAATCTGGATTTAATTGCTTTTTGGTTTTCCTACTTCAGAGACTGAAATGATGCATACCTTTACTTAAATGTTTTTATTAAAATCAGCGAGGCTTTTAACATGAGTAAAACATAGGTGTATGATTAAATTTTTAGAAGGGAGGTGACATATTTTAATGAAAAATATGCCCATGAGCTTGTTTTGGAAGGTCTGAAATTATGAGTTTTCGAAATAAGAGACCTAATTCTAAAATCCTTTATTTCTTCCCTAAAAGTGGAATTCTTCCTTGAAAACATTGGCTAGATTCATGTAGAGTCTTTAGTTTTGGTGTTAGGTATTTGCTTTTTAAGGAGTGCTTTGAAAGTTTGTGAAAACTTTTTCAAAGTTTTTGAAAGTTTGTGAGTGAAACTGGAAAAAAACTCAGACTCTGTACTCATCAGAAAACCACTAAGAAAGAATAAAAAACCAAAACTGTGAAGACCGAAATGTACTCCAAATTGTTCCCCAGCACGATGGCATCTGTTCCCAGCCAAATTTTCAGAATCTTTAACTAAATCCTGAAGTAGACACTTGAAAGCAAATTTGTTCTTTGAAGGGACTGTAGAAAAGTTACTCTTTTAAGCAATATGTTTGGAACTTCTCTATGAAGTATGTGAGATCAATTGAACTGCAGTTCTTCTCTGTTATAGCTGTACACCTTTGAAGAAGAAAAGGAAAAAAAAAAGGTTCCTTGAAATGGAGAGAAAGGAAATGTACAATCACATGTTTAAATTTCTAGTGTAATGTTTAAAACCATCCCCTGACAGAGAAGTTACAGGACTCTGTCCCCATCCCACCTTATTGTGTGTTTTATTTAGGGATTGTTTAATGTAAAATACATTTTAAAAATTACTAGCAGAGGAACCAAACCACAATGTCCTCATTCACAGATGAGTGCCCAACCCACTAATGCAGAAGAATCATAAATGTTCTTACTTGCCTGCTGTCACTCCTACTATTGAATCTTCTTACAGAAAGATGGAGTGTCGCTTTTGCAGGATAACCTAATGAGTTTATGATACTCTCTAGTCTTCTCCTTAGAGATCTGTGCTTTTCTATGGTTGGGCATATGTGTGAATTAAACCAAGGTACTCTGATTATTATAATTTATTTTATAAACAGATGTGTGCAACAGCTTTTACCTTTTCTTCTTACCTTTCCTTCCTGTCCCCACAGTGTGTATTTCTGAGAAAAACTATCAATTTAAGCAATCTTTTTGAGCAATTAAAGAATTCTAGAGCAATTCGGTATGACAGGTTGATAGAACATGACTGATCTTAAGCACTGAGTTATTAAGAGATGTCAAGATTTAAAGGTTGCTAAAAATAATACCTGGAAGTAGAATTTTAGGTGCCAGAAGATAACTTAAGACACATATCTGAAATGAGTAATTTACGTACCTCTAAGTCTTAAGTGGCAGCTGAGCAAGGGCTTGCAATTTTGGATCTAAAAGTTTAGATTGCTTTTTTAATATCTTTTTAAGCGCTAAAATCCCATTTTTGCATTTAGCAGAGTATTGAGATAAGGGCTTCTATCATGCCTAGTTTTTACATTTATCCATTAACTGTAAATGCAATAAAGCAATAATGACTGCATCCCATTCTTCTGTTTGGATGATGTGTCCTTAAGCTAGAAACATTTGGTTTCTTGCTCCAGTAGGAAAAACAATTTGCTTCATTTTTATGGCCCGTTTATTTTTTTCACCAAATTGTATTCAATTTGTGGAAGCAGAATTCTTGATAATATAGAAATTTGTATTCAGTATGTATGTATGACTTAAAATACAGAAAAGGGTCTTTATTTTGACTTTTGCTGATTACTTTTGATTTGGTGCAACTCTTAGAAAATGCTAAAATTAATCAGGATTACTTATTGGCAACACTGAATTTGATAGGATTACACTGGTAATCCTAAAACATAAAGTCCCTGTTAAGAGATGCAGTATAATATACAAATTCTCAGCTGAGGTGTCTGTATCAGCCTAACTAGAGCAGCACAGGGCATAGCAATATAAATTAGCTCATAATGAGTTTTGTGTTGCCCTGACCAGTTTATTCTCAGTGTCTGAAGTAAATAATTGAAAATGTGCTTTCAATTACAGCTTCTCTACAGTGTGCTTCGGTCTCACTCATAGTAACCAGCACAGACATTCAAGTTGAATTTTGTTAAAAATACATTTTAAAATTCACCCCCCCAAAATACTTCTTTTTTGGGGAGTGGGAGGGCTGGGTGCGCATCAGTTCTGTGCCGCCTCTGTGGAATTCTCACGCCTCTGTGGGTCTTGTGGCTCAACAGTGTCATTTGCACTAGTTACCACATAAATGGCTATGGAAATTAGTTGCAGTTAAAATACCCCTTTTTCCTCTTCTACTTTCTCCACTTTCAAAATGAACTCCTTAAGTCATTATAATTATCAAACATTTCATTTTATTCTTCCTTTTAGTATTTGTTGTTTCACTTGATACGTGATACTTGATGTGTGAATGTGTGATATTCTTACTCCCATTTTTGAGGGATGAATTCAGTTCTTGAACTGCATTTTTGTTTCATCATTTGCTCTGTTCCTTTTCTTCTTTTCCTCTTTTTTGGTTTTTTTTTTTTGGCCCTGGTGGTTGTTCATGATCTCAGTGACACATCCAATTACTGTAACTGACAAAACAAATGCTGCCTTGATAGCAAGGAGAAAGCATGTTTGCTGTTGCCACCACTGAAAAGTAATTACATAGCTAAATCAGTGGAAATGAAAACTACAATGCAAAGAATTCTGAAAAAAAATAAGTAGGAAATTAACTGCAGTTCTATTTGGAACAGTAATTATGTGGAAATGTCAGCTTTTGACTCAAAAAGGTACTCTCAGATTGTGCTTGCAGTTTGATTTATAGCAGTGTAAATCAGGAGTAACAGTGATGTTGGAGTCAGTGGCATTACAGAAGTGTAAAACAAATGTAATGTGCGTACATGCTTTGGATTATTCCCAGTTTTACCATTAGTCAAACAAGAGCATGAGTTGCACCAGTAAAAACAGGATTCTTCTCTGCAGCTGGGCTTACGGTGTTTTAATCAGCAGCACTGAGTGTTGACTGCCGGGGCTGCAGTTTCTACAAATGGGTCACAATGCTGCAGGTGAGAATTAAAGTGCTTCCAAATTTTAGCTATTAACAAGGTACAACAAGAAGAATAAGGATATAAAATTGAAGATACCAGAAAAAATTAATTTTAAAAGAAAACTACATTGCATGTGAAGGAATAAATATTAAGGTGTTAAAGGATCTTTTTGAAATGGCAGCTATTTGGAGCTTATGGGCTTTTAAGCTTTAAAGACTTACAATGAGGGTCAAGCACAGGAAATGGATTTAAATATTACACCAGGCTTAGTAACATCGCTCATGGGAGGAATAACGGATAATAGTAAGAAATGCACACACATAGCAGTTACATGGAAAAAATAATTACCCCAAATTAGGAGAGTTTTCCTTTTTTTTTTTTTTTTTCTTTTTTTATATTTACTGGTTTTTAGTCTGTAGCTCCTGCAGCTAAAACCACATGAAACATTCTTTTTTCTCACCTTTCTCACCCTGGCTGTTGTCAATATTTCTCATCTTGACAGAGATTTCTGACTTGTGCTGGTTATTGTGTATACCGTGACTCTCTGGTAATATACAAGAAATTCCAACTTGAATTATGCGAAGTGATTTTGGGCTCTCATTGAATTTAGATGCCCATGCCTCTTTGCAAGTGTTGGAACTAAAAATATTTTATTTATGGCAGTGATGGGAATTTCAGGTTTCTGCTCGGTTAATTATTTTTTCAATTGGAGAACCTTCTGTTGGTTCATCTACATGGGTTGACTGTGGGTACATAAAGTTGTACTATTTAAGAAGCATGTGGGGAATAAAAAAATTGAGTAACTGTGATATAGATTCCTTTGAAATTATATGCAACTGCATTTTTGTGCTTAAGTGCAACTTTGCTCTTGTTGAAATCAGTAGCAACATTGAACTACTAATTAGCTTTTACTGTGTGCCGTATGTGCTATTGAATGCTTTGTGATACAGACCATAGGCCTCACTAGTTGTTTTTACCATAACTTACGACCTGAGGCATTTACATCAATTGCCTGTTGAGGGCTCTGGTGCATAGCATGCTTTGTCCCAGCCTAGTTGTAGCAAGTATGATTTACTGGAGCAAATACAAGAGTAGTTTCATGATCTGTGTAGA
This sequence comes from Rynchops niger, assembly GCA_013400035.1. Taxonomy (NCBI): domain Eukaryota; kingdom Metazoa; phylum Chordata; class Aves; order Charadriiformes; family Laridae; genus Rynchops; species Rynchops niger. The sequence goes on along the minus strand of VXBH01005962.1, from coordinate 32,191 downwards.
AGCAGCTGATTAATTTCTGTTCTAGATATTGCCAGACCTGTATTTTTTTTCTATGTTTATATTTTCGGTGTTATTTCATATAAATAACTTATGGTCATGACCTTTCATACTTTTCTATTTGCGTTTGTTGAAGAGATGAAGAAATGGACACTTCAGGATTGGAATTCAGTTTTAGAAGTGGTTCAAAATTATATTACTCTACAACAACAAACTGGGATCCCATAAAATGCAGCAAAAGCTGTTCCTTTAACCTCAGCCTATCAGCAGAATTTCTCTTTAGGCTGCACTAATTCCCAGAAGGACTTATTCTGCCAGTTTATGAAGAGGGGCTTTTTGAAACTGGAGTATAACTTTTGTGCTCATTCAGTCACGTCCAGTACTGCCAGCTAGTGGTCATGACTTAAAAAGCTTAACCTAATGGAATTTGTGTTAGTAATTTAAAAATAGAATAATAGAATAAAAAATAGAAAAATGGAATAATCTGCAGGGATAGCTAGCTCTCCTAGTATTTGTCTTGAAAAATATGAACAAGGAAAAAAAACCTACCTGTATTAAGGTTTCTTTCAACTTTTTATCCTCCTATATTTATCAGACTCAGTTCAGGAAGATAAATTAACTAGTTCATGTCACAAATTGCCATAAAGGCATGGAATGTCACAGGAATTATCCACAAGGATGTCACAGAGGATTTTTCAATTAATTATTTCCATAAATAATATTGTGTGAAATATGCAGTATTCTGGACACATGAAAGTGTCTCTAATATGCCTGTTCAATGCAGAAAAGATTTGCCTAGAGTTTTTCTCTTTAAATACAGTCAATTTATCACAGGTTTCAAAAATTTGTAGCAATATGAGTTTCATCTAAAGTTAGTATTAACATCTAAAAGCTAGTATTAAAGTTCTTTATTAATCTACCATAAGGAGGAGGGAGGAAGAAAAAAAAAATTACACAAAAGTAGTCTTTTAGAAGACGTAATCATTCCCTTATACATTCTCTGTTTCAAACACGCAAAAAAATTTTTAGGTAGTTTTTTCTTCTTTTCATGTAACTTTGATCTCTATGAATGTTTTGTACATCTTCTGAATGGTGAAAATTGCCAATTATTTTAGCTACTACCTTTTATTTAAAAATATTATCACACTCACAAAGACAGAAATCGTTCATGCTTTCATCCTTTTGTTTTCCTGCAGGAACATCTGAAATGTCTGTCAAGCTCTTTATGAAGCTACTGACAAGGGAAGACAGCACTGGGTTCCATGGACTCTTCACACAGGTTTTTGTTTGGTTTTGTGTTTTTTTTTTTAATTTATTAATTGTTTAATTTAATTTTTAAAAAATGTTTTAAGAGGGTGGGATGATAAACAGTCATCACAGTACTAAGTGCCCTTTGGACAGAAGGCAGCCAAGTGGTCAATTTTTGCTTCTTTTAAGACAACAGCTGGCTGAGTTTCGAGGAAAATGAGATCTGATTTCAGAGCAGCCAGTTTCATCCTTGTTAGAATGACAGATACACCAGAGAATGTATTCTATTAGATTTGAGATTTTTAAGCCAAAGTCAATTTTTTTTCTTTGATATATCTAATGCTAGACACAACGTGTGCAATTCTTAGAGCCAAAGGAAGGTAGATGTTCATATCACACCAAAGCCAAAATGTTAGTGTCTTTAGACTTCACAAAAACCTGAAGTTCAACCTAAATTATATTTAGCTGAGTGACCACTGTTTCCGCATTGCTCATCTCCTAGAATCTCAGTAATGTTTTTGCCGGTGATGGTGAGATACTGATAATGATTGTGAGATACTCACTTTGTCTATTAGGCAGCCTTCCTGAATGCACATGCTAGGAAAAAATATAAAAGAAAGAAAGAAGTTTTTTCAGAGTTTTAACCCCTTTGGGAAATGATATGGTACTCCCACCTTGATGTCTGATGCCAGGGAACTTTAAAATAATTCGAAGTATTGAGATTCATGAAAAATATATACATTCAAACTAACTCAAAATCTGCCATTTAATCAAGAAACAGTATCTATATATTTGTTTTTAGGAATTGTACCATAATACTATTATAATCATCAAAAACAATGAAAATAATTTTGCTGATATTTTGTAATACTAAATTAATATTTGTGGTTATTTCACATCTCTGGTATCACAATGTGTTTGATTATATACCTTCAGAAAAAACCTGCAGAGGACAAAATGAATGAAAAAACTGAATAAACTCTGATTATGCTGCCTAGTTTTAAGTGCCCTCAACAATTATACATTCTGTGATGCCATCATATATTCCATTTTATGCAGAAGTTGCATGTTAGAAGCGATTCCAAGCTGTTATACTCTAACAGTTCTCTGATAAGTGCATTGCTTTCCAGTACTGTAATGTATAGATTTTTTTCTTCTAGAAATTGATATTTAACTAAACAACATTCAACATAAGAACACAGATATTGATCAGTCCTGAGTAGCAAATACCGATAGGTAAGAAAAGCATTCTCTACTTCCAAACTGGGCAGACAAAGTTTGGTTGACTTCACTTTTTTTTCTGATAAATACCTTGAAGGCAGATGGGCTCTTCTAGCGGCAGTCATGGTGATTAGACTAATAGAATGGCAAATAATTTTTTTGTTCGTTAAACTCTTGCAAATTTGTGTTGTGATCTCTGAAAGCTGTACAGGACTAATGAAACAGTGGAGAAATTTACTTATGAATGAACTGATGCTAAACTTGTCCTAATCTGAAGGTCTGGCTTTTCATGCACCTTCAACTTGCCCCTCTTGCCTGATGCTAATTTGTATGCACTTCCCAAGGATTGCTTTGCTCCAGGTTAGTGCATCAAGCAACTCCCTGGCATGGAGTATTTTCTCTGGGAGTTCTGGAGACAGAATCATATACTGGTTTTTTTCTCTCTTTTCAGATACCTCCTCTTTTACTTTGTCTGTCAAATATTTCAAAATACATATGCTACTACTTAAAATACAGTGTGCCTGCTTAAGGTATCTTCTGATTCATGCCTAAGTGAGAGAAAACATCTCTGTGTTGCCCAGTTGAGTATCTGAGTAGCCCGGAAACCTCATGACAGAGCAGAATGCATTGGGATAACAATAGTTTGGGCATGAAATTACTATATATACAACTACATATACACTATATACATACTGTATCCAAGCCAATAACCAATGACTCTCACCCATGCAATCTGGTTTTAATTTCTTTGGATAGCTCTTTTATTCTATAGTATAGAAACTTCCAGATGCATGAACTAGCAGAATTGACTATGTACTGTTTTAAGTTAGGGGGACTTTGGGCCCTAGACCCTTGCTGACATTTCAGATTTTTATCCCTTGAACTAAGTTTACATTAGGGAGTCTTAAAATCTCAGTGTGCTTGGTTTTGATCTGATACTATCTGGCAGCAGTGAGGTGCGTACATGTCGGCTTCAGAGGAGTTTTCTTGGATTCATCAATGCCTCATTTTCTGCAAGATAAGAGCAAATCTCTTGGTGGTTTTCCATTACTGTTTTTCGAGGATGGAGCTTCTTTTTGAGATTAAAGTACTTAAAGTACATATCTCATTTGATTTAGTTGCTTTTTTTTTTCTTTTTGAAATTAGTGAGTTGGCATCATTTTTAAAATACTTTAAGAATGTTATATCAAGTTTGTGTTCATTAATTTCAGTGTTTGAGAGATGTTTTTTGGTAGAGCAAAGTCATATTTTATTGTCTCTTTTGTGATAGGTTTCTGTTCATTTAGCCTAAATACATTTTCTTTAAACAGAAACAATCAATTTTGTACACTACATCTAATGCCAAGTCTAAGGTTATCTTGTCCTTGGTAAAGATAGTATAGATCTTAGAGTGGCTCATTTCTGTAGGGCATTCCAATGTCATGTAATTTAAGATTCTTTTGATTAACCTATTGATTTGGGAGGATAAAGGGTAAACTATTTTTCTTTTTATTGTCTTTTTCCATGAGCTTGCTTTCTCTTCACAAGTAAAAGAAGAAATAGAATTTTCCAGTGTAAGTTTTTTCAGTACCTGTTAACAGTTGAATTGGTTTTTGCTCATTAGGAACAGCAGTTCATTTAAAAAAAAAAAAAAAAAAAAACAAAACGTAGGTAATAATGAATTAGTGAATCCTTAAAAAAACAGCTAATGAATTAACTAGAAATGTTTTTCATAAATACTGATAACATGGAAGTATTATGCTATATCATATATATTTAATGATCTGTTGCCAAAAAATACAGATTTTTGCTCCTCAGAAAAGTGTTACAGAGTTGGGGTTTTCCATGTTAATGGAAAGCCTCTGACAAAAAGAACCATTGTCATATTTTTATTTGAAGACGTATATCTTTTTCTTTTAGCTTTTACAGACAGAAATTTTTGTTACACCGTTTCAGTATCCAAACAGTAAATGCAAACACATTCCATTTTAATTTCTTACAAGTAAAATGTTCGTTTTTCAGAATTGAAATGTAAAAATCTTGTCTAAAACACTTTTCGTTCCTTAATTTAAAATCTCTACTCTAGTCCATTGCCTGTGTTGTGCTCTGATTAAAAAAATGCTTTATTTTTCATGAGGAATATTTTCATGTGAAATATTCCAGTCAGCACTGTGCCGCACTTATTTTTCACAGAATTTTTTAGAGAACGATGTTGTGATGAGTCATGTCCCCCAACTGTGCAAGGTGGGGATTTATCTGGCTTGCAATTTTCCATAAGTGGAGTTGCCCTATTTTGAAAAATGAGTTTGCCAGCTGTTACTAGCATCTGCAGTACTTCTAGGTCATGCTGTTTGTCTATAAACAGGAAGTAGTTTGTTACTTGTAAAGAAGCTCTTAAATGTCTTTGCTTAAAGAATCATAAAAGGGTATATGTGTTGATAGATTTTCTTGCTGGTTTGCTGTATGGCTGTGTTGACTCGCAAATAATTTCATATTTAGAACCAAGGAGGGATAAACTGCCATGCTTGCTGTTGGAATGCCTGGACAGGAACTTTAGTTAACTAATATATGAGATTGTCATGGAAGTAGTTGCAGTCATCGTATGTTTGTTCATGGGCAACCAACTGGAAAGTAACTACAGTTAAAGTGTCATTTTTTTACTTTGGATGCTGGTTATAGCTGATATCTCACTGAAGATGCTAGGATCTGCCGACACAGAAGTCAGAGAAACTTACACAGGTAGACTTGACAGGTGGTTTATCTCCAGGCCTCCATGATTTCCATGGAAGATAGCTCAGTAGGTAGCATTACTGAAAACCAAGCAAGTACTTCAATGATTGGAGGAAACTTGTAGTCAGAAATCTTAGCTCAGATTGCTACAGGGTCTTTTGTATTAAAATTCAGTTTGTGCGATCCGGACTCAATCTCTGTAGATCTATGATGATAGCTCTATGTTTAAACACCATCTTCACAGTCTCCAGAAATGGTATCTCTGCTGTAGGGTAGATAAATTGCATTAATTCAACAATTACATAAATCTTTGAGCTAGGCAACATTTTATTGTTGGTCTGAAAATTGTTCCCAGTTTACTTTCCCCATACAGAAATTATAATTCGGAATACTTCCCATCCAGAATACAATTACCGTAGAGCATATATCCAGAACAATTATGAAAAAGCGGAATTAGTATTTCTCAAAGTTTATATTTACAGAATTTTGCCTGATTATCAATGTGTAAGAGTAATTCAACTATCTGTAACCACATAGAACCATGGCATAAATGAATACAGAAAACAAAGTAATTAAACAGAAATAAAATTAAAAGTGTTGTTTAGGTTAATGTTTTGGGTTTGTTTTGTTTTTTTTTTTAAAGTAGAACAGAAGCATAACATAGTTTGTCTAAGGGAGAGGGTAGCAGGTGTAGGAATGGGCAGCAGTCATTTGTCAACATAAGAAAACCATAATGGTAGCATCAAGAAGAAAATTATGCTAATAAAAAAGTCATGCTTCATGATACCATTATTACTTGCCTCTGTTACATGAATGATAATGAGAATTACATCACTTCTGGAATTTCTAAATTGCTTTACAACCTGATTGTTTTTACATTACATTCTGCTTTACAATTGCCAGATTTTCAGCACTTTCCAAAGAGTTTAAATTGTAACATTGTACGTTCTTTGCTTTAACTATATGTGCAGATGTTGTTTCATGTTTCCATAAAACTCATGAACCTTTTCCCTGAGGCTTGTCCCCATTTGTTCAGCTACAGGGATTAGGAATTTCTGGTACAGAAGGGCCAGACCTTCCACTTTCCCTTATGTGGAAAAGTGCCTTTCCAAGTCATACTGTTTCTGTGCTTTGGTTTTCATCACATGTCAGCCCAGCACTGGACCTAGGGTCCACCTTCTTCTTTATATGTTTTTTTTTCCTGACAGGATTTTTAAATTATTTTATTTTATTTTTTAGAAAAAACATGTTGTACTGTAATTTAACTTTGAAACTGCCTAACACTAGAATAATTTCCTGTACCAAATATCCATTTTCTTTTCTTTGGATCACAGCAGAGTAGTGATAAGAGATATCTTTCAGAAACATCAATTTCACAGCCTTGCAATTCCAAAGAAGCACACAAATGATTTTATTTAATGTAGACTCTAATATGTAAATCCCACGTAGCTTTTTCTCTGAATTGTATCACACAAGATCCAAAATGCTTGTGAAGATGAATTAAACAACAATAACATTTTGAAAAATGACAAAAACTGAAGTGACAGTCTGTTTGCTTTAATATTGGCAGTCATAAACCCTCAAATTTTTTCTATGATCAAATAATTCCAATTAGTCTATTTTACTACAATTCTGTTAGATTTTCTTTAAAAATCTTGTTCTGATTTTAATTAATTCCTTTCTTAATGTTTACAATATATACATAACTGACATAATTTCAGTGAGGCAAATTTAATGATTCACTGTAAATTTAGAGTAGCTGGTGTTCATTTCATATGGCATTCTTGGTCATTCCAGAATGAAAGTTTTGAAGTGATGTGCCTTTTCTACTCAGAAACTGATATTTGCAATTTATCTTTTTTCCCTCCAAGCTCTGGTTCTGACATGGGAAGTGTAGTGTTCGTTGTTCTTCTCTCATCCAAGCTGATTCTGGGATGGTAACTATCATTTTGAGTTGTTCCTTTTTCATAGTTCCACATAACTATGTAATACCATTTTTCTTTGCTCATACTGACTCTGAAAAATAATTTCTAATTGAATCAATGTCAGTTTTCTGGATTGCTGGGGCTATGTCTTGGGGGATCCTTGATTTTCCTCTTCCATTTCTTCAGAATTTGGCCACCTGTCCCTTTCCCCTTTGATCTTCTGGAATTGTCTATCTGACAGTCTTTCCTCATCCATCAATCTAATGACATTGAGAAAATAGCCTAGTCTCCTAATCAACTCAGGAGTAGGTACTGTACAGCTGGAATGAAAAGTCTTGGGTTCTCCAAAGCTACATAGCTTAAGCAGCATTTTATATGACAAACATATTTAGTCCAGTTTACTGAGTCTCAAGTTCAATGTTTGCTAGTGAAGCAAAACCACTTCAGCTACTAAAAAATATAAATTACAATGGAAGACCTGTCAAGAACTTTTACTGGTTTTGTTCAACTTCTGGAGAAGCTCACAATGGAAAGTGTAGAAGGCTCAGACTATTTGCCAAGAAAGAAGGAGGTGAAAGAAGAAGAGAAATCTTCCAGTCTGCTGGGAAATGAAGCTACTTGGATAAGTTATATTTACCCTTCTAAAATTTATAAGATAAAAATAGAGAAAGATTATTAATGACCTGTCACCTCTTAGGAATTTTTTGCACCATACAAGGAAGATCAAAGGTAGGTTCTAGTGCTTCCTTTCCCTTTGTGTCATTTTTAAATTAATTGTCTGTAATTTAAGAGGCATGGAAAGCTCTCTCTTGGTGAACACAATCTGTTCTTCTCATATCCTGGCAAAACATATTTAATTAAAAAATCTTTCACACTGCATCTAATCGATTGGATAGTTCCAATTGAATAGTTCATCCTCAACGTGTTTAGCGTATGTAAAGCCCATCTCAAACGTAAAGTACTTACTAAACAAAAAGTAATGAAATAGCTGAGAAATGATACAAAAGAGTAAAGGGGAGACAAGGTAGATTCTCCCCCCATGTGAATCGGCACAGATCCATTTATAGTCAAACAGTTTAATTGTAGAGGACTCACTATCTGAGCTTGTGGAAAGATATGAATTTGAAACACAGTGATTTGTTGATATATGAGAGAAAATGCCTACCTACGATGGGTGGATATACTCAGTGGCAAAGAAAAAAACATCTTAATTTTGAATCTACTTTTGCTTATGTTTTTCAAAGCATAACATATTCTTGCTAGAACATGCTGCAGATCATGTGATAACATATTTGTAAGTTTTCTGCCCTGATGCACAAATTGAAAGACATTTTGTGTAATTAGAGTAATTTTTGAACTTCAGATAAAGTGAAGGCTTGTCTGTGCAGAAGCTGTGCAGAGCCAACTGTGAATTTAGTATTCGCTGCATGCTTCCCACTACTCCCTAGCAAATATTTTTAGTTTTTACCAGGAGTGCATTCTTGTGCTGCAGCTGTCTACATGAGTGAAATTAGTCAGTCTATTACTAATTCATAGCCTGGTTTATCATGTACTTTCTTGCTATGGACAAGTCCAGACTTTTTTTTTTTTCTTCTTTTCATTAAATCTCTCTTCAGTTTCTGGAGTTTAAGTCAAACTGCTGAACTTTATTGCTAAACAACTTGCAATAAGCAGTATTCTTTGACAACCTGATTTATTAATTTTTATTGTTCACCTATGTACCACAAACAGAAGATTTCTTTTGAATCACCCTCATGTTAACTAGCTCAAAACTGCATTCAAAAAAGTTCCAAGTTTCACCATAGTGTTGAAACAATTTGCCTGTCATTATGGTACATGTGAAGAAGAGTTTTGGAAAAATACAACTGTTCAGTTTCATTTCAATTATGAATAGTAAACTTATGTCATTACAGATTTTTAAATCCATAATATCCTGTTAATTATGCTTTATGGGTCTCTTAGGTATTTCATAATCTTGTGCTGTAGCACAATATAATTTTCTGTATTACAATATGTTGCTTAGTAATGCACAAATCTCACTTAAAATGCATCTGCTTGCATTTTTTTAATGGTTGTCTGTCTTTACTTAAAGGATGGCATTGGTAGTATGCTTGTCTCTCTGCTGGGAATGAGGATGATAGTTTCATATCATGCTTGTCACCAACATTAAAAGGGTGATGGCTCTCTTTATATGTCTTTTCAGACACTAGAATTCATTAATCAAAAAAACCCATATACGTAAGAGGCAAGGGAAGAAATTTGCATACTCTAGGAGGATACTAAAAAACCCCACAAAACACAAAAAAGGAGGGGAGAGGCAGAAGCAGAGAGCAATACACATTAGTCTTTAATGATCTGCACCTGGATTCAATCGAGCACTGGGCATTCTAGAACGCAGTTTCACAGCTGGAACAAAATGCTGGGTCTCAACAAGCCAAACCCATTAGGGGTGTGAGAAAGGACTGTTTTGTTTTTAGGGTTGCAACGCTCCATTCGTAGTAAGATTTCTATTCAGAAAAGGCTAATTTCATCAACCTGTTCTATTAAAAAATGTATCTGCAAAAGAAACCATGATGTGATTTTATTTTGTTCAATGGGCCCTGAAGAACAAATGAAATCACAAGCAGTATCATCCACATACAAGCTACTTATAGGAATGACAGGTGGTTTTGTTTTTCCCATACAAATTAATCCTTTTTCCTCCCCAAGGACCTTTGTGCAGACTGAGCTCTTCTCCTCTGAATGTCCTATCTTATTGTAATTAGCACCTGAATTGATATCTTGAAAGAGAAATAGGGTGCTGTTTTCAAGCACGTTCACAATTTCTCTCCTGTCTTGCTCTCAGAGATGGATAACCAACTGTTAAAGGGTGAGTACCAGAAACTCACCTTTTGATGATGGGTTTGCAGAATAACTTATGTTTTAAGGATAATGTCCCTCTTTGTTCACTTGCTGTTAAATCACATTTGATACTTCAAAAAGAGGTGTTGAAAAATGACTCTGCCTGGCTGTTTCTACAAATAATACATTTAGATTCTGACTGAGATAACTTTATTTTTAGACTGATGCTAGAAATCTGTATGGTGGTTTGTTGAGTAAAATAAAGGTTAATTCTGCTAATAGATTTCTGACACAACTGTGCTTGGCTCACTGCTGTCACCTAAGCCAAGGTTTACTTCACTGTGGAAACTGAATTGCCGCCACTATGGGTGTTTCCACGGTAGCAGTGTTGTTCACTGTGACACTGGCATAAAGCTCTCAGCTTTTTAAGGAAAGTTTGTAGGAAAAGGGGAAAGAATGTAATAAATGATGGCAGGGTGTGGGAGGAGGATTGCTGAGTAAGATTTGGAATTAGGACAGAGAACATACTAGGAAAGGTCTTTAGCCACTTTGCTGTTTCCTGGAATAGGGGTGATGACTTAGCTAGGGAGGTTCTGTCATGTTCCCGTAGGGAGGGTCACAATTCCCATTCATCCTAGTCCATTCCTGCATAGTTATGGGTGTACAAACTGTTCAGGTCTAAGTAGTTTACTAGAAAAAAAAATTACAAGTTTAGTTGTAGATTGTAAGAGAGTTTGAAAGCAAATAGCTATAGACAATGGCATGAGTGATAGGAACACAAAATTATAAATGTCTGGCTAGTGAGAAGCTGCTTTTGGCCTTGATAAAAGAGGAAATGTTTTCTTTGTGTATTTGATCAACTGGGACAAGTAAAGTAAAGAGGGTCTTTTGGTGCCTCAATAGCTAGTACAGTAAGAGGAGGAACTTTAAATAAAAGGGTTCAAATGTTGTGTGCAGAAATACTCATAGTTTGAGAAGAATCTGTAATTGTGATTTTATTCACACCTCAGGTATGTGATAAGATCCCTGAAGACTTGGAGTGTAAGCTTTATATTTGCGTAATGCTTTCTTTAGCCAAAGGTGGATTTCAGTCACTTCAGTCCATTTCTTGTTGACCCCAAATTGTTGTGCACAGATTTGTTATTTTTGTCTTGTTACAGAAGCACAACCATTTTTTTTATGGGTTTTGTTTTTTTTTTTTTACTTTTCTAGTCTGTACTGAGTTTCTTCCTTCCACCTGAAGTTTTTTTCCAGACTATTTGACGCCACCATTAACAGCTTCAGATCCAAGTTTTCTGGCTCCTGTACAGAGCCATGTAGAATCACATTGCTTCATCAGCGAATACCCGCCTTTGCAATCTGTTTGCAGAAGCCCTTTTAGAACTCTGGCCCATGCTTCCCAAGGAATGCAGAAAAAACCTTTCCACAGGTCTGTTTTTTTCTGCTTTCTACTCTTTCTACTCTTTGCAAACAGTAAAACCATATCAATTTTTTAGTCATGGATGGAAGAGGAAATTGGTGACAGATGAGATATTCCATAATAACAAAGACTCTGCTTTTGAAATGCTCCCTGTCCCCCCCCACCCCCGGATTTGCAAGGGTGAAGATTTTGTCCTGTTTATGGTGAACAGTGAAATTAATATTTAACTATTCCTTGAATAAAATGGTATGAGAAGTTTTTTCCTTCACAATTTTTGTGTTTAGTTGGTGAAAACTTAAGTAATTAGATTGCAATCATTCGACTGAACCTCGGGGGGTGGGGGTTTCTCTGTTTTGCTTGCAAAATTGAGGGAACTGAGTTTGTTTATCCCAAAGAAGATAATAGCAAGAGTAAATCTTCAATATCATAGATGTTTCTGCAACAGTTACCTGTGTTTGACAGTAGTGTCTACTCTTGTGTTCATGGTAGATAGGACAGGAAACCATAGACATGATAGAAATTGGTTAAGGCAAAAAGGATCTAGGTTATAATTGTGTGTTTCTATTGATAGTAATATTGAAACACTGGAATAGATAGCACGGAAGAGTAGAAGAGATTCAATTTCTGCAGCTTTTAAAGACACATATGATTACTAGTTTGAATGAAATGTCTGAATTGTGTAGGTGGGAGAAATGTTTCCTCTATGATTCTCTGCATGTGAGTATTTTACGAAAGTGGAGCCATTTCAAAACAAATTAAAATGACAAAATGTGATCCATTTAAGGCTTTTGGACATTTAACAGGATATCTTAAACAAAAAATAATGTTAAAATTAGCTTCCTGATAAAATAGTATCGAGGCAGCCTTATCTTAAAATCAGGAAGTTCAGAAAAAGAGAAATCTGGAGGTTTTGTGTTAGAGGGCAGTCAGTGAATATTTGTGAGTGTGTATGTAATAAGCCATAAGAAGATGACATTTTTAAGTGCTTATTAGAGGTTAGGGAGATTCATATCTATCTAATAATTACTTGGAAGTTACAAGGTGTTGTTGTCTATACTATAGTTTTATAAAAAATTTATACTCTCATGTAGTATGACAAATTTCTTTAAATTCCTATTTGGCTGAAGTGTTATTTAAAACCAGTTATATGCACTGATTGGAATGTGTGTCAGGTGCCATATTTAATTTCTACCACATTAAAATTATATGTGATCATGAATAATTAAAATAACCAGTAGAAAAGCATTGACTTTGAAGGTCAAAAAAGCATATTGTCTACAAAAAACCATTTCCCCCCTCCCACCTTAAAATTCAGAACAGAAAATATGCAAAGTACATTTAGATCACGTTTAGACAAATTCAGTCTGTAGTTCAGTGCAAGCTACAGGCCAAATTGGTGGAACTACATCAAGTTAATTGCTATGACATGAAAGCTTATACCTGTTCTCAAAGCCTTTACGTTTACCCAATTTCAATTTGTGCGAATCATGTTAAAAGACATTATTGTATTTGTGAACAATTTTTAAATTTTCAACTAACTTTTTTTCCTTAGAAAACCATTCCTTAGAAAACAGAGTTAAGTAACTCTCCATAATCTTGCAATGAAAATTGTTTCTTAAGTGACTTTCCTCCTCTGTTGTTGTAGTATATGGAAACTACTATTAATAGTTTGATATTAATATCTATATCAAATTCTATTCTTTTCTGCCCTACGTGTAAATTTTTTTTATCTGTTTGACTTTTGTAAAACAGAAGTCATTATGGACCTATTTATGCAGTTGCTAATGAATGTGAATGCAGTTAATGGATCTAAAGAAAACATGAGAAATACATACACTAAACTTGCGTTGTTTCTTCCTCAACTGAAGGGGTTTTTTACTGTATACAAACAGATTTTTCTAAAAATGTGGGGTTTTTTTAAAAAATTGCCAAAAAGTTCTTAGAAGCAGAAAAAAACTAAGACTTTGGAATGATAATTACTGTTTTGCTCTTCACCACAGAACCTCCTCTATTACCTTCTGAACACAGTGGTGAGTTTAAAGCATAGGAGGAAGAGTATATGATCATACTATACTGAGATACATTGATTTTGCTTTTGGAAAGACACCTTGAATAGATTGTTACCTAAATCCTTCTTACAGTCTTCAGTACTTTCTTCATGGTAGTCTTTGTTTATGAAGTAATGATCAAAAAGTATCTGACGTGAAGTCATGTTGTAGGCAGGGAAGGCAGCTCGAATTAAGATTGTCTCACATTTTTTCCATGTAAGAAGGAAAGGTACCCATTTTTATACAATTTGAAGTGTTTGTATTGTGTCCATAAAGTTCTATTTTAAATTAGATTTTTACAAAGGTATTCCCATATTCCCATTCCCAAAATGTTTACTTTTTTTTTCTCTCTCTCTTTTCATACCAAAATGCAACTTTTTAAAGATTTCTTTCAAAGTTCTGGAAATTAGTCTGCCTGTTAATGGCATGTAATAAAAGTATTCACAGTATTGCAAATGGTGGATGTTCAACTTATAGTGAATTACCACAAATTATCAGAAGAGTTTAATTACGGGAACACAGAACTCTTCTGACGCCTGAAAAACCCTAGCTTATTCTTGTTTGATGGTTGGTAGGAGCAGTGTCTCACAAGAAAGGCGCTTCTTATCCTTTATGCGGCTATTTACTTGGCGTTTTGGGTAATTAAATACATCCTTTTCTTCCAGGTTAGCTTGTATAGTATTAAAACACAGATGTTTGAGAGAGGAATATATGCCATTCAGATGGTTATACAATATACTTTATATTATGGTCAAATACTGTTTGGATTTCTGGTCCTAGTATATTCTGGTTAATGTTGAGTAGTCTAAAGGATAGAACACTGACATTAATGGATAGCTATATTCTTAAATAAATCTTGATCTGTAATAAAAAGAGAATCTTTTTTCTATATAATAGGTACTTTTTCTGGGTTTTTGGCATGTCTTGCTTGAGCCAAACTTGTTTAGATGACAGATACAGCTGATGTAAGTAAAAATCTTGACAATCAGTAGAACTAAACAAATTTATAGCAGCTGAGGTTTCACTCTTCTGCTGTGCACTACAACATATACAACTTTTTTTTGTTTTGTGTGTTCACAAGAGCTGAAAAATTCATTCTTATAAATTACTATAGTACTTAGCACATAGATTTTTATTTTGTTTTTTTAATCAGCAACTATGAAGGGAAGATTCCTGACATTAGATTTCATTACCTTTATTTTCATCTGTCCAAGGAACTTAGGATACCCGCCACTGAAACTACCTCAACAAAGTGAAATTTTATCTTAGTAGCTTTCTACCACCTGTACAGCGTGTCTTTTATATTTGACTCTGGTAACTTCTTCAAAATGATGTAAGGTGTTCCTTTCTTCCTATCCTAAACAGTCACATAACAGTGCTGTCATACGTAATTATTCTGCTGGTGCTCTAAATGTCCTTTCTATGTTTGTAAAGTTCATGGGAACTTTGCTACTTGGGAAAAGTGTTACCTAAAGAGTAGCTAATTCTAGTAGGTGGGATGAGGGGAGGTGCAGCTTCTGGAAGGAAAAAAAGTTATCCTTGAACTATTGAAAGAGCTACGTAACAGGCTGATACAGGTGCAGATTCTATAGCCTTGCTGGTTAACTTTGACATCCTGCATTTGAAATCAAAAAAGTAGGTTCAAACACTGATGTATTTTGCAGCCCTTCATAGCTCAGAACACCTGTGCACTGAACACCGTGTGTTCTGCTTTCCCATTGTACAGGGGGAATGATCCAGACTGAAGTGCACAGTTCAAAATCCTTAGCATGCCTCTAGTCCTTCTCTTGCGGTACAGAGTCTCCTTACTCGCACTTAGCCAGTAACTACAGAAAGAAAAGGAGACAGGGATTCCCCATGAAAAGGATCAGCTTAGCTTTGGAATACATAAATACCATCTTCCTTATGACTTAAATTTTCTTATAGGAAGTCAGAACAGAAGGAGATTGAACTGTTGAAAATTGCTTCTGATGAGTTCTGGAGAAGGATAAAAAGTAAAAGGAACACCAAATTCACTTTGTTGCTTCCCCTCCGTTACAGTCTTTCTTACCCAATATTTTTATATTTTCCCAAAAATGTTCAAAGTAAAACTGAAATCTTTTACATTACCCTTCAGACAAAAGCTATTTGTTTGGGTTTTTTTAGCAAGATTACATATTTCTTATAATTTATTATTAATTTGTTTCAGTGAACATAACTTTGCAGGGTAGCTGTAGAGAAATTATTTCAAAAGAGATTGGAACTACTTAGATCACATCAGAGGAGCTGAGCGAATGGCTGTTAGCCTTTCTTCCTCTTATCCAGAGAGTAACCATGACTCTCTTTCATCAGGTGAACCAAAATCTAATTGTTTCCTGTCAAAAAAGGTTTTACTTTATTTTCTTTATATTCTTGTGATCTAGATTCATTTTTATAACAAAAAGATAATATTGAATGTTGCTTAGGTCTATTTTTCTGAGCTCCAAAATATAAAACGTTGTCATATATTCTATATTAATATAGCGCTCAATATATAAAATGCCTTAGATCCAGGGGAAAGGTATAAGAACATCATTCAGATCGAAATGGATTACAAAACATTTCTTATCTTTCTTTAAAAATTTCCAAAGTGTTTGGCTATAAAGATTCAGGATTTGCTCCAAAGCTGACTGGAAGCTGGTGGGCAGCTTCTCGTTGCTAACACACTTGAGGGGGAGGGAGGAAAAATACTTTAATCAGCTTAATTTTTTTGATCAAAGAAGGGAACCAATTATATAGTCAGGTGATGATAAATTTCATACCTATTGCCATCAAAGCTCACAGTAATTGATTCCAGACTTTTGAAACTATTTCCAATAGCAACATCTGAATATTTCTATTGTTGGAAAAATTACATTTTTACTATATTTTCAATATAAATTAGCTTGCCTTGGCAACTGAGATGATGCTAGAAGCTCTCGATAAGAGAATTCACAGTGACCATCCAAAAAAGAAAAAAATTCCCTTCCTTTTTCTTTTTAAATTTTATTTCAAGCCTTGAAAATAAAGACTGTTGCGATTTTTCCAGTAGGAAAGGGACAGGGATCTCAGCATTTCTACAGCATAATGTGTTGAAGAGCAAGGATTTTATCCCCACAGCACTTATTTGTATTTGGAGTTCTTCACAGGGTGCCAGTCTTCTAGCAAATCCTGGCTTGAATTGGCCTATTCTGCTTCCTGTGTTTAGAATTCAATGATTTGATGCTTATTATGAAGCACATAAAAACTGTGAAGTATTATGAATTTTCACTGCAGCTACAGTAATGTTTGTTTCTTTTCTAAAGTAGTGTGTGGCAGAATAGTGCAAAATGAATCATATCTGATGTACTAGAGCAGGACCATGCTCCATTTATATGGTTTTTCTTTATGACTCAGTGAATTTCAAACCTCTTTACTTCTTTCCTCAGCCTGACTTCTACTACCCCACAATATTTACAACAGATGTTCTTTTATTTAGCAACAGAAAGCAGAAAAACACAAGGCCTGTACAAAAAAAAGATGAGGTTTTCTTTCCATCTTTCCATGACAATAAGCTCCTGCTTTACCCAAAGTCACCGAACTTATTTTCAATATTGATGGCATATTTTGTCTCAGATCTTCTCTCACTTATAGTTTATGATGGAAGGTGAACAACTAATAAGCGTTGCATAATGTTTTGGCATGAAAGTGTCCGGTAATAATGATAATGCTTACTTTTCAGTTTCAAAAGAGATTTCTAAAATGTATCTAAAATACATATACTCTATTATAATGCAATGATAAACCACCATAAATACTTTGTACACAGGAGAAAAATATGAATTCTATTGCTTGTTCATTGATTTTTTGAAGTGAAGTTTGCATTTACAAAGAAGCTCCACTACCTAAAATAATGATTTTTTTTTAAAAAAAACTATATTTTAATGCTAATCTCTTAATTTAACATCTTTGTATATTAGAACCATGCACTGTAAGATTTCTTGTTTTCCTAAATAACAGAAAACTTCTGCTTGCTATCGCTATTCTAACTATAGCCTCTAGTTCACAATAAATAACTTCAGAGGTGGTAGGAAGATTTTCTTGTCTGCTCTGTTAGGATACTGCTCTCTTTTTTTTTTTCAGCAGATGAGGGATGGTCTTAATTCCAAGCTACTTGCCAGACCATATCCCGCTACTTTAGTTGAGGCAGAGGTATATTGATGAGATACACTAAAAAGCCTCAGTAACAAGATTCTCATGTATTTTCTGAAGCAGTGTTGAAATGTATTAGCAACAATCATATAAATTCAGTAGGGGAATTTTAACAGTTTATAGCAGCTGAAGATGTAGATCTGAGGTAATAAGGTTTGCTATGGGTAATAATTAGCATGTGCAATGATTTTCAAAGTGCAAGAATGATGTTCCTCTTGAGGACACTAAGAACACTCTTTATTTTGAGACATGAGATAAGAGTTAAGGCCTGAGATTACAGGATTAAGGGGCAAAATGTAAATGCTGTAAAATAATTCTTATGGTTTAATTTTAAAGAGGACCTCAAAAAAAATGAAAGCATGATTAAATTGTTAGCATTTAAGGAATCTGGGATCTGCCTTCTTTGAATCTTTAAGAAATTACAAGGCTGAGGGAATGTTGAGTGGATGGGGACACCTCTATGGGGATTTTTGCCCTCTGCTCTTTTAAAGGAAATGAGATGAATTGCATATGAGAAACTGTGTCTTTCTCCCAGAAAAGGAAGAGACTTGCCTTTACTAAGGCTAAAATTCAATCTTGTTCATCAAGCCCAGGAAAGATATGTGTATCATCTGCCTCAATTAATTTCCATTTAAACAGTAGTTTAATACTGTGCCTGAGGCATCCTAATGACAACGAGTTTGCATGTCACTGAATGCCATGCTCTGTGGCCGACAATGGTAACTTGCATTTGATTTGTTGTATTATATGTAGGAACTCTCATAGAAATACCATAGCAATCAGGTTGCTTCTTAAGAGCATGAGTTTTATATTTTCTTGGCCTTATGGGCAAATGATAGCACCTTGTTACATTTCCATTTGTTTCAGTAAGATGTGGATCAAGTCTGGAAGAAAATCTGAACTTCTTTATTACTTCTTTTCCTCTCTCTTTATGCTTGATGCAGTCTGTTTCTTTAAAAGACAACGGGAATCTGTTCATTCCTAGAAAAAGATATTTTGTCTTACGAATTTCTTCTGATATGTGAATTGTTACAGTGTCTGATTTCTACCCTGAAAAGGCAGTCTGGTATAATAGAGTACAGTATATAGCACAAAAAGGTTCTTTTGTCCACATGTATTTCACACTATTATGGTAAGTTTCATAAAGTTTTAGTTCTAACCTTTTTTTTTCAGTATAAGATTTTAATTGCTCATCTGGTGATGAACCAGTCCCAAGCATGCACACTCATCTGTGATTATTTGTTAGAAAACAATCGATTCCTTGTCTTATGATGAGACTAGAAACTCCATATTCAGTTCCTCTTCTTTATGACTGGAGAGAACCTCAGAAGAGTTCCTCGATCTTTTGTTGCTATGAAACTTGAAAATGATATGAAAAAAATTTGAGATCACCACAACAGTTACCTGGTTACGAATGAAACCTATGAAAATCTGTAGGGTAAAAGAAAATGAAGGGGTGATGTTAATATTTGGATAACAGTGCACAAGTATAATTATTTGAATGCAAAAGGTAATCCTTCCACGTATCATTATCTAACCTTCTACTACGGACCTATCTTATTAGCTGAACGTGCTGTGTCTGGTTAAAAAAGTAGTTATCACCTGAACCACAGTGGCTGAGTGAACTTGAAGAATAAAATAGCTTTGGCTTTTATCCAGAAGGAAATGAGAAAGAGTATTTTTCTCTCATGCCTCATCTTACAGCAAGAGTATCTCTGAGTTTTGTTTTGTTCGCATTATGTGAAAAGTCTCCAGGCATTTACTTCCAAGTTTTGCTGCAATTCTGGGCACAGGCTGTTACTGAAATACATGATGAGGTACAGTCAGTAATTTTTTTCTTTGTTTGATCTTGGCCAAAGAAGCTACTCAACATAAGAGTTGGTATTAAAGACCTGGGAGGCAGACATCACAATATGTATAGGTCTGTCACTATGATGCAAGAATGATGCTTAAGATTGAAGCAGATGGTTCATTAACTAGAGATTGCAGTTTTT
Organism: Rynchops niger; assembly: GCA_013400035.1. Taxonomy (NCBI): domain Eukaryota; kingdom Metazoa; phylum Chordata; class Aves; order Charadriiformes; family Laridae; genus Rynchops; species Rynchops niger. Next base: position 12,600 of record VXBH01005962.1, on the reverse strand, counting down.
CTCATTAGATATATCGCTATGTTTAAAGAAATATGTTTTCACCTCATATGAAGAAAGAATTTGTGTGTTCACATATACGCACATCGAATCCTCTCCCTACTGTAATATCTAAGTCTATCCAGAATTCATTTTTGTTAGACATTAGAAAGAAAAAGGGGGAGAGGGAATACTGAAAGCTTGTTTTGCTGACATTTAATGAAAAGCTGTATAACCACACATTACGTCTTGAAGATCTATGAGGCTACTGTAAAGTCAAGTTCTGGTCCTCTTGATCTCAAACAAACAAAAACCAAAAATAACACCCAACAAACTCCGGAAGATTTATGCCAGTAGGAGTTGCAAGAGTTCATCTCTTGGATACCTTTGTATGATTTTTTTTTTTTATTTAGGACCTCAAAATCCTTTTTAATGATTTTTTTTTGTTAACAAAACAATGGTAACACAGGAAAACTAGTTAAGGTGATCCATTCAGAAAACACAGACGACTTAAAATGGTGCTGTCTTTCCTGCAGCTCACAACTCAGGCAGCTGCACATTTATTTATCAGACATTGACTGCTTCTGTTACAGAGTCTTTTTGGGGAAGAAGCCGCAATACATTAGTTGAAAAAGCACAATGGTAAGATCAGCCAGGATGCTTTATAACATCTCTTAAGACCATATTACTGGTTTTTATATCTTCCCATTCAATTTGATCCTTCTTTGTTATTCTACTGTATTCTTCAAGGATCTTCATTGAGCATGTGTTTTATTTAGTCGACGTAAAAGGTCTACAAATCCAGGTAAAACAAACGTATTTAAAAAAAAATTGAAAGGATTTCAATTTATTTTACAGAACTACTTTTATAACACCTGACAAATTTCATATACCCTTTCTTTTTTTTCCCATGAGAGAAATCTAAAGCCATCACATAACCACTCTTTATTTACTTGAATATGTTTTGGTTTTGCCTCTGTTGGATTTCTAATTCAGAATTGTGTCAGATATTAGCTGTGGAATATAGGTTTATTTTTTTTAACATTTTTTTTCCTTGCTTATTAGAATATGGTGGACCAAGCTTTGTGTGTTAGTGGATGTATTTCTAAAGAGATGAGTGTTTGCTGTATGTAGCCATTCTGTGAGATCATCGGAATATGCAACGATGACTTAATTATTAGAAGTTGATATGTTTCGAGGTATCCTTAATATCCACTTGCCAGGTGCCAGTTCTTCTCATTTAGACCTCTTACAGTATGAACGAGTGCTAGAATATCAAGTTTGCAAAGCATATTATCATATGAAAGATCAAGTTATATAAAACTGAGTAACTTCTAAAGAAAAATTGCTTCGTGGTTTCTGTGGCTAAAATGGGATAATATAACATCATTTCTTGTAGACTGAGGATAGTATTTTTTTAGGAGAGTTGTTTTTTTTTTTAAGTATTTATGTTACAGCTGAGATTTCCAGGTTCAAATCTCTATATTCCGCTTCTGTTAATCTAAATTTCTACTCTCCAAGGAAATGCATCTGAAATATACTTAGCAATGTAGCTCGCTACAAAAGTCTTTGAAATTTAAAATAAAACAATCACTATAGTGTAACTTGCTATTTGTTGGGAAATGCATATATAAGTAGCTTTTTGTAATTGTTCATGAAGATTTTAGATAGATATCCCCTCAGGTACCTATGAATTTCAGTGCAATGTGTGATGATATTGTTTATTCAGATTACATATTAGCATTCTTTACACTTCACTACTTCTTTAGACATCTGGGAATTTGTATAATTGGTTCTGTAAACTTATTTCACTTGTCTGTAAACTTATTTCACTTGCCTACAACATGGAAATGATTCTCTGTAATATGTTGTCACATCTCAGTATGGAACAAAGTAGAAGTCGTACAATGACAGTTTCCCCCAGTGTACAGACATTTACCTCTTGACATTGTAGGGCACGGCAAGCCATAATGAAATTCAGAGTCTAATGCCGGAAGTTTTCTAAGTCGGCTTGCCAATAGTGATGTCAAAAATAATTTTGCTGACAAACATTCCTCTCTCTCACTGATCTGAAAAATCCAATGAATTCCTCAATGGTTTCAACTTGCACTAAGGTTTGAACATACCTAGCTTTATCCTTGATTGATGCTGCAAAGTTCCTTTTTACCTTTCCACCTGCCCTCTGATGTACTTAGAGTTACTAGTTCTGGAATGATTTTTCTTAAGAATAGTTTGAGCTACTCAAGTTTTTGACCACTGGAAAGGAATCTACAGCTGACAGGCTATTTATTGAGGACTACGCATCCCACATAGTAAACCACCAGAAAAAAAAGATAGTCTGCAAGTTTCCCCACAATCAGAAAGTATCTGTTTTACCTTTGAGTGTTGAATTTTGAATAAAACTAAATATAGCACCAACTGGCATGATTATCATGAGGCAATTGCACCCCAGGGATTAGAAGTATTTGGCTACATGTTTTACCTGTAACAACCCAGAACATAAATTATAATAATTACTTCATAATAAAACTCTATATAGTTGCACCTTATTTCCAAAGTAGCCTGAGGTTAGAAAAATGCTTTTGGATACCTTCAGCAATTTCATTTAAGTTTACTTCTATTAACATCAGTTTGATGGAGTGAAATGAAAAAATGCAAATATCCCTGTATTCTGTTCTACAACTTCTGTGCTGTTTTGTAAAGAAAATGTTTATGCCCAGTATTGTGTCATTATTTCTAAATTTTTTTTTTACAATAAATTCTGCAGGTGTCTTGTGTCTTACATAAGTGTTCAGTGGTTGTTATCTGTAAAGGCACATTACACTGAGATTTTTTAAACAAGCCAAAGAATTTTGATACATTACAGTCAGAAGCCAAAGAGGGTAGGGAGGAATCTGTAAGGTAGCTTTAAAGACTTAAGCTTTTTACCCTGAGCTTTACACATCTTGGATATTTTACTGTAGTTAATACTACTATGCTTGTCGTACCTCTGTAACCTCAACTGCTGACAGCGCCACTTTCTGCACTAGAAACTCCATACATCACCGGCAAATGTACAGCAGCCTGACAAGGGAAAGGGAGAAACCTCTAGGGTCATAAAAAAAATGAAAAGGGTAATTTACAGCTTATGTGATGAAGCAGGTAGTTCTAGCTCTGCTTACATGACCTGGTAGGGGGGGAAAAAAAAAAAAAAAAAAAAAAACCGGGGANAAAAAAAAAAACACACAAAAAACGGACACATTAAAGTTTTGCATATGTTCTCTTTTACTTCTGTGTATCAGAAGAACCTCCGTAGTAGGGAGTTAGGGAGCAAATGTCCTTAAACTGTTCCTGTTTGGTCATCTCTATTTTACTCATAATTGGCAAGAACTGTGTATGTTTTCTGCATCTTCAGGGCCCAAAAATGGAATAACCACAAGACATCATTAAAAAAAGTAATGAATGTGGTTTTTGCCTTTCTGGTACTTTTCTCACAGAACTGAAGTTATCCATTGGATAACACTAGTACTACAGCCCAGCCAAATCTCTGTATTTCTACAAATCTCACAATAATATTTCCCATGGCTCTATCAGCTCCAGTAGTAAGAAACGCAAACGTTACAACTGCAGAGAATTTTAGTCTCATAATACTTTATTTTATCACCAGAGATGCAGTAATTCCAAACCATGCAATACTAGTGGGAGAAGGACATGTTTCTAAGATCTTTACTCACACTGAATTATCCTGGAGTGTTTGTATGCATATTAGTTTGTATGTTAGACAATGAATGTTTACTTGCACTTATGCAATACTAGAGGGTTTATAAGGTCCTTAAGTTTAAAGAATGTTATCTGATGAACTCACCTCTCACCCTACCTGCATTTGCCTCCTCTCTCTTTCTTTCATTCATTTTCCATTAACAAGCAAACTTTTAACTGAATGGCTACCTCCAGTCAAATTGAACAGGCTGTCTTTTCATGGATGGTATTACTTGTTAAACTAAGCCTTAGAATTGACTTATCCTTTATTCAGTGTATCCCAAGCTTAGTTTATCTGCAAGAGTATTTTTTTGTAAGTGTATTTTTTTTTTTATTTTTGTGGTTATGCATTGAAATATTTCACTTGTAAAGTTATTTGAAAAATTAGATGCCTAGAATAGTGGTAGGTGGCTGTCTGATTCTGGAGTATGTCTGATTCTGGAGTATGTCTGATTCTGGAGTATGTCTAACTCCGTGCTAAGCATAACAAAACTTTCATTAGGGAAAATTTCTGCATGTTTTTCTTATGCAGCAGACCTTACAAAGGGATTCAGTGGGGATTTCTACTTTCATTAGATTTAAGCCTTTAGTAGAGCTAATGATACTACAAGTGGTAGGATGGCGGGGGAAGGAACGAAAAGCACATACCCCCGTTTGTTTTTTTTCTTTGATTGTTGTGTTTTCTCTTTCTTCTGGTACTTAAGAACTTCTTCATCCTGTGAATCTACTTCAGGACGTTGTTCAGCTTTGTAGATGGTGGCACTGTTCTGCAGTAGTAGCTGTGAGTGAATGCACTTTTCTACCTTAACCTGTTAGAAAATAAATGTTTGTCTGATTGCATTTCTTCGTGACTAAAGGAACAATTGAACCTAAAGTTTTTAAGCAGAACTGGAAAGCAAAACTTATTTTGTGGTCTGTTATAAGGCCTCCAAATATGCAAGAATTTGAGATACAGTTTCTTTTTTCTTTCTGAAAATATGGGTTTAATTTGATTTACCCTCTGAAACTTGCATATGTGTAAGAGTATAACTGATCAGTGTTTGCTAGCACAGTAATGACCTAAGTTGCACAGTCATTAATTATTCCCATCACGAAAATATATAATGCCATTAGAACAAAAGCAGACTGTCTTTATAACTCCAGGAAATCAAACATCACCCAGCCAAAACTAATAGCCTGTCATTACATTTCTCTTTACCAGAGAAAAAAATTTTGTTCTTGCTGATTTGAAAATGTTCCCTGGAGTAAATGCTTCTATAACATACATAAATCATATCCTCTATCAAGTAACCTAATGATGCTTTGGGAGTTGGCATCATTAAGCTTCCACATAGTATTTTGCCTGACAAGGGATGAAAACTGTTTTCTAATTATCAAGGAACTGAATAACAGGGACAAATAAATAATATTAAATAAAAGTCTTTATTATCTTTTCGGGGCGGGGGGATGGTGGTGTGTGGAAACAAAGAAAACAAAGTACACCTTTCTGGGGTTTGATTTTACTATAATCCCAGTCCCAAAGAGTATGGTCTTGCTTTCAGTAGGAGTAGAATTGGGTTTCGTTTTGTTTTTTTTTTATTTTTTTTTTCTTGCCGTTCTTGTTGTCTATTTTCATAGGCTGGATAAAATGGTTGGAGTTTGTCATTGGTGGTAGATCACTGACTTTTCTTCATGTTTCTTGAAAATCTCTTCAAGACATTGATGAAAATCTATTTGATTTTGTAAAACACATTTTGATAAACACATTTTCTTGGCTTTCATCTAGATGGGTATGCAGTGTCTTTCCTTTTAGGACACGTAGCAAGAGGCATTAATTGTTTCCATCTTTTACTTTTATAAATCAAAGTACCAAGTGTTAAATGCTTTTAAAACAACCAGAACTGCTAATCTGTATAAAATGTATGAATTTACATGTATTACATACATAGTAATAAACTGTTATGTAAGTGCTGCTATGAAAGAGCATAAACTAAATTTTGGATGTAAAAAGAATATGAGTTTTCAAGTTGTGTTACAGAAATATGGTTACTAGTCTTGCCATTTCTGCTCTAGCAAGGGAGGACAATAAAAAAAATCCCTTGATCACTTTAAGCTGCCTCATCACACTGGGGAGGGAACATTGCCTTGTAGGAAGGATGACTGTAACTTCTGCTGCCTCCTTTAAGAGGAGCATCTCATTTCCTGAGCATCTACCTGCAATTTGAATGCAGTGTCATCTGAAAATCATGACTGAAATACCCATGTTCATTATTTCGCATTCTTAACAAGCAAATCAGATCACTGTTTTTATGACACCACTTTGTATAGGCTGACTGACTGACTCCCTCACGTAGAGAAGGTGGGGATCAGGAAGGATGGAAAGTTTGGACTCAAATATGGATGTCATATCTGAATATTCAGCTATAACGGGAATGAATTAGTTCTTCTTTTATAGATTTCCAAGTTGAACCTAACTTTTCTAGTGTTGAAACATATTTCTGCTTAACTATAGTACCGTTGCTAAATTTTTCCTGGTCTCTTTAATGTCTTGAAATCCACACTATGCTCTTGTTTTAGAGTTTGCACAAATTTAGCACTCTTATTTTCTAAAGTAGATCTTGGATTAAAGCCCTGCTAAAAGCACATTAAGCAACTTGCATTATCATGATAAATCTTTCTGTACTATCTATAAACCACTCAGTCCGGGCAGTAGAGTCAGCAATCACAACATGTATAATTTCCTACAGCGTGCCTGACTGAGATGATTTGAGGATGTTATGAACTTGTACATACACATTTTTATATTTCTGCATGTACCTCAACCCCAACTAGTTTTATGAAATCAAAATCATCCTAATACTCTATTAGCCTATGACGACAGCCATTCATGGCTTGTTACCCTCTACTCTGCCCGTTCTCAATCTTCAGTTATAAAATTAATGAAATCTCTGACATTTAAATGTCTTTTCAGCCATACTCCAGATAATTACCTATATATACTTTAATGATTTCCTCACACGCTTCATGCAATTAAAGACATAAGAAATTTGTCTTTCTTCTAATACCCTTTGAGGAAGTCTTAGGGCTGTTTGTGTCAAAATGTTATTTTGCTTACATCATTGTCCTCTGTAATACAGAAAGTTTCCTAATATCATATCCTTGGAATATCTGAGACTAATTTAGCTATTTTTAAAAAAGAATTTGCTTAAATTTTCCTAAGTTTTCCTTTGAATGGTGATTTTCCTTGAAACTGTTCATCTATATCAACATAGTGGCACATCCCTTCAAGCCTAGAAGGAAAATTTTAGATGCCTGTTGAGAGAAAGTAACTTGATGGATTAGATACCTCCATCTAGACTAGTATTAAGCAGAAGTGGTGTAGCTCTTTTGAGGGCTGTAACTTTGGATGTGAGTAACTTTGTTTTGCCAGAACATATGGGATTTGTGTCTGGCTCTATGAGCCTTCTTGACTGACAAATGACCTTGCTATCTTTTTATAATCTTCTCCATCAAGTGTCATGGATTTTTTCATTGCATAGCTTAGCATAATGCTTTTTGTCTTGGTTCTTACTTGCCCACATCTTCTTCATGGAAGAATGGGCATGCTACAGCAACTTTCACCACAGATAATTACATGGTTAAAATACACACAAAATTAGAATGAAGTTTAACTCCCTCTGGTATTGTTTGCTCTTGATGCCTTTCTAGACTGTAGGTCAGTACTTGGTAATAGTGTTTCTGTAATATCACTATTTGGTTTTCTATTTCTTTTAGAAAGATAACAGGTATAGTACGTATGACCCATTAAATCAGAGATTCATTTATTTTGTAACATTTCTACTTATAACAGATCAGTGTGACCAGACAAGAAGCCAAGTAGATCACATTCTTTTACTTCCATTACAAGAGCATTCTTTTTCTCCAGTTTAAGGCTAATGGTGGTAATCACAACTGTTACAGCTTCAACATCATTCTTTTCTGGTGAGTGTTGTGCGTAAATTTTGTTCTACTACTGCAAATAGAAGCTAGGATTTCTTATTTTACCATTTCCATTACACTTTCTTCCAAATCATATAAATCAAAATATATTGCATATGCTTGGGGTTTTTTCTTTTCATTTCAAGTTCAAAGCTAATTAATCCTGCGTCAATTCTATTAAAATTCATAACAGGACTAATGGTAAGCAGGCTGTAATATTTAGTAGTGGGAACTGTCTGTTTTCCATCATAAATCAATAGCCAACACCCATTCATTTCACATAGACCATCAAAGAATGCCTACATGATTGTAATGTTTTTCGCTATGAATTTTAAGCAGTAAGCTGAAGACTTCACATCCAAAATATCTCTGCCAGTCCCTTGAGCCATTAAGCTTCCTATACAAAGTAAATTTTAGTGTCATCATGTGCCTTGTTACCAGTGCTTGATACCTGTGATGAGACAAGCCTTCCTTGGATTATTAGCTGACAAGCTTCTAAAGCTGATCAGTGTTCTTTGATCATTCAGATGGCAACAGGAAATGTTGAAGGGGCTAACTTACACAGATATTGGCACATAATCAGAGCAGAACCCCTTCCCCCCCCTTCACATTCAGTTGGTAACCAATTATGCTAATATTTCTAAAGTACTTTGAAGTTATAAAATGTTCTACAAGTGTGTTCAAACAGGTGTCCAACAATGACTATTTTATACAGAGGTGCTGTTTCACATCTTATTATATTGAAGACAAGGTTTCAGTGATTTTAGATACCTTTGAAACACTAGCTTCTCACTTTGTAGTTTTCTAAGCTTCATCTGTGCCCAGAAGCCATGATTTTGGGTGCTCAGAATTTTCAGAAAAGCGTCATTTTGAGTTTCATGAAAATAGCTAAAATAATTTTTCTATTGTTGTGTTTTAGACTTGTGGATTAAATCTGTGGTGTTACAGGAAGATTGCTTCTGTTAGGTCAGTAGTTCAAAGCTATCCAAATTCTCTCTACATGAGATACAGTCCCACTTGCAACACAGACCTCTCCAGGAATGTCTTTCCTTAATGCTAGGGTCATAAATTGGATTTAGTACTTACTCCTTTTTGAAAATTTGTGTTTGAAATGATGTGCATGAAACTGACAGGGTGGCTGGGCCCAAAGAGTTGTGGTGAATGGATTTAAATCCAGTTGGCAGCCAGTCACAAGCGGTGTTCCCTAGGGCTCATTATTGGAGGACGATTTTCTTTAGTATCTTTGTCAATGATCTGGACGAAGGGATCGAGTGCACCTTCAGTAAGTTTGTGGTTGACACCAGTTTGGGTAGGAGTGTGGATCTGCTTGAGGGTAGGAAGGCTCTACAGAGGGACCTGGACAGGCTGGATTGATGCACTGAAGCTGGTCATATGAGGTTCAACGAGGCCAAGTGCCAGGTCTTGCGCTTTGGTCACAACAGCCCTATGCAACGCTAGACGCTTGGGGAAGAGTGTCTTCAAAGGTGCCTGGTGTAAAAGGACCTGGGGGTGTTGGTCAGGAGCTGGCTGAATATGAGCTAGCAGTGAGACAAGATGGCCAAGGCCAACAGCATCCTAGCTTGTATCAGAAATAGTGTGGCCAGCAGGACTAGGGAAGTGATATACTCGGCACTGGTGAGGCTGCACCTCAGATACACTACAAGAAAGACATTGAGGTGCTTGAGTGTGTTCAAAGAAGAGCAACAAAGCTGTTGAAGGGTCTGGAGAACAAGTCTTAGGAGGAGCAGCTACAGTTTAGTGTGGAGAAAAGAAGGCTTAGGGGAGACCTTATTGCTCTCTACAACTACCTGAAAGGAGGTTGTAGCAAGGTGGGGGTCTGTCTCTTCTCCCAAGTAACAAGCAACAGGAGAAGAGAAAGTTGGACCCAAGTTGCACCAGGTGAGGTTTAGGTTGGATATTAGGAAAAATTTCTTCACCAAAAGGGTTATCAAGCATTAGAACAGGCTGCCCAGTGAAGTGGTTGAGTCATTATCTCTGGGGGTATTTAAAAGACGCGTAGATGTGGTGCTTAGGGACGTATTTTAGTGGTGGACTTGATGATCTTAAAGGTCTTTTACAACCTAAATCATCCTATGATTCTCTGATAGTCTGAGCAAATATAGCCACTATAGCTGATAACATGGCTTTCACACATTGAACAGGAAAGTGAACATTGCAGGATTCCCAATACAAAATCTTACCATTAATTTGGGAATAAGCAGGCCCGTATAATGCTTCACAGCTGGAGCTATAGCATTTCTGAGCCTAGAGATGTAATGAGCCATTAGCATATTACACTGTCTGGACTTTTTCTTTATATTTCAAAAGGAAAACAGAGATGAAAAGCACCGAGATGAAACACGAATTTTCAAGTTGTTGAAAATACAAAAGATGACAATTGAAAGCTGAACTGCAGGATTGATCCCTGGGAAAGAAAGGCTATATTGTTTATTCGGTCATGAAGAAGCTTAAATATTGAAGAAAACAATCTGATACCATCTGCATCACAAAGTGGTTGAGCAACAAGTTGTTAAGAAAAGACATAGATTTCTGTGTTGATGTATGTACATCACTGTTAAAAGTTCAGAGAGCCATGCTGCAAGTATTTTAATGTAAACATAATAGAATTTTTAACATTAAGTCCTCACAAAGAAAATTGCTAATGATTGCTATGTCCTTAGAACAGAAAATCAGACTTACCTCTGTGGAAGCTATCCCTTTTAATCTGTAACAATCTGTAAAACAGAGGAGAGCAGCCATTCTGAACTGTAGTCACTTGTGATAGGCTAGAAAATAAGTATCAAAACTTTCATGACTGAATGCAGTTTTGCGCTAAGGCTTGGATTGTTGTGCAAGGCATTGTAGGAGAGAAATTTAATCCATCAAGAAGACTAATTATTTTGGTTATTTTGCATATTTTTACATAGATGGTAAAAGGTGCCATAGTTCACAGGAAAGCACTCCATTTCAGAGTTGTTTTGAAAGTGAGACGCCCAAAACTTTATAACAGCAGATGTAAAGGGGAGCTATTCTAGAGCATCTAACTGAGCCTTTGGTTACTGCTTATGTGGGGTTCTGATATCCACAGGCATAAGTCCAAGTCCATAGGCATAACCATACAATACTGTCTTTATGTCAGTCCATGGTGGCAATTAGAGGCAAAGAGGTGTAATGCTTTATTTCAGGTTACCATAGTATCTGATTTTACTTCGAGAAATTCTTGTTCACTCCCCCTTTACAGCAGCCCGTAATGCTTTAGGCATGTCTGCTGTTGCATGTATGTGCACAGTGTTGATCAGAAATGTCTTTGTGCTTTAGTGTTTTGTTCTGTGATGAGCATATGGAGGTTTTTAATATACATTTAAGCCTCACCCATCACCTCTGGTCTGTTAACAAAACTCAAGATTTTCACAAGAGAAGATAAAATATCAGTAGGATGACATTTGGGAGCTGTGGAGTTAACCTTGCTTACACTAGTAGAGCAATGTATGGGTTTGCACAATAATTTTTTCCTCCTTTTGGCATATTGTTCTCAGAATTACTTCTAGTGTTGACCTGTGTTATAAAATTATTTCATTCAGGAAACAGTTGGATGAGATGAGGTGGTGAAGCCTGCTGCAAAGATTCTAAAATCTTCAGCAGGCTTACAAGTGTTAGAGGTTTGCAGGATCAAGCCTTTACCATATGTAAGCATATAAGATTCAACACGAAACCTGCTCAAGGTGACCTTGCTTGAGACAGGGGGTTAGGTAAGACCACCTTCAGAGATATCTTCAAATTCAACCGCTGTCTGATTCTGTGTCTTATTGTATTGAGCTTTATTTTTATTTTCTTATAATTCTGTGTAACTAGTGAGAACAGGAGATGCAAGATCTCATTAGCCTTTGCATTTTTTTCATTCTATTTCTTCTGAAATCGTAAGCTTTGAATATTAACTCATGGAACATGCCTGGCTTCTGAGGACAATTTTTAAAAATAGTGTACAGCCACAGAGTTAGCTAAACTCAGTAGAGGTGATAAATGCTAAAGGAAAAGTCACTGCTCTTCTACTTCCTTTGTACTATGCAGAAAAGCCTGATTTCCTACAGGGGAAATTCCCTTGTTGCTGTAACGTTGAGGATATCTGTTTGGAGGAGCCTCATAGGGACCACTTGGAAAGTGATGGAATAACAGTGTACTAGAGAGAAGTTGGAGACCTCTGAAATTGCAAATACTGTCATTTTACGGACTCTGTCATTAAACAATGCTAGGCCATGCGTGGGAGGGCAAAAAGCTTTCTTAAAACTGACTGCAGTCATTGCAGCCTAAGGAAACCATGATCCACCTCTTAGCAGTAGAATAGAAAATCACAGAGTATCCCAAATAAAATATTTACAGGCAAATTAATAGCCTGCAGAATTAGAGTGTAAGTGCATGATGCCATAAATACTAATGGCAGTGCATATCACTTAACTCAGCTATTAGGTCTAATTAACTTGATGTAGACTATTTAGTAATAATAAGTTAATGTTACATTCTTTAGAATTAGAACATGAAAACGTTGCACTCCTGTTGATAAAATGACAGAATTATGTTCAATTAGCTATTGGGAGATACACTCTTTATTAAATCCTGCTATCTATGAAATGCAAACTCAAATGTGTCCTTAGAAATAAATTACTTCATCAATAAAAGCTTCACCCCCTTACTATACAAGGCTGCTGTGCGTACTGATGAGCTGGATCTTTGCCTTACTTTGTTTTCTAATGTAACAGATGTACTGCTTCATCTTATTATACAGTGAGTAAATCCAGAAAGCACTTGATTTTTCTACTGATGTCTATCTATTTCCGTGTTCCTACAGTTTTAAGAGTAAACTGATGAAAAGTCTTCCCAAATGTCTTTCTAAACCAGAAGAGATCAAATGCATAGAATCACAGAATTGCCTAG
>VXBH01005961.1:614346-637756 GCA_013400035.1 Rynchops niger | reverse complement strand
TCTTCCCCTTAATTCTTTTCCATGAAGCTGTTGTTGATGGCTGTTTAGAGAGTATACCATAGATCAGTTGCCTTTCTATAATGAAAAGGATTAGCATACTGTGAGTGATAGAACACTGTATCTCTATTAGGCTGTTAAAATATTTCCTATCTAATAAGCCAGCCAAACTTGAAGCAAGAAAGCCAGAAAATGTGAGGGTAGAACAAGATAACAGTAATACAAATTACTTGTTCTCAGCAGCTTTTTTCTGTGGATACCTCCCCCCACATCCATTTTCTGGAATGTCTTGTATAATTTTATCTTTGACTTGCAAAGTACAGTATTAATGCCATGTTTTTCAACTGCATTTGCAAGATTACTCCCACTGAGCAGACATCTCAGTGGCAATCAAAGGTACATTTCTAAAAAAGATACACCAAATTGGATGGCACTGGATATCTCCTGATTCAACCGAGGTGACAGTGGACAATGCATGAGATGCGATGCTGATGGTGGTAGATTCAGAATTATTTCACTACAGTGTGAACAGTGTGCACAGGAATGTGTATATGAAGCTGCACTTTAAGCCAAGTCACTGAAATAATGTGAATAAAACATAATCTTTCATCAATAGCGATCCTATAATTTGTACCACTTTGTGATTTGTACCACTTCAGTGATCTTGTGTTCAGCGCTGCCACGGTTGTCTACCTAGAGGGTAAGCAGTGAGAAACAGATGAGAATGGCAAAGGGAGGGGCAGGGGTTTTTAAGCCAGTTCTGCTTTTGAGCTAATCTTGCTTCTCAACACAAGAANTGGCAGGACAGTTGGAACTAGGTGATCTTTAAGGTCCCTTCCAAGCCAGACCATTCTATGATTCTATGAGAGCCATGCACTGTCATGGTTTGTCACTTACCCATTACGGTTGGGTCACATGCTATAGCATAAGAGCACTTAACAGGGTTACTGTTGCCTTGTAGGGCAACCTCCAATTTTCTTCTGCACGTTACAAAATAACAACCCTAGTTTTCCTGAAAGTCACAGGGCTTTGTGAAGTCTGATACCTTATAATTATTCTTGGACAGTTTTTCACTTTTGTTACCTGTCTCTTCTCCGTACCACAAACATGGTCCATGTTGTGACACATTAAAAGCCGCTGGCCTTCAGCCAAACTCTTCCCAGAGTATTTCTCAGTCGGAAAGCTTTTGTCTTTTGGCACTGAGGGATCAATAGTTTGGGAGAGATTGCACAAAGCCCTTTCATTTACTGCCACGTTTGGCAGCTGACAGTAACCCCCAGCTGGCCCTCGGCTCAGTCGATGGGATTTGTGTGGACCCAGGGAATTTTACCGTTCCACAGAAGCTTTAAGTAAATATATTGTAGTAAACAGAGAAATGATATTACAGTTGTGAGCCAGCTGTGTCAGCATGAATCAAAAATAAACTTGGACACTGAACTTTTCAATTAACCCCAAATCTATGCTATTGTTTTTCCTCTTTTCTGCTTTTGTCCAGGGGCTATAGAGATGCCAGCTGAACCCTGGGTGAAATTTCCAGCGGCTTTGGATGTCTTTTGATGTCCACTGAGGTGTAAAGCTTTGCACTGTCACTGCATTGGACAGGGATTACCAAAAGGCAGAGGGCTACAACCACGCTCCTCCTGTGGTCTTCAGTGTGTTACAAGTCCCTGATAGTTTTTATCTGCATTGAGCTTCCAGAACAACATCAAACAAGTGGAAGGAAGGACCAGATATTCCACCACCATTTTTCTGAAGATTTAGCTGATTAAAAGGTTGCAAATACTTGTACAAAAGAAGATTTGGAGATTAGAAAGTCGCAATTTAAAACAGAGAGAGAGAAAGACATATAATGAAGTGTGCAGTATCAAATAGGATTTTACTCCTGTTGTTCAAGACTTCCTCAGAGTGACAGAATGGGGTTTGTTTCTGTCATTCCCTGAACATTTTGAATTTATCTCTTCATAGAGTAAAAATGTTCTTTTTATACCCTAAATTATGAACTTTGGTTTGGTTGTGTTTTTTCTTTCTTTTTTTTTTTTTTTATTATTATTATTATTATTATTAAGTCAAAACAGTTACGTGATGTGATCATTGACCGCATATGATTCCTCAAGTCAAAGAATAAAAAGTTAATAGAAGAAATGGCGTAGTTGAGCTATAATGGCATAAATAATAATAGCATCTTTGTGTTTTCTTGTGACCTTTCACCTCAAGGCTATAAACTGTTTTACATATGCAAGTATGTAGCCTACAATAAGACTGGTGCACTAAAAAATAATTTGTATTTAACTCGTTTGAAAAAACGAGGAAGCAAGATAATTGACTTGCTGAAATTCTTAATCTATCAAATAATGTAACAAAGGGCACCAATAGCTACCGTACTCGCACACCTGGTTTTCTGGATGAGAGCTCGGGTGAGCAGGGAAGCCAGTGCCAGGTACGGAACCAGGCAGGGCCAGCTGTCCTGCTGCTCTGCAGAAGGGTTTCCACAGTGGATAATTCTCTGTCTGTTGCCAGCCCTTGCCAGTAGTAACACATTTTTTTTTTTTTTTGGTGCTGAGTTTAATGACAACCTTTAGCTCTTAATGACACTAATTCAGTGTAACTGTTTGCAATTGTCATTCCTGATGGCTGTTGTTGTATCTTTGCCAATTAAGGATTGAGCTGAAGACCTCCATCAGCTAAACTGAAACAAATTCTAAGTTATTGCATAAATTTTAACAAAATTTGATGCAAGCCATGATTTTCCTACCTGTGCAGTAGCTCATATGTGCTTGGCTTCTATCTTTTGGGGAGGAAGGGTGGTAGGGATGTCAGCGATGGTGAAGGGGAGCTGGCGGTGAGGACCTTCAGTTACACAGGCCTGCTGTAAGCCTAGACACAGCAGGGAGCTGGGCAACAAAGACCCTTTCCACCAGCCACCAGGCTGTTAACATTAGTGCTGTAACCCCAGTACTACATATCTGCAATCCCTACTACGAGAAGGCTGAATCATAGAATCATAGAATACCAGGTTGGGAAGGGACACCAAAGATCATCTGGTCCAACCTTTCCTGGCAAAAGCATGGTCTAGACAAGATGGCCCAGCACCCTGTCCAGCTGAATCTTAAAAGTGTCCAACATTGAGGGGAACTGACCACTTCCCTGGCGAGATTGTTACAATGGCTGATTGTTCTGTTTGTGAAAAATTTTCCTCTTGTGTCTAATTGGAGTGTCCCCTGGAGTAACTTGTACCTATTACCCCTTGTCTTTTCCATGTGACTTCTGGTAAAACGTGAGTCTCCATCTTCTTTGTAGCCACCCTTTAAATACTGGACTATGGTGATAAGGTCTCCCCTAAACCTTATTTTCTCAAGGCAGAATAAACCCAATTCTCTCAGCCTTTCCTTGTATGGCAGGCCTCCCAGTCCTTAGATCCACTTGGTGGCCCTCCTCTGGACCCTCTACAGCCTGTCCACATCTTTTCTGTGTAGCGGGGACCAAAACTGAACATGGTATTCCAGGTGTGGCCTGACAAGCGCCGAGTAGAGTGGGATAACGACTTCTTTATCTCTGCTGGTGATGCCCTCATTGATGCAACTTGGCATCCTGTTGGCTTGCTGAGCCCCAGCAGCACACTGTTCACTCATAGCGAATTTGTGGTCCACCAGGACCCCTTACACCTTCAGGCCACCCAAAAGCTGCTGGTTTCGGGGATGACTGTACTGCCCAGCGAAATGGGGCCAGTTGAGGCAAAGGCAGGGCAGAGGGGACACGGGTGGTACCCACAGCGTGGGGGAACGAATGTATACATAGCAGGGCCTCTGCAGAGAGAGCCAAAAGCCGAGGGCTAGTAAAGCCGATCCTCGCTGCGCTGCGGGCAGCCGCCGCCCCCTCCTCCCGCACCGTCCTGCCGCCATCGCGTCCCGGTGCCGGTCCAGGTTCCTGCGGCGCCGCCTGGCGGCCGTTGGCGGAGCGCCGGGCGGAACGGCGCTGCCGCCGCCGCTGTTTCCCCCGGAACCCGGGGGAGGAGGCACCTGGGCGGTGGGACTGGGCCGGAACATGGTGGCGCGCTGGGCAGCCCGCTGCCTGCGGGGCGGGCTGAGGGGACGCCGTGAGTGGCGGCGGCGGGCCGGGCGCGGGCGCAGCGGGGNGCCGGGCCGTGCGGTGCGGTGCGGGGCGGTGCGGGGCGGTGCGGCGCGGGGCCCTGGCCCGCCGGGCTTAGGAGGCCGCTGTGGGTTGCGGGTCGCGGGGAGGCGGCGGCCGTGGTCCGCAGGGGCCTGTCTGAGGGAAGGGGCCTTCGCAGGCAGAGAACGCCATATGGAGCTCCCGTTGCCTCAGTGTTCTGTCTTGTGGCTTCATGCAGGGACGGAGAATGGGGCGGTCACTGATGTGGTCGCCTCACGCATATTGAGACAGACAGAGGGATTGGCAGCGCAGGGGCTTGCCTTCCTGTCTGTTGAAACAAGCGTCTTTAAGGGGCTTTGAAAACTCCTTATTGCTTAGTTTTTGGTCGTTCCTTTTTACCAGGGTTCATCTCCACGTCGGCTGTTTCTCGACTGACATCGGAGGAAGTAATTCAGATGCGTAATGAACTCTTTACCAAGGAGAAAGAGAGGCAGTTATCTCTGTATCCACGAATTGAGAAAATCGAAGTAAAATACACTGGGAAGTCTCACCCCGGCAGTGTGTTTGTGATGAATAAAGCTTTGTCTACTCCCTACAATTGTGCCATGCGTAAGTGAATGGGCTCTTAAACTGACGTTGTGCCACTGGTGATGAAAACTGCGCTGCCAATTGAACTATTTATCATCCAAATTTGAAATATTAATATTATTGACATTATAATGACCAAGGTAACAGACATGCATTCAGAATATTTGGAGTTGGTATGTTTAAAATACGTTTGTACTAAAATACATCAGCAGAAACTGAGTTAAGTTTTGGAAACTATCAACAGCTCATCTTTCCAAGTAATTTACCAAAATGAAACTTGCAGTTTGTTGTTGAAAATGCAGGGGTCTAAACTGCTGACTCTGAGGAGTATGGTTAATAACTGTGTAATACTTTAACATTTTTTTTTAGACTTAAGTGAATGGCATTGCAAGAAATCTGTTCTAGCTCTTGTGGATGGTGAAGTCTGGGATATGTATAGACCCTTGACCAAATCATGTGAAATTCAGTTCCTTACTTTCAAAGATGAAGATCCGGAGGAAGTGAACAAGGTAATTTTGTATTGTATCCCATTGTAGGTGACCCTGATTATGACCACTTGATTCTGTATGCCCCTTTCAGTTCTGTGTCTGTCTGGTTTCTTGAACTTTGTTGTTGGGAAAGTTCAGATGTTTTTAATAGCTGGTTGGCACACACGGTTATCATTAGTTGGACCAGGGTGCGGGCTGGGTGATGTGCGGGCATCCCTTTCAACCTATATTGTTGTTGTATTCTATGATTTCAGATTTAAATATCTCCAGGGAAACATCTTGCTTGTATTTTAAGTGAAGTTTTGATTTTTTTGAGATGGAGAATCGTCTTCAAATAGCAGTTTTAAATACTAAAGAAAGTAATGCTTCGGTTGACAGATAGGTTATTTAATTCAGTTAAATGTTGGTGTTCTTTTGGAATAAATAGCTGATGTTCATCTGGTATGGCTTGTCAGTTTCTAGGTAATAAATCTGTGATTTGAAATTCTCTTTGTAGGCCTATTGGCGTTCCTGTGCCATGATCATGGCATGTGTGTTAAAGCGGGCGTTCAAAGATGAGTACTCGGTGAATCTGATTAAAGCTCCAGAAGTGCCAGGTGATACAAGCATTTTATACTGATTGTCTTGTCTTTTGCTGCTTCTGAAGTTTAATAATGTTACCAAAAAAATCAGAGGCTCCTTTTCCAATGATTGAAGGTACTTAGCATTGATCTGTGTATTACATGCTATTGTAGGCTTTAATTTATAGCAATCGCACTGAAAACAATTTTGTTATCTAAGTGCAGAAAATTGGTCTGTGGCAACTAGGTTTCAGACCAATTAAGATTTCGTAGGTTAAGTTAGTAACTTGAGGATATAACCTTTTTATTATGAAATAACATGTTTAGAAGATGTGATGCGTTTCTGTGATATTTACCCTAATAAGTACATAACCCTGTGAGCCCATGTGTACATCGAGTTGGAAGATTACTGAAGTACAAACAGGGTTAATAACAACTTTTGCTCATCTGTAACCTGATACAGATTTAATCTTCCACTTGACTGTATAATTACATCTGAGAATTTATATTTTATGGTGGATTTCTGGGGATCATTTTGTTTTTCTTCTCATTCATTTTGATATATTTATAAGTGTGTATTATGGCAATGACATATGTACTTTGTTACAAGCATGAATATTTTTCTTTTTGGAATTGGAATTGCAGTGATCTCTGGAGCTTTCTGTTATGATGTAATTTTGGACAATAGACTGAATGACTGGAAACCAACAAACGTAAGCATAATAACTTCTTCCTCAAAAAGTTACAAAGCTTGCATCCTTGTCCCGTGTTCTTTTCTAATGGAGGAGAGGGGGCAGTGAGGTTTTTTTTTCTTTTCATAGGGTATATCTACACTAGTATTTTATTTTAGTAGCATTCTAGGAGTACTCGGCAACTAATCTCTGCATTTGCCATATACTGGCTTTCATGGCAGGGTGGTCTCAGAGCACACAAACTGAGTTCCTTTCAGATGAAATGAATCCTATAGCTATCCTCCAGATACTTACAGGTTATAAGTGTGTGGGGCTAGAGTAGCTCCAGTCTGAAAAACAATTCCCAAAATAGTTGGCATGGCTGTTGGAAACTCAGTGCCATCTTTGTTGCTATACAGTTCTGCTCCTACTCAACCATTCTTGCCTAGTCATGTAGGTGCAATCATAGCCCTATAGCCTTTGTGTGAAGAGCCCTCTGTAAATAAAAATGTGTGTAATATGCGTATGTTTATTTAGGGTTTACAGCATAATCAGTTTATCGTTGTAAAAGAACCGTGAGCACATTCAGCTGAAGCTTTCCCTAATAGCTTACTTATATTTCATGCTCTTCAGTAAATCTAATAATCTAAAACCTTGTTTGGTAACTGTGGTGTTTATATATATATATATATATATGTAACTGTTTGGTAGCTGGTATGATCAAGAGTGTTTTACTCATCTGGTGCCTGTTCTTGTTCTCACGCCCAAATATTAGCAGAGGTTTGTATGGCTAACAAAGCAACGTTGGTACAGTGCAGAATTTTTCTTCCCTATGATATTATAGTTCAAGTAACTTAGTTTGAAATGTTCTCTAAGAGATATTATAAATGTAATTTCTCCTAATAAAAGTGTCTTATTTATTGACAAATCTGAGTATGCAAAGCTTTGAATTCTGGACCAGGGTGATCAATGTCTACTTATTAATTATTCCATACTTTTTTCTTTTGATTCCATCAGAATAGAGGTCACTTATAAATGGAGTCACAACTCTGGGAAAGAGATGAATATTTTAACTGTAGCAAGACTGTATGTGTATATATCACGTGGTGAAAACATGAGAAGTTTAACTCCAATTATTATGTATAGTTTCTGATGGAAAAATGCCTATTGATTTCACTGAGCATTGAATCAGTCCATTCAAACAGTGATGATCTGTAGCAATCTGTTGCAGATAAGTAGTAAGAGTTATAATCCTACCACAATATTCTTATATTTAGGGTTTATAGTAGAAGATCCTTATTATTTTGACTAATATTTAGTATTTACTATTCTTTGTCCATTCAGTACAGCTGTGAAACAGTAGTGACAATTTTTTGTGTATCAACTGTTTTTCAGGACAACTTCCGTTCTCTTACAAGGGATGCTGGAAAGCTAATTCATAAAGACCTGCCATTTGAAACACTACATGTTGAAGCAAAAGTAGCACGTGAAATGTTTCAACATAACAAGTAAGTGTCTGAATTTGCCTTTGTTTTAGAAAGGCAATTTGAAATTAATTTAGATCTCTGCTTGTTTTTGTAAATCCAAACTAAGACATGACAGGTGAAGTAAGAAGGTACTTCTCCCACTACTCTGAATGAACATACTTCTGTTCTCTTTGTCACACTGCCTTAGTTTTTAATGTTCTCTCCAGAGGTCAACACCAGGCACGTTTGCTGGATGTACTTTTGGGACAAATGGGAAGACTGTAGAATTCTTAGTTTAATAGTGAGCTTCAAGATTTCACTACTTACAAATTGAAACTCTGGTGGTTAGACTTGGCGTGCTAGTTACTTTCAGCCTCTGCTGAAAGACTTTCATATTCAAAGAAATGTACATTTTTTGTATCTTGGTATCTTCAAATGAAGATTTGATGCAATGCAGTTTTTGACCTCTGCAGGGGGAAAATGGGTAAAATACTCTGGCCTGTGCTATAGACGAAGTCTTGTTCAAAACATTCCATTCATCTTCACTGAAAAAACACTTAAGCAATGTTTTGTGAAAAAAATTCTCCGGTCCATAGCTTTTGTCAGTTGAAGGGAGGTGGGGGGGAAATTGTAAATAATTTATAATTCTGTGAACAAAAATAAATTTATGCTAAAGCTAAAGTTGCCAAACTAGTTAGTTTTTTAGCTTAATAGTGAAGATGATATTAATGTGACATATGGACTAGCATCTCTTCACTGTGTTGGCTGGCAAGTATTGACAGCAGCTGGGAGCTGACTTTTGACAACAGCTTTTGACATCGTATGTGTATTTGTGTGTGTGTGTGTGTAGAAAGAGCAGAGAACACTTTATTGTCTTGCAGATGACCAGATGTTGAGGACCACATGTTGCATAAAATCAGTTTAGGTGATCTGATAGTGTCTTCTATTCTTACATGCGACTTGAATATACTACTTCAAATAAAAAGAAAAGTTTTTCATTTCAACTTCCTGAATAAAACCCTGCTGAGAGAGCATGGCCCTCCTATTATATACACCAGTATACAGAATAGATTAGAATAATCATGAATGAAATAGTCATTTCAGTTGGAAGGGACCTACAGCAATTATCTAGTCCAGCTGCCTGATGAATCAATCTGACTAAAAGTTAAAGCGTGTTAAGAGCATTGTCCAAACGCCTCTTAAACACTGACAGGCTTGAGGCAGTGACCACCTCTCTGGGAAGCCTGTTCCAGTGTCTGACCAGCCTTTTGGTAAAAAAATGCTTCTTAATGTCCAGTCTAAACCACCCCAGGCGCAGCTTTGGACTGTTCCCAAGCATCCTATTACTAGATCCCTGGGAGAAGAGCTCAGTACCTCCCTGTCCGCTTCCCTTCCTCAGGAAACTGCAGAGACCAATGAGGTGGCCCCTTGGCCTTCTGTTTTCTAAACTAGACAAGCCCAAAGTCCTTAGCTGCTCCTCATGGAACATTACGTGCAGACCTTTCACCAGCTTTGTTGGCCTTCTCTGGACGCTTGCAAGGACTTTAACATCTTTAAAATTAAATTATGGGGTCCAGAACTGTGCACGGTACTCAAGGTGATGCTGCTCCAACGCTAAACACAGCTGGCTAATAAATTTTTGACTGGCTGGTTATGCTGTGTTTGATGCGCCTCAGGATGTGGTTTGCCCTCTTGGCTGCCAGGGCATGCTGCTGGCTCCTGTTGAGCCTGCTGTCAACCAGCAACCCCAGATCCCTTTCTGCAGGGCTGCTCTCCAGCCACTCCTCTCCCAGTTTATACTTGTGCCTCGTGTTACTCCCTCCCAGGTGCAGGATCTGGCATTTCGACTTGTTAATTTCATTCCATTAATCATAGCCCAATGCTCGAACCTATCTAGTTACCTTCTGCAAGGCCACCAGTCCCTCAAGAGAGTCAACAGCACCTCCTGGTTTGGTATCGGTAGGAAACTTGTAAATGGTGCATACAACTCCTTCATCCAGATCATTGATCTGAACAGAACTGGCCCTAGCACTGAACCCTGAGGAACACCGCTGGCGACCGGTCGACAGCCAGATGTAGCCCCATTCACTACAACCCTTTGAGCTCTGCCCTTCAGCCAGTTCTTCGTCCAGCGCACTGTGAGCCCTCTCGTCCCACAGTTGGACAACTTGTTCAGAAGGGTGCTGTGAGGGACAATATCAAAAGCTTTACTAAAATCCAGGAAAACTGCATCCACTGCCTTCTGTTCATCCGCTATGTGGGTGACCTTATCACAGAAGGATATCAAATCGGTTAAACAGGACTTCACTTTGTGAACCCATCTTGACTGTGCCTGATGATTGCATTATTCTTTAAATGCCTTTCAATAGTACTCAGAATAATTTTCTCTGTAATTTTTCCCGGAACTGAGGTTAGACTAACAGCTCTGTATGACACGCTTTATGATACATTCCAATATGTGTTGCCTTATAAAATTAAGAATTTAAACCTGATTTAAAGCTCAAATAAATATGAGCATGTTTTTTACGAATGCTCCTTAAATTGATCTCATTCGTATTCTTATAAAAACTAGGTGTTCAAGGTAAGGATTTTTTTAAATTTCCTTTTGTCTTGTTCAGATACAAAATGGAGATGATAGAACGAAAAGCTTCCCAGAATATGGAAGGAATTGTAACGTTACATAGGTGAGCAAAACTGAACTCGTTCTGTAATGATTCGCTGAAAGATTTGATCATATCGCAAGTACTCTCTGCCAGTGAGAAGAGTAAGTTATTTGTGATAGTTTTCAATTTAGAAATGACTTATATTCATTGCTGTCTGTCTTAAGTTGTTGTTTGGCTGGTTTTTTTTAATGCAGCCATTGTTTTGGTGATACTTAACACTTGGTGGATCTCACTACATTTATATTTCTTGTTATGTTAAAGGGCAGTGCCAGAGAAGCCTTACTGCTTTAAATGTTTTTACATGAAATATAAATAAATGTCTAGACCTTTACCGGTTAAATAAAATGCAAACCAAATACTTGTTTGAAAACAGAAGTTGGCGTTGTATAGTGTATTTTTCTTCCAAAATTGTCAAGATTTTCCTAACTGCAAGTTATTGCCTTGTCGTGGTGGAAATGAGAATGGAGCTGGCTCCTGGGATACAGTGTAAGATGTAAAGTTCTTAAGCTGGAGGCAGGAAGCTTTTATTTTATCTCAGGCATATAGAAGAGTTTGTGACTAGCTTAGGCTAATGTAAGGTATTCAGTTTTCTAGATGTCTAAATTGTTCTGCGTTTGATTTTGGAGTCCACGTCTCTCTAAAGGAACAGATGTCTTTGCAGTGATGGTTCTTGAAATGTTAGAATGATGTTATGTCTATTGTTCCTCCTTCCTCCTACTCTAGTTCGCTCAATAAGAGGGAAAATGAGCTTACCTATTGTTTTCTGGGAGAGGTTTGTTCTGAATGTTCTTTTGCTGTACATCTTTTTATCTCTTGCTTTTCTTAATTGATCTGCAGTTTTCCAAGACCTGAAAGGGAAATACCTGTGCAGATTGTAAACACTGTACTGTGGAAAATGTGTCATCTCAGAGGCAAATCTTTTCTTGGTTAATGACAGATTTATCCCACTTTTAAAGCCAACATGGCTTCGAAGATTTGTTAAACCTAGGATCTTCATTCTAGACTTGACGTTTAGATTTCATAATTCGTTTCAGGAAATTGCCTGACCTTTACCTTTGCTTCAGGTAACCTAGAAATGCTGAACTGGGGATTTATTTAGATTTGGTTTGGGATTTGTGTGTGGATTTTCTTTTATCTGTTCTGTAGATAGGAATTTGCTAATCAAAAATAAAAGCAAATAGGCCTGTACTTCTCTCTGAATATATTTGTCATTTTTTTTTTTTTTCTCCCATCAGGTTTGGTGACTTTGTAGATATTAGTGAAGGCCCTCATATTCCAAGGACAAGCTTCTGTTTCCAGTATGAGATAACAGCAGCCCATAATCTTCAGACTAAACAATCTGAATTGATAAGGAGGTTCCAGGGTGTGTCCCTGCCAGTCCATTTGAAGGTAACTATATACTATACTATATATACTGTAACTACATTTCAAAGTCTTTCATGACACCAAAGTAAAACTTAACAACTATAAAAAAAAAAAAGTCCTAGCACTAATAAGCCTTAAACAAAGGTTTTGTAGAACTGTAGGTGGAGGCAGCAGTTTTTCTTCCCATTTCTGTTGACTTAGGCGATTTTGACCTGTGGTCTGGCAGATCTGCTATTGTCTCAGTGGGAAAAGTTTAAGGGACAAGAGGGCACTGGGTTCCTCACCTCATCTCTGTGCACACCCTTCCTCGTTAATTCCTGGTTTTGCCCATTACCCCCTCAGTGATTCCACACAATTAATGGATATGATCAGTGGACATTTATTCAAGTTCCCCAAAGGAATATGGGCAAACTGGACCCTGAAATCATAAGTTGTAATGCCTGAATTGGGGATTGTTGTGGTTTTGTGCTATCATTTCTGTATACTTGTCAGAATCTATTCTATGAGAAGATAGGTTTTTTTGGCCTCCAGTAACTTTATGTAATGAAATTTAATACAGGCTCACCACACCGTGTGGCATAAACTACTGGCAAGATCGAAGAGGCTGGTAAGTCTCATCAGCAGTGAAGTACAGCTTACCAAATATAAAGTTATGCTGTGATAAAGTAGACTTTGAATGATTAGAGGTGGGCAATATCTTCAGGAACCTTCAAGAAATGTTGACAGGTGAAGAAAAATCAGATGCACAGGAAATCTCTAAGCTGTTGTTAATTAGGACTTTTAACTATATTAGTATTTTTCAAATTAATTTGTCGAATGGATGTTGGTGTCACGTGTGTGTAAAATTTAAAAGAATTTTTTCCTGTTTTAATTGTGAACATGAAATAAGAAAACTAAAAATTGGAATACTGTATTTATGCTTACCTAGATTTTATGGAGTAACAAGTTTTGTGCCACAGATTTGAGAGAACACATACAAACATGTGTCTTACAAGTAAATTCAGGGATAAAATCTGGTACCACTGGGTGAACCTCGGTGGAAATTGCTGGAGCTAAAAGGGAATGCTATTTCAGGGAGCTGCATAAATGCACTAGTTTGAAGTTTAAAACCTACGTAGAAAATAAGAGTTTCTTGCAAATATTATTCTGCTAAACAGCCAGTATTTCAAAGTTGAAATGTACTTAACCAACAGAAGCTTTGCAATGACTGAATGAATGGAAAAGGCGAGTTTTTAAGATAAATGGAACTATAAAATGTCATAAGCCACATATAACCAGAAACTCACTATCGAGGCATGCATAAACTTAGGAAATCTTCGTAAGAATTAAACAGTGGATGTTTTGGGATCAAATAGTTTACTTGTTTGGCTGGCAAGAAAGATAAAAAAAATTACTGTATGTCTACTGAAACTTGTTAGCCAAGGATGTATTCAGATCCTAACCCATGATATTTTTCTATTAAATTAATTTGAAGATGCTTGTGATTCAGGTTGTTTAATTTTGGAGACAATAATTGTCTTTGTAGGCTGTCCTTTCTTGTTACAGTGACAGTATGGGGAGAGGATTTCCAGGATCAAGGAGAATAAAATAATTTTTAAAAATACAACAAAATTGTTTCTGCAGGTCACTGAAGAAGAGTATTTGGAAGCATCAGCAGAACGTCACGAGCCAAAAGGTGTAACTGAAGAAGGAAAAACCGTATCGATTTAAATTAACTTTAAGCTCTAAATGTACATAATAAAATGTGTATTTTTACATGACTTTTGTGCTGCATATAAAAATGACTTGGGTAATTAATTTGAATTCTGATGAGTTCTTTGCCTACTGCAAATGAAATTCCACTGAAGTTCTTTGCCTACTGCAGTAGAAAGTTGAGACAAATAGTATCTTAAAAAAAAAAAAAAAGAAAAGAAAAAAAAGCCCTTTCAGAAGTCCATAAAGAGTTACAAAAGATTATTATTTTATTTTACTCATTTTGATATCCTGTCAGAATTGAAATTGGATACTCCATTGTGTTTCTGGTTCAAAAGACTCCATTCAGTAGACAACTGTGTAATTGCCATTGCTTTACTAATACAAAAAATAGCAGAATGTTAAAGCTGAAAAGTTCTTTGAGTTTAATATTTTCTGCTGTACCACTGCAGTTAAACATCGTTTTCCAGAATAGTACCAGGAATGTGGTCTATTACTTGCATCCCCAGTGTAGTAAGATTTATTATGCATTTTCATTCTTTGATATTTAAATATGGTGACTTCAATTAAATTTCGCAAGGGGTTTTTGTTAGATTAAGTTTTCTGACATTTTGTATTTCATCCCTAGCTCATTAGAGCTGTTCTCGTTATACTAGAAGGGATTTATGTTACTTTTTGAAGTGCAAATATTTTCTCAGAATTTTATCCCAATTACTGTTTTTACCATAACTGCGTCACTTGCTTTCTAATCAATTGACAGCATAGTTTTGTAAGAGCAGGGTAGCAGTTTGGTAAAATACATTTAGGTAAGGAAATCTTACCTAGCTTAATCAGACTAAATAACGTGTAAGTAAATGCTGAATGTGTCAGAGCACAGAAGAAGAATTGCAAGTGGTAAAAGTAGCTTTTGGGGAAATTGCAGAAATCTGCTTCAGGTATGTGTTAAAATATGTTTGCTCCTATTTGTGTTTCTTTTACACCTAACCTTCTGGAGTGTGCTTTGGCTTTGGACCTGTTGCTCTGGTGCTACAGAAGAAGCAGGCATTAGTTCCTGTCTTGAGGGACACAAAATTTGCTTGTGGTTTGTGTTTGTTTGTTTGTTTGATTTTTTTGAGGGGGGAGGTTGGTGTGTTTTTTTGAGATACCCAACACCATAGTGAAATTTTGCCAGTAGGATCTGATCTAAGCGGTCCGTTTTGAATCTTAAGCCCATTATATCACCAGCTCACACAAGTCTCCTGAAGTTTGCTCTGTCGCTTGGGAATCCAGTTCAGAATTCCTCCTGGATTCCACCACCTGCAGAGGAAGGTGAGAATGCTGCTTCCCGCTGGGATATTTTTTAACCTTAGCATGGAATTTCACGTTTCAGATTTTTCTGGGCTTTTTTTGGAAGGGGAGGGAACCCGGCATTTATAGCATGCGGTGTCAAAAACGGATTGCAAGGCGTAGAGCTGGGCTGAGAGGTCCGGAGAGGGGACTTCCCTTTTCCTGACCTTTACCGGGTGCGGGACCGGCAAGGGGAATTTGCAGCCGAGCCTGGGCCACCTGCAGAGCCCCGCCGCTAGGTGGGAGCAGTGGCTTGGGCAGGAGCGGTGCCGCCTTGCCGGCGGGAGAGGAGCAGGAGAGTTGCCCTACGGGGACATGGATGAATGCCCACGGCATTCTGCAAGTGCAAAACTACCACAAATGCTGTTGAGGGCTGCCAACTGAAGTTTACACGAGATTAAGCTTCCCCCCACCACCCCCACCACCCCCTGCCTTGCCCGGAGGTCTATGTGTGAAAAGGTGGAAGCTCAAACTTCTGCAGAACTTGGTACTAGCTCACGTTTTTGGCTTAGATGGACTCCAGAAGGCAGGTCTTCCTTTGGGAGAGGTGGAGCTGGTGGGCATTTTTGAAAAGCACCAGATTCTCGCAGAAGACAGTAGCAGTTAAAAGAGAATCAGGCTATATAAGGTAGTGGCCACTTCTTTCTTAACCATTGGTACGGTGGTGACAGCACTTTCCAAAGAAGTAGGAGATGTAGATTCAGTTTCCTATTCTGCCACAGAGGGATTCAGAGCCACACTTGCAGGGGAAAACACCTTTGGGGGTATGGATCATAACATACTCTGAGTGCTCCCTACCCAAGCGGTTTGAAATGATGCCACTACTAGAAAAAAATTCCTGAACATTTTTCGGACAAGCATGAGAACAAATGGGACCAGTGCTCAGTGGTGGTGGCAAGCACAGAGCAGCAGGGAGGTCTGGTCCCTGAGCTCAGGGCCATTTCTGTATTGGGTCATTTCCATATTTTATCTCCAATGGGAGTAGCCAAGAGAGACCACTGCCGGTCAGTTCAAACAGAGACAGGAAAGTAGATACTGTTATTTCTCTGTACTGAATGCTAGGGATCCCAGAGATTACAGGGATTAGGGGAGGGTAGATAGACAAAAGAGACTACAAGATTAAGCAAAGTCGCTTCCTTGGCTATTTGTCCTTTTTGTTAAACTGCTTTTCAGGTTTAAAGAGGCAGTTTTTACTGCGTTCATCCAGTAGAAGAAATGCAGAGCTAGCTAAATGTAAAGAAGAATCTAGGAAGACACCATACTGTGAAGCACAGATGACAGAGAAAGGGGAGGGTGGGGTGATTTAGGCCAGCATACATGAGCGGAAGATGACACTGGCCAGTTTCTGCTAAGGAATAAATCAGGAAGAATTTTTTTTTTTTTGCGTTGGAGGCAGTGAGACACTGGAACAGGTTGCCTGGAGAAGTTGTGGATGCCCCAACCCTGGAAGTGTTCAAGGGCAGGTTGGACGGGGCTTTGAGCAACCTGACCTACTGAAAGATGTCTCTGCCCAAGGCATGGGAGTAGATGATTTTTAAAGGTCCCTGCGAACCCAAACCATTCTATGATGCTATGACTACAGGGGAAAAGGCAGGAACTGAAGCCACCTTCCTTGTTGCACGTCCGTAGTAGCTCCATGACTTCTCACGTTCAAGTTGTTCCTCCTTCTATCTCTTGTTTGAAAGAGAGTTGACACTTTTCTAAATGGCAGAAGTTTTGCTCTGACCTTGAGGCTTCCCTTTTATTTATTGTTTTTAACGAAAAAGGAAACTCTGTACCTAGGTTAAAGCTACATGGTGTCTTGATCCTAAGAGGTAGCAATAGGAAGGTTTAAATGAGCCAGTTCCAGCTTTGTAATACACATTATCTAACCAAGTGAGATATTTTTTCCAAAGAAATGTCCTGTAATCCGTGCTATTATGGATTTTGGAGACAGAAAAGGCAATTATGATGTAGTCTGGCTTCCTTCATAACAGAAGGAATTAAATGTCAGGAGAGGGTTATTTTTTTTTCTTACCAAGGAAGTGAAACGCTTCCCTGGGAAATTGAACGCATGCAAGTGATGAAAACGCTCAATCATCAGTAGACGTCAATTCCTTTTATGACAGCAGCCAGAATGAGCTTCCCTTTCTATTTTAACCTCTGGCAAGAAGTAATCTCATCTCGCTGTTTGGTTTGCTTTTGGTAACTTATCTAATGCTATACCAATCAGCTTATCGCAATACTTTTTATTTTTGAAGCCAGTGGACTTGCTAGTGCAGCTACATTTATTTTATTAGGTTTTTTTTTAAGGAATCCAGACGCAGGAACTCAATATCATAGAGGCGTTCAATGGGAAGAGTTGGCAGTGGATATTTCTAGAAGAACACCAACCATCTGAAAATGGTAATGCTATCGTGCTGTGGTCTTTTACAAGATTTAACCCATCGTGGGCAGCATTAACATTTTTTCAGAGTAAAAACAAAACTTTTTTTTTTTTTTTTTAATATCTACTGTTATAACATCTACAACTTAATATGCCTACTTTCCTGGGGAATCAGCTATGCAGAAAAAATACATATAAATGGTCTAATGACCGTCTTTATATCTGCTGCTTATTTCTTAAGTTTGCAGGTCACTCAAATTACATTTTAAAGAGAGAAGATGTAAGGGAACATATAGTTGATTTTTATAGCATGACTATGAATGAGAACGATGAGTGGCAAGACCCGTTTTCTTCCTTAATATACCTTCTATTGTCATGTGTCTATATAGGATAGAAATGGGAAGTCCAGGCTGGGGAGTGGGAAGGTGGGGTGAAGTGAGGAAGTCATTGGTCATTGGTTCAGTACTGTGTCATTCACAAGCTCTGGGGACACTACTGTACTCCAGGAATACTGCTCTGATGTTAATTTAAGCTTTTGAAGAAGAGAAAAAAATCTCTGGTTGGTTGCAGGCTCGGGGTGCTGTGCAGTAAACGGGACCTCTTTGAATGCAATGAGGAACCAAGGGAAATATCAAGTAACAGCTTCCTTTTGTGAGCAGAATTGACGTAACAAATGTAATCACTTAATACTTCACTTTACTCTGTACATCCCATGGGGGAATTTAAGTTGAGGAGACAAGCTCAACAGCATCTCCGGATTTCTGCGTTTCACAGAAATCTCATCTTTAACATTGTCTGTCTGTGCCAGTTGTGCAGCTGGGTGCGCCCTAAGTCCTGCAACCGCGCCAGGGCAGAGCCGGGCTGGCAGCCGGATCTCTGCTAACTGCACCACGGAGAAGACAAGGAGCAGCGACCTGCAAGAGCTGGACTGCCCTGCTCCCTGGGGCTCGGGGACCACCTTGGCTTCAGTAGGAGAAGTGATACTGCCAAATCTTGCATCAAACGGAGAGGGAAATCAAACCGCGCTTCACTGTTTCACCCTAGTCCCAAGAAATGAGAATTTCTGTTGACTCTCCTCCTCTCTTTTGCCACAGTTTCCTCCCCACTTTCAAAGCTGTTTTTCCTGCAAAACTAATAGCATTACGCTTTTCTTCAACAGAATGTGCTTTGCCACATTGAGAATCCCCTCTCAGAGCTCCAGCTCTGACTTTGGAAGGGATGAAGCTGGCTTTTGTTTTTTGGTGGTCGTGGCCCCTGGCTGTTTGTGTCCCTTGGGGGAGCCACTGAACTTACAGCCTGATTCGGAAAACATTTACACCCTGCAGCAGTTCTGTCTGAGTGGAAAAAATTGCATTCAGTGAGACTGTTCACATGTGAGACTGTTTTATATGTGAGACCATTGATTCGTAAGCGTCTGTGGTCTTGAGGTGCTCTGTAATCATACCTCCTACCGAGCGTTCACAGCCAGAACACTGCAAACAGGAAAGGGCATACATACTGATACAGCACAAACGTTAACCTTATTTCTTAATTAATGGCGAGTACTTTGAGTTTCTTTGTTTCCCCTTCTGCTCCCCCATCAAATCAATGTTTCACAACTAAACTATTCATTAAGCAGGTTTAATTACAGCATAAGATAGAGAATTTTAAAGACTGGCTCTGGCACTCAGTTTTTGTGACTGTGAGTGTTGAGTATCTATTTTGATCTTCCACAAAATAAATATAAGAATACTTCCCTATGTCTGTAATTTTCTGAGATGTCTTCTAAAGGTTTGCAATGCGCTGGTAATCCTAAAGTAAAATAAATATATTTCTGTTTTATCCTAATGACCCATTGACCCATTTCTCCTAATGAACTGACAATAAAATCTGAGAGAAACCTTTTCTGTCAGTTTTTCTCTTACATATAATAAAATTCTATAGAAATGAATAGAATGCACAGTTATATATGCCAAAAGTTTAATGCATCGTTTTTGTTTCCTAAATAAAATGAAGAAATGAAATGCTTGTCTGGGAAGTAAAGCCAGAAGAGCTGAAAAACAATAAAACAAAATAAAAAACAGGTTGTTGCATTCAAAATGGTACACATTCTACATCCTAGTAAGGACTTACTGATACACAAAGCTGCTTTTTCCCCCCTGTTTTTTCCCAGTGACTCCAAACCTAGCAAACATTCTAGCAAGCACGTCTGTATGCAGAACAACTCGTCTGGTTTACACGTAGAACGGAGATTTTCCCAGCATAGCACTGACTGATTCATGATTTCTGTTCTCCTCCCACAGCAGTAGTTTGTTCCACGTAAATTCAGGTAAAAGGCATGATACAGTGATAATGCTAATATGTAGGAGTCAGTCAGAGGTAAAAACCCCTATCACGATTAGCATTAACAACATACAGCCTTCAGAAGAACTCCAGAGACCGGAGTATGAGACATAAAGAACTGAAACCACTGTATTTTTCCCCTTGATATACCTAAAAAAAAAAGAAGAGAAGACAAAAAGGGAGACAGAAGTGCATATAAAAAAATTATCTTAGAGACAGAAAAAGGACAGACGTCGGAGGAAAAAGGATTGTAGTTAGTTAAATGCATAGGAACCACCTGCTGCACATTTAAAACCAGTCAAACCTGCAATTGCTTTAGTTACTTTTAGAAGAGAGCTAGAGTACATTCATTATTCTTCCCTTCTGAAGGACTTCCATCATTCTGGTTATTGCTTTTTTTGTTGTGCTTTAGTTGCACTGAGCAGAAGGAATACAGACTGTAGCAAGGTCTTGCCTAATTTTGTATCCTTTTAGATATCAGTTAGTGAAGATTTCTAGTATCAGCCAAGTTCCTCAAAATGTTAAGAACCCAAGATAAAAAAAGCGAAAAAAGACTTGGGTTTACTTTCACTTAAATAAGACAAAACGCTATCAATCAGGAGAGCTGACTGTTTAACAGGATGTAAGAAACAGAGCTAAGAAATAATCATAGTTTCATCAGTATATGGTGTTTGTGATTAAACAACAAATATTCTTTCAGATTCTGGAATAAATGAGTGCTGAGCAGAGACAAAACCTGTTGGGCAGATTTAGTTGCTGGTCTAGGATCCATCTACGGGGTTCCTACACCCTCGTTCCAGTAGGCTAGAATGACATTAATGGTTGTAATTGTCTGTGTTGAACAGTACACTGTTTGCTAATCACTTCTTAACATTAGGCAGTCACTGATGCTTTGACCACAGAATTAGTAAGTAAGTGCTGAATTTTTTTTAACCAAAGTTGAACATTTTTTTTTT
This sequence comes from Rynchops niger, assembly GCA_013400035.1. Lineage (NCBI taxonomy): Eukaryota > Metazoa > Chordata > Aves > Charadriiformes > Laridae > Rynchops > Rynchops niger. The sequence continues at coordinate 617,190 of VXBH01005961.1, read as the reverse complement.
ATTTCTTTAAGCCTATTACGAGCTCTCTCCTGTAAACTAACAAGGAAAACATAGTTTTAGAAATCAGTAATTCTATAAAATATTTCCAAAATCTGCAAAGAAATTGAATAATGAAGTAGAAAGGCACTCTGTAGAAGAAAGGTTAGAGAATCCTCATTATATATCCAATTACCTGAAATTTTTTTACAATTTTCAGTTACTTACATCGTTAATAAGGGTGAAATAGTTGAGGCAGTCATTCCAAGCAGGTTTAAAAAGGCCTAAGTAATGCCCAGTTAGTTCTCTGCTAAGTATGTCTTGATTGAAATATATTTTCCTTTCTCCATCCTTCTAAAGTAAAGTATGGGCTCCTGGGCAGAGTTCAGAAATGGTTGAATCTTGTTTGCTTTCTGTTTGGTCTCCCAGTAACCACTTTCAAAAAAACCCATTTACTGTTGTTTAAGAAAAAAGTAGCAAGAAAAACAGTAGGAGAAACAAGACATTATATATAAGACGCAATTTTGGAGATTTTTTTGTATGTAAATTTAAAGAAACTTATGTACATTTATAACTTCCCTACTCTTACTAACACATGTTTTAAGAGGAAGTTAAAATGTCATAGTAAGACTGTAATCTAATTTAGAGATTTTAGGGAAATTACCTTTCACTCTGTGCCACTCTAAATGAAACCTGCCAAGTACGTGCTTGTGATATGTAAGCAGCAAACAAAAATTCCAAGATGAATATAAAATTTTGGTAGGCAGAAAAAAGTGTTTCAGAAATTTCCAAACCTCAAATTTAAAATGATGATTCAGAGCTCTGTTGAGTGTTCAGGCTAAACTCCTACTGAAGTCAGACACCGAGACCTGTGGTGTAACATTTGCGTTCGTGGGCCGTGAAGTGAACAGTTTCTAAAACTATACATCAGTACTCTGCAATGTTGTGTGTGCATATGTGGCATGCATGTGGAGGGCGAGGGGTGCAGGTCAGGGGACAAGGATGAGAGATGTGAGTTAAGGTATTTCTTTTCTTTCTTTTTTTTTTTTTTGAGGAAGAAAGCAAACAAATTAATTCTGACAATAAATGGCTATTATCTTTTCTGAATTTATTGTGGTTTGAACCTTCTTTAAGCAGGGATTTGGGTTTGATGAGGTTCAGAGATCCCTTGCAACCTGAACTATTCTCTGATTCAATTATTATGCTTTTAAAATCTCTAAGTCCCTGACTCCTTATTCACTTGCTGTCACCCAGTGGGCATACATCTTTATGAAAGGCTTGATGCAAAATGTCTGTTCCTCTTGTGGGAACGCTAAATTTGGCTTCATTAAGCTTTGGATAAGGATCACATTATGCAGTAGGACAAGAGCTTTGCTACAAGAAGCTCCTGTCACCTCCGAGTCAGTTGTCCCAAGAATATTTGTAGAACATGTTGGTAAATTTGCACTCTATTAAATGTATTCCAGGTTGTTCTTCTTTACATCGTGCTTCCCAAACCCTGATTCTTTCACAACTTTTTAGGCTTTGCCAGGGATTGGCTAAAAAAGAGAGCAATTTTAACTGTGGTTTTCAGCAGCCGTTTGTAGTTGACAGCACTTTCCTCTTCAGTCTGCCTTCTCCTGCATTCAGTCTTGGAGACAGGATGTTTTTGAAATCGATCACTTGAACAGATCTAATAATTGTTTCTCTAAAGAAGCTCAACGAGTGCCACACTTGCATGTGCCTGCTTCCACCATCACTGTTGAGCAGTGAGGGAAGGGAGAGACTCCAGGCAGCCTTTGCTCTCTGCAGCTTTACTCCAGAGCCAGCCCTTCTAGGCAAAAGTGGGTAAGTGGGTAGCCATAACCCCAGACAAGCCTTTGCCTTTGGTGCTTTTTCTACTCCCATGATCTTGGATTTACATAATGGAAGAGTTTTGCCTAGGCTGGCAACCTAGCATTTTAATTTTGGGTTTAAAAGCCATAGAGCATCTCCAGTGCTGTGAACTGTTGTGCTTCTGTGTGCTGAAGGCAAAAAAAAGGATCATGCTTTATCAGGAAGTGGTGAGAAACGACATGTGTTTCCTCTTGCTGAACCTTTGTAACAGCCTTTTCTACAGCTGTCAGATTTCCATTACATGAACGAATACACATATTGCTGCCTGTTTTCTCACAGAGCACTAAAAATGTGGCCTTGCCTTCAATGGAAATGATGACCAGCTACTCATGCTTAAATATAATAAAATAAAATCCCCTATTATTTCCCTTGCAACATTAAAAAAGATAAAGCTCATACGATCTGGTGTGATTTCTCGCTTCCTCTTTTCAGCGCTCTCTGCCTTCAGTCACTATCATCAGAACAACGCATTTATTCCTCCTGTCTTATTTGCTGACCTCTGGTCATCAGGTCCCATCCACTCATCTGCTTTTCTGTTCCTTCATCTGTGGTAGTGACCACAGATAGGTGTGTGTTTTAATTTCATTTTCAAACTTCATATCCACTTTCGTTGCTATTGCCTCCACAGAAGCTGTCCATATCAGAATTGATCTCTCAAGCTAGATCACAGAATCACAGAATCTTCAGAGTTGGAAGGGACCTCTAGAGATCATCTAGTCCAACTCCCCTGCTAAAGCAGGATTGCCTAGAGCACATCACTCAGGAATGCATCCAGGTGAGTCTTGAAAATCTCCAGAGAAGGGGACTCCACAACCTCCCTGGGCAGCCTGTTCCAGTGCTCTGTCACCCTCACTGTAAAGTTTTTCCGTGTATTTGAACAGAACTTCCTATGTTCCAACTTGTGCCCGTTAACCCTCGTCCTGTCACTGGGAGCCATTGAAAAGAGTCTGGCACCATCCTCCTTCAACCCACCCTTTAGATACTTGAATGCCA
>VXBH01005961.1:449816-610448 GCA_013400035.1 Rynchops niger | reverse complement strand
AAAAAAAAAAAAAAAGAGAAGAAAAAAAGAAAAGAGAAAACCCAAGGAAAACAGAAAACTCCAATCAAACTGAGGATTTTTTAAAAATACACCATGTACTTTCCTTCCCTCAGACAGCTTGGCATCAGCCTTTGAATTGAGTAATAACAATAAATGCAAATGGTTGTTTAGTAGTGATGGTACTCTTGAACAAGTTAGGGGTATGTCGTGCGAGAGAGAGTTCATGCCAGTATCTTCAGAGATCTAACTGGAGAGGGAGTTCACTGTGGTGAGCTGTTTCTTACTTTTCTCTGTATTATTTTTTCACCCAGAGCTGTCCTGCACAGACTTTTCGTATCACAGTTAACCCTTGCAGAGCCAGGCAGAAAAAAATAAAAGAGTCAGAGATGGATAAAATTCTCCCTGTCCTCAAGAAATATGCAGACACCTGACAGCTGTAGCTGGAACAGTTGCAATGCTCTAAAACCAGGGACAAGTTCTAGCCAAAGTAGGGTATACATGGAAGGCTGTGAAACAGGGGATTGTGGAAGCCTGTTGTTAAAATTATATGGCATTTTTAACATTCTTGAAAGACCACTGCGGATGAATGGAAAGACAAGTTGGTCTAAAGATATAAATTTATACCGTTCTTAAGTTCTGAACATATTCCCAGAAAAATCCAGTTTATGTGAATTTCCAGCAAGGAAAGGTGTGGCTGCTACATCCTTATTTTCCTCAGACACTGAGGGTTGTACGCTCTCAAAATACTATATTTTCTTTAGAATAACATAATTTCTTTTGACTCATGATTTGGAAGTTCAGTGACATTTTAAGAAAATGTTTTCATTTCAGAACTCCTTAAGACGGCTGAAAGGTGATAGTTCCGTGTGCCAACCATGGAAATAAAAGGAAATAAAAAAAATTCTGTCAAATTCCATCTTACACACACTGTTCGTCTCTTTGTTTTAGGTGTGTAATTAGAAACGTCTTCATTTTCCCTGTTGAGCCCATATACGTTTTGGATGGTGATGTTTCTCTGACGCACCCCAGGCGAAGCAGCTCTGAGAAACACAAACAATTACTTTTATCGAAGCAGCTCTGAGAAACACAAACAATTACTTTTATCTCCAAGGTCCTCCGCTCTGGGGATGTGGCCACCGCCCACACTGCTGGAGGAGAAGAGGGCAGTAAGCCCGGCTGTGCTCTAATGCTCATGCGTCTGAGTGGGTGGGGAGATTATGGCAGGCACCTTTCTGTTTTCCTCCTATGCCTCTGGGCTACAAGGAGACTGGATTTCTCTCGGACCCTTACCCAGGAAAAAGAAAAAACGCCAAGCTACTTGGTCCTCTTCCCCAGATGTCTTCTCTTACTTGATGTAGGGCCACAACTTGGGGAAACTTATGGGGAAGAGGAGGGACACTCCATTTGAGTGAGTTTAGACCCTGGGATTGTCTCCAGCCTGATAATACTGCAACAAAAAAGTGTTAATTTTTATCTGAATTCTTTTCTTAACTTGCATTTTTACTTGATTTCAGTGTAAATTGGAAACCTACATTCCCAAGGAGATAAGATTTACGGAATCAGACTTGACATGTGTATGTCTGTGTGCACATCTGTTGGTCTCTCTAATGACTTGAAATCATGGGTTAATTTGAACCCACAATGATGGAAGGATATCTCGAGGATATGAAGCTTCTGTGATTTTTGTGAAAAGAAGCGAGCAGATTAGGAAAGACCTTATTAAAATTCCCACTTGTGGAAAGGACGGTAATTGGAGTTCAAAGCTTAGTAAATATTCCAGAGTCCACATAGGAGCTCAAATACAAATCCACAGGCAACCAGATTTTGTTCATTTTGCCATCCACAAAATGACCTGGTTGGGAAGGAATTATGTTGAATGCATGAAAACACCAGCCAATACATCGAAAACACCAGTTAATACATCGATCAATAGACCATTTTGGGTTAAAGAGCAAATAAAACCCTAATGTTGCTAACACTATACATGGGTAATTTAGCAGGAAAGCTGTCAATTAGGCATTGATGCCTAATTAGGGGTAGCCTGATTAGGGTTATGTGTGAGCATTTGTGTTTGAAGACAGGCTGGCAATCAACTTCAAATGCCCAGACTGAGGGTGCCGTGAGGTGGGCTGGTGGCATTACTGTGGTCCAGGGTGCTGCTGAGGCTCTCCCATGCTCTCTTTCTGCTCCTCCGAGTTTCACCCCCTAAACTCTTTTTTGCACCTTACAGCAATTATCACTGTGTTTCTGCACTCCAGTATAGTGCATAAATGCCTTTTATATTTTCAAGTGTGTGAATATGATTTCAGTGGCTACACCGAGAGATGTAAAGCAACAACGCCTTGCCAGAATGTCAGAAAGGACCTTTAGGGTCATTTAAAAAAAATAATCAGTCTCTAAAACTATGCCATGCATTTTTAAATTCCCCCAGTCTTTCTAGTTGTCCAGAATACATAGAAATATAAATTTCCTAACTGTCATGGTAAAGAAGGTTAGGTTTCCTGCCTTCTGGGATGCTCTATGAGATATGCCTGACCAACAGAGGGCAATACATTCATACAAGCAATAGGCTCTGGTCCAAAACTTATGGAATTCAAGGAGAATTTAAGCTTACTGTGACACTGGTCAGACCCGTAACATTCAATACTAATTTCACTTGAGATAGTGGTTAAGACTCCTAATGACATCTATCAGAGACAGAAGCCGATTGCAATTGGAACTCTATTAGAAAATAAACAATGAAAAAGGTGGAAACGCCAGATTTAATTAAAAGTTTTTAATGACAGAAGTACCATCTTCAAATAGATTTTGTTCATGAGTAACCGCAGGGGTTTAAAATATGGGTCACTGGAAAAGCTAATAACAATCTAGAGGCAGCAAACTTCTCTTTTAATTAACGACAATTTTCTTCAGACTTTCCAGACTCATCTTCTTCTTTTTGAAATAAATTGTTTTATTCTTCTGATGAGTTTATTGAGCTGAAAATTCCAAAATTGCTAAAATTAGGCTTTGCAGTAATAGCTGACTGCAAATTTTTATTTTGAATAAACTAATACTGTTATGGAAATTGTGACATTGATTAGACAAGATATTTTTGAACAAAAGTTCTTTAAAAGGTAATATTTCAATTAGCCAAAAATTATTCTATACGGTTTATTGGTTCTTGTCACACTGCCTAGTGAAGTGTCTAAAGCATAATTTGAGATGGATGTTTGAAGCTTTTTCAAACCATCTCTCCCTGTTCTCCTCTATCCCTTTGCAACAGCCTCTGGCACTGCAACTTGTGCAGTCCTGGGTCTTAATGACAACTGAGTTGCTTTTACAGGAAACCAGTTTTCTCTTGTGGGCACCATAATTCTGCCCAAGTTACTCTTTAAGCGCCCAAAATTTCTTCTGTGATACTGAAATCCTACTGGCAAGCCACAGAGGACCCAGAATGTGATTACTCAGATCTATCTTCCTTTTCTGATTCAAAGGTCATAAGTCCTAGATGCAGCTTTAAACACTGGTGAAGAGTGCCTTCCCTTTCTTTAGTCTCTCTGCCCATGCAATGGAGATGCTGCTTTCTAAAGCTGCCGTGCTAGCAAGATGTCCTGGGGGACCTACTTTCCAGTGGAACTCCTGGCCTTATCTGAGGAACTGGGGCTAGACCCAGTACCCCAAGAGGTGGGGAGGCTCAGGAAAAGCAGATGAGCTGCTCCTCTACTCATGTCAAAACTGACAGCGAGAAATCCAGGAGGACCTACCAGAGCATTAGGCTGCACAGATGTTTGAGCATAGGTTGGAGGCTGTTCCAGTGAAAAAGCTGGAGATCAGGCTTTGAACATGAACTCCAGAGCCCCCATGCTTAGGGCCATGGAAGGAGGCAACAGTGACAGAGAAAGCTGCTTTAAAAGCTACATCCTGGGGAAAACAGGTTCCTTCTTTAAGGAAAGGAAAAGACTTGGTCCTGGAATGCAGTGAAAACCGGGACTAGTAAGGAGGACTGTAATACGAAAAGGGAATGGATGTTATTGTGAACTGCCTTTGAGATTATCTTTACATGGCAGAATGGGCTATGCTCATAAAATACACATTTTATTGCATCCTGGATAAGTCCAGGTGTGACTCTATAGAACTCAGGTATAATTAAAAGTATGTTTAATAATGCCAGATTACTGTGTGCAATTTATAAGTGTTTTGGGTTCTATCCAGACATCAAAGACTAATGTTCAGATTTGTATCCTAATGGCATTTCTTCTAACAGTGTTCTCAGGTTACAGTTTCAGCTCTCATAGTTTCTGGATATTTTCTTTATTATAGCCTTTTATTCTTGGAGGAGAATGGACATATTTCATTCCCAGATTTTCAGTAATTTTAATTTCTGGCAGCCTGTGAGATAGTCCTTTATTTTTGATTATCTTTAGCATCCATGCTTTGTCCACTTTGATTCTTTCTAGAATTGCCTTTCTAGGAAGGCAATAAAGCATGAACTGAAAATAATTTTGACATACTAGAAGTCCTTTCCCATTACTTTGTTAGTGGCAAAAACTGCTGTCACCCTTTCAAAAACAGAAAACCACAGGGCATATGAATATTACTACAAGCCATAGGGCCAGAGGACAAGAGAGTCTGGTGTCCACACTCTGCTATCCAGCGTGCTTTTGTAATTCTCAAATCTCGCTAACATTGTGGGGGAACACATTTTTTGCTGATAAAGTTTATATGCGGTTTCTGTGTCTGAACATCAGCTGGCTGGATTTCTGCTAAATTTTTGCTACGATGGGTTCTGTCCACTCTTCTGGTTTGTGGAAATCTCCTGTGGGAATCTTCTGTGTGTTCAAGCAGACTAGTTCCTCACACCACCGGTGGTGCCAGGCAGCACAGCTGGTACTCAGAGCCACTACCTGATGGAGAACAGCCCCGGACATGGCACAGGAGCTTTATAGTGTGGCCCCCATGGTCCCCTCAGGGCCTTGCCAGGGGCAGAGTCCAGGGACAGCCCCAGGATCTCTGCCCTGGGTGGGAGCTGGTGAGGAACGCAGGAACGTGGCTGGCCACTGGCAATGCTCCCTGCCAGAGTGGCACCCATAAACCTCTGCAGCCTCTCTTTCTCAGGAGGTACCAGTTAAGGAACAATAGTCGACAGGTAGAAGAGAAATATCTGCTGGGTTTGGCAGGAGGAAGAGGCAGTGTGGGGAGGGGAGCATTCACTAAATAATAAAATAATAAAAGATGCTTTTGTATCAGGGTTCAGAAAAATTGAATTTGCACGTATCTCCTCATGCCTTCTTCAGAACTTATTGGAGCTTTCTGCTTCAGCTATGTAATATAGCCCGTAATTACATTAGCGAAGGGTAGCCACTGAAAATATGACTGAGGAAGTTAATCACCACGGAAGTGTGTTTAGTCTATATTTAAGCTGGGACTATAGAAAGACGTATGTTAACCTTATGCAGGAAATTTTTATGTTTCTACTTTTTTCCCCCTCAGTCTTGGTAGGCACGGGCTGAAGGGACTTACATGATTCCTGCTTGGAGAAGTGATCTTCACAAAACTCTTAGGTCCCTCAGTACGCTAAAACATCCTGTAGATGTTTTAGTTCAGAGCCAGAGATAAGCCTAGACTTAAAACTAAAAGGGAAAATTTTCTCCCATCCTAACGCAACGGTTGCACTTGCGCTTTCACAGCGACGAGGAAAAAAATCAGAGCAGAAAACTCTGACTACCTTCAGTATTGTGGAACACCCTTCTACCAGCAGGTTATATGCTATACATTTGTAGACGTAGCAAGCCAAGCCTTGCCTACATGGCATTTGAGAACTACTGTATTCCTTGGTATAAGTACCCTGAATAGTCAGGGCGGTACTTGTCTGATTTTTATATAAGCTGCACACGAAGATGTGTAGATCATGCACACATAAGTGCCCCCAAGCATAGACCAGATATCAAATCTTTCAGTTATTTTGTCTTGAAAAATCAGAATTACGTTTTGGGAATCAGAAGAATGTTTGTATATATTATCGATCTATAGGCTGAGGAAAACTCCCACACTGTGAAATTTATTTCAGAAGCTTTATTGTATTTCTGAGGGAAGTAAACATTTTTTTTTTGGCATAAACCAGGTTGGTGCTGTGCAAGAAATTGTGTATTCCCTTATTCCTACCTCTCCCAGGATAAATTGTTTTGGATGTGAAACTGGACTAAGAAACAGGGAATTTCAACATTAACCATTAACTGTTTGAACCTAGTGAAAAATTACAATGACGTACCAAAGATGCATAGGGGCATATCCTCATCAAGAAAGTGGGAAGTAGAACAGTGAGAAGTTGCAGTTCAGAATTTCTGAGGATACAAGATTGAATAGAGTGCAAAAGAAAGGTTAGGTGAGCCCAATGTTTCCTCACAATAGAAGAGCTGGCAATGTTTTATCTGAATTAGGGGCTATCTGCAGCTATTTGTGAATGCCACTTGAAGGTCAAAAATCCTTTCACAGAAATATGACCTATTTTGCTTTTGAAGATGGTTCTCATGCTGTTCATTTCTGAGCTGCATCTGTGTACCTGTTCAATGGCTTTTCTTTGTCACTTTGCAGTAGAGTCAGATGCAGTGAGATAAGGTGGTCTTGTAGCACGAAGTTCCTTCCAACCTGATGTTATTCTGTGGTTCTGACAGCAGAATTCAGCGCACTGTAGAATACAGCACAGATGAAGGATTTATTGGAGAAGAATGCAAAATTCATAGGTAATAGACAAAAAATTCTGATAGATGGAGTTAATGGTATACATTTTGGGTTTTGAATGTTGAGTTTAAGATCTGTGCTCACCTCTTATTTTGGTTTAAGATGAGGGCCTCTGTGCTGTCTTCTCCAGTTGGGACTGCAAAGTAAATTTTATTCATGTAAAATATTAGGATACTTTTAAGCGAGTGTGTGTTTTGATAAACCATCATCTGCAGAACATTAAGCATTATTAAGAATTCCACAGTGCAAGATATCCTTATTACAGTTCCAGACTTTCTTTTTGTCTGGACGCTAGGGAAATTTAGATAAGGATTACGAATTTGTATAGCCTTATCCAAAGCTCCTAATCTCTTGCAGTCTGCACATCTCTAACAATCCACCAAGAGGTTTCAGCAAGAACTAAATCAGAAATGTCTACCACACCTTGAAAATTTAGAGCTGGATCTGAGCTCATGGCACAGCTCTGTTTCAGCAACATACTGGGCTGTCAAATCAAGAAGAAAAGCAGATGTTTATTTTCTAGGCTGAGAGAGTATGCTAATGTTTAGGATGAAAAAATATTTTGCAGCTGTTAGAAACAGCTGCAGTTGTAAAGAAGGGCCACTCATGAAAACACCCACAAGTATCTTTTGTGGATAAATAAAAAAAATACCCAACGAGTAGAAAAAAGGTTCTTAAACAAAAAAGCCTTGCTAGTAACCACTGCTGTTTCCCATTGAGACTGTTTTTCTTTGTTCCAAGTCCTCAAAGTTGCAAGTGTGTAAATATATCAGGTATTGAAAGGGTTAATGGATTTTATCTGCTGCTTTTATACTCACAGGAAAACTACTTAGGTCGATTTCCTGTAACATAGAGAGCTGTATCACAACATGAAATACTCAGCTGACAGTTTTATGGCAAGAAATGGAAGGATCAGCTCTGTGAGAGTGTGCTTCAAAGAGAATAATGTGGGTGGGGAAATTTTACAAGCTACACACAAGTTCAGAAACTTCTGAAGAAGTCAGTCTTCAATCAATGATCTTTCTTTCTGTAAAGTACATGGGATTTTGTGCTTTTTTTCAGTGGTGAATATTTCCTTCCCAGAATCCCCTTAATGACAACACTAGTTGTTGCTACAGAGAAATGGGATTAAATATAGAAAAAATATTGCCTGGTAATAGAGTAATAAGTATCTTTATGTCACAGAGAAAGAGATGTTGAATGAAAAATTACATGTTTGGATGTCTTCTATGCTCTTGTGTGTTCCTAGGAAAACGGAATAACTTTGTAAATATAAATCTGCTAAACATAATATAAGCATGGCTACACAATTGCATTTTTCTCTTTAAATGTCAGTAAGGATTATTAATAACAGCAGCAGTAGTAACAATAGAAAGAACAAATAATAATTTAATGCATAAGTCATTTACTGAATAACAGTGGTTAAAAATTCTCATTACTTATAAACACTTTCCATTCAAGAAATATACGAATAGGTAAGTAAAACAAAAGCAACACATAAATAAAACAAGTGGAGAGGCTGGTTTCAGTGAGGTAACACAACAGTGGGACAGGGCTTAAGGACTTAAGATGGGATGAGCGTCATACTCAAAACTAAGTTTGTCTGGGAGCAGAAACTCATTGGGTAGGGAAGATCTCACTATAACCAATGCCACGGAAACTATACTCCTATTTAGCTTTTTAGAAAAAAGAAAAATGGAGTCTACCGTTTTCCAGGTTGACACCATGAAAGCTGGTGGCTGGAGGGGAGGCTGTATATGAGGGTGTTTCAGTGCCACGAGGAGCCCTACAGCTCCTACTCACAACTTTCTGTAAGTGGCAATGGGAGAATTAGAATAAGCAAGCCTCAAGGGTCTGATGGCACGTGTTACCAGCATCAGGTTGTCTTGAGAAACCAACTAGTAATTATGCACCTAAACCCCATGATTTTAAGTCACATCTAACACAGCTTTCAAAGGAGAGTCTGTGGTCTGCGATGGGGCCAACAGTTTTACTTTGACTCACACCCTCAACTGATTTCTTCTCCTTTACAGGGAGGAATAAAGGAATATATCTGTCTTGCTCGAAAGAGAGCAACACGATCCTACATTGAGAAGAAGTTACAGCTGCATTTCTAGCAGTGTCCTCTGTTTTTAAAGAAGTTCATGGTAGCACTGAGGACTGGACACCTGTGGTTTTGCTCAGGTGAGGAGCACTTCCTCACATGGCCAGTCCTGGTGTTTGATTAAATAAGATTACCCTGGTGTCTGTTAACTGTAGGATCTGGACTGTCTCTTCCTGCTACATTTCCGGAACTGGAGAAAAACAAAGAAAAATACCCCAGACCAGAGCCTGACTCAACAGTGAACACGTGAATGGGGAAGTAGCATTATCCCTAATAGACTGGCTAACCGTGTGACAATGCAGCAGGGTATATCTGTATCCACGTAGGTCTTGGATCTGTGAACGATCCATTATCCTTTCACGCTAACTCATCAGCCCGAGTGTGGCTAACATGGGTACACATGATTATCCCCCTGCAAAGTGAAGCTGGAGGTGAGATTCGGCAAGTGCGATGCAGTTGGAGGTCTGGGCTAACCGGGAGCTGCCCTACCTGGATAGGCATTTGGACTGCCAGGGAGTCTCTGGCACACAGGGTTGGTTGGAAAGCCCCTCAGGGCACATCCCTGCTATGAAGTGCAAAACCCAGGAGCCAGAGAAAGAGCATCTTCAGCAAAAACTCCATACACCTCTACGTAGAGGGGAATGTGAAAACCCTCTGCGACCAAGGTTCTCCTGCCCTCCAGAGCTTCTGGAGTTTTTGCTAAGGCATCCTAAAAGTCCTACTTTAATTTGGGGCAGTTTGGTCCTGAGACAGTCCTAATGGGAGGGAAGTGGTACTCTGGGGCCACAAGCCTCAGTGATCTGAGCTCACAGCGGATGGGTGAGCTGGCAGGAAACCAGAGGGAATGCTGCTTGCTGGTTAGTGAAAGTCTTTTGAAACAGACATGTTGCTATGAGGCTTATGGTCATCATAAAATTGCACTATGTTGCAGGATTCTTTACCAACTGTATGTGATGTCTCCAAATACAAAGACCCAAAGTCAGAAGCAAAATACCAGCACATTGATTTAGAACTGGTAAAACAGGTTTTCCCGTTCCTTCATGTGTTCTGCATTTTAGGATCATGTTTTCAGTGTGTTTGTGTGCGACTGTGAGGGTTTGCAAGCTTCCCCTGAGTGAAAACTGGAAGTATGATGTTACTGCAGAATTTTGAGTCTGAGTTTGCCCTGCCCAGCAAAACGTAGCCACTGCACAACTTCATTCTTTCAGCTTGTGCTCCCTTTCCCTGCATTCTCCTGTCCTCCAGGAAGAACAGGTGGCAGGGTACAGCAAGGAAGATTGAATATCAGTCAAAGCATTTCTTTCTGTCACTTTAGCTCCATGTAGTAGCAGACAACCGAGCATGAAGTGAAACTTAGGAGGAAATATTCCCTCCTAATCATTTAAAACATCAAAGAACTATGTCGCTTTGTATTTGATGCTCACAAAGACATTAATTGCTATGAATAATGCCATGTTTCCAATGTTTCAAAACTGAAAAAAAAAAAAAAAAAGTTTCTTAGTGAAAGAAACTGCTTTGGAATGAAACTTTCATGTCTTAGGGGATCTCGAAGTTGCAAATTAACATGAGAGCTTGAAAGACCAGTTCATATTTTCACCGCGCATGCACACTCTTATTTCCTGAGTCTCTAAAACTCCAATGACAACTTCTTTTCTATAGGATGTATCTACACTCTAGCATAAAATGAAAACCTTCAGGTATCAAATATTACCTGCTCCTCTGAAATGTCATCCTTTGAATGATGAGCATTTATAAAGCACAGCCTACAACTAACAACAAGTTATGTATCTAGTATTTTCATGCCGACCACATGCATATCCTCTTTTCCAAGTGACATAGCTTCATACCCAAAACTGTTAATTTATGAAGTGACTCATGAAATGCATGCAGTCTCTGTTTATGCTTTCTTTACCTTCTTACCAAAGAATGCCAAACCACTGAACGTTAGGAAGCATTCCTACTTAATTTCTTAGAAGTTTTTGCTGTTCCCCTTTCTAATGAAGGCTGCCGTTATAGTCGTATGTCAAGAATGATTCATATGACACAAGATAAGTTTACATATGCCTTACTTTGTGTACTTTCACTTATTCATAAACTTACACACTCATTCTAATTTTAGATTTTATTTAATTCCTGTATAAGGATGTGTGTTCATTTACTTACAGAAACACCATTTATCATATTGCACAGGATTTTGTGCATAACATGTGTTGCCTGTGCACTTGGATGCTTTGCCTTAGAAAAAACCAGACATTCACAAAAGAATTCTAAAAACAAGCTTGTCAAGGTACATGTATTTTTATCTCCTGTACGTTGTACACCAGGGGGATGAATTTTTCTTATCTGTACTGCTGTACTAGTTTTACTGATTTAGGTGTTTGATAGTAATTTTTATAGTAATTTATTTGCCCCGCTGCTGCAGGTAGCTATCCACCAGATTTCTAGAAGTTTGCCAGCAAAGGCTACTGGATATTTGAAAATCACAATTAAGAGATGCCAGGTATAGGGCAAGGTATAACTATTTCATATGAAAATCAGAACTGAAGAGGCTTCGGTGCATGGGAAAGGTCAGTCCTTGCTTGAGACTTGCTGCATGTGCAGGTGAACAAGTCTATTAGTGGAATCCTTTGTTGCCAGGGTCATTCTAGGGACAATCATTTTAATGGACTTGGGTCTTTCTATGGGAGGACAGTTCCGAAGTCCCTTTGGGCTTGAATGCAAGCGGGTTTAGACCTTTGACAGGAGATTGATCTCACGTAAGGTGGACTGTCATGGCATTGACATCTGTGTCTGTGTTAGTTACCCTGGATTCTCTATAAGGTCTGTAAGTGGGAAGAAATAGACTTTTTTGGACACAGTTCATCTGACCTGTTTTAGATTTCTACTTTAGATGGAGATGATTTATACCCTAAAAGACCCATTTATCTCCATGACCGTACAGAAAACCTACACTTTTATCTCAGATGCTGAGGTCTACTTATGCTAGACGCTACATTTTTTTTTCAGGTGAATCCTATTCACAGAGCCCAGGCCAAGTCAAAGGTTAACCAGAAAAGCACAATGAAGTGCACTAACCTCAGCATCCTCCTCAAGCAGAGGGTTATATAGCTATAGAGATTGAAATCCAGTACTGGTTACCAACATTAGCAACATAAACACAAAGTTCTTGTGGAGTTATTCTACAAGATTTAGGGTGCATATTTACTTTACAAAATTGCTGTTTCAATTTTTATTTGGCTTTATTTTTAACATACGATGTTGCAAATGAATACTTGAATTTACTGTGACATGATCTGAATATGGCTGTAAGATTCCATGACTGAAAAATAAAAATCTCGGGAGAAAATGTCTGAAATCCATTCATCAAAGCTACTAAATGGAATTTATCAATTTGCAGTTTTATTTACAACTGGTTTGAATACACCATCTGACTAAATGTACTTGCAATGATCTCTATATGCCAAAGACTGTAAATAAGGAGAGAGGCTGGACATCTTCCGGCACTATGAGAGCATTCTTGACAGCCAGAGATTATAGCTTACTGATAAATTTCTTCTTTATGGAGTGCAATGTACGAAAATTTATCTTGATCTAAACACCAAAGCTTTCTGAGCATATTTATATGCAGAAGTCCAAATTTTGGTAACCATATCTGAGTTCTTAAAAGCTTGTCATATTCAGATGATCAGTCCTGTTTAAAGTTGGTACTCTGGATTTACTGTCTACTTCTCCGCTCCTCTGATCTGGTAAAGCCACAGAGTAGAAAGGGCTGATAGGGAAGGAATCTAGTCACAGCTTTGCAGAAGCACAATCTATACCTTTATTTAGATGTGAATCTAAAGACCTGCTCTAACGTTGCATTCCTACCTCCTGATAAACAGGTAAGGGAAAACTTTTCGATTTAGGATTCAGCCAAAGGAGGGTATCACATGAACAGTGGTCCATAGACGTCGGCTTCAGCAACACTGCAAGTTGCTTGACCACGCAAGATTTTGGCTGCCTGCTTATTTCTGTTATGGCAGCAAATGAAGTTCTTGAGGGAGAATTGAACCCGGTGATATTGGATTTGAATGTCTGCATGAACACATTTGCATTATCTTGAGCGCAGGGAATACTTTTTCTTACATTCTGAACTGTAGATTAGAGTCACCCTGTATACTAGGCTCTGAGTGCTGTGCCATGAAAGCAGTTGCCTCACTTGAATGTCACCAGCATTGCATGCTCCTGAAAAATTCTGTTGCTCCCCTCTTTCAAACAGGAAATGCCACTTAATTTGTCAGACTTTTCAAAACAGGACTGTATTTTAACCACAACATTTGCAATGCGAAACAAGATTACTATATTCTGACTGACTTCTAAGACATGCACAGGGTAAAAAAGAGTAATTATTTAAAAAAATTCCTTGGATTTCAGCAAAACTTGGGGAGTGGGGTGACCTGTAAGGGCTTGGTGCATTTAAAGGATTTTTGTATTTGCACTCGATGAAAATAAAAGATATTTCACTCCAGTCAACTATATCATGGCTTTACTGGAACTTTGGGATGCTCAGTTCCTCCTGGGGGGTAGGGTACTATGTAAGTTAATTTGTCAATTAAATGAAAAACACAAGTGTAATACTTAATTTAAAAACACAACAATAAAACTTTACAGATGGTGGACATGCTCCCACTGATTTTTAAAAGCAGTATGAGTGTTCCAGGGTTTTCAGTTGGAGCAGATTTGCTTAGAAAATATATAAAATAAAGTTAAATAGAAGAAGATTCTATAATATCATCTGAATATATAAATATATGGAATACTGATGGAGTAGGAAGACAATTTTCTTGCAGGATATAATGTAGTATTAGCAACAAATAATTGTTACCTCATTAGCTGAATGGATTCTTAAATGTAATTGGTTATTCAAACACATATTAACTAATGTCTTATGTTCTTAATACTGAAGCCTATGGGGTATGTACCATAGAAATAGTAATTATTATTATTTTTTTTTTAATATTATGTAAAATTAATCCAGATTCACTGGAGAGAATCAATGAATTTATTCATGCTGGTCCCAGATATATGTATCTCCTAATGTTGTACCTGTGGAACACTCCCACTTGCTTCGCTGTGCATTTACTTCAGTGAAACCTGGATCCAATGTATGAAGACAGAAAATACGAACTATTTCTAAGAATAAAGAAATGTATATCATATACATACCTTTGCAAGATATATGCAGTTATCCAGTGACATTATGAAAACAAACTGTTAAATTCAATAGAAAGTCTTGTGTAACCTTATTTTTTCTTGCACAGAACTATTACTTATTTTCAATTAGTCAATGGCTCAGAAGTTAGATAAATGATTTGGAAACAGATTTCTCTATTTGAAGTAGAAAATCGCATCTCTTGGATTTTTTTGATTTGGTGGTTTGTTTCTTTTTTCTTTTTTTTTAATTAAATTTGACACTCGGGTAATACCTTTTATTCAAAATTGAAAATCAGGTCCAGAATGACGAGCTATTTTGAGTCACAAGGATATAGAGCCTTACACAAATGTCCCTTCTCCATGTATCTGTTCAAGAAATGAAACCGATTTTTACAGTGACCTGCAGTTATTTTAAGCTGAAAACCTCATTAAACAAATCAGTGAGGAGTTTGTTTGATATATCTCTTGGGAATGTTACAAGGAAAATCTAAAACTTCTCTCACCTTTACACCTTTCATCCTGAAACTTCATGTACTCACATGAAATTACTCAGGGTTCTTACCAGACACAGGGGAGAGGTGGGTTCCCAATTTGTCTTCTGCTCTCACACAGGACAAAGTGATGCCTTCCCTTCATTTTTGCTGGGGCTATCGGCCCATGGTATTTCATTGTGTTGACTTAGGGCCTTCAAAACAATACTGATGTAAATGCATACTGTGTTGTTGTGGGATGAGCAATGTGTAATTTAAGAAATTGTCTTTTGGATAATGCAATGGTTATACTCATATTTTACTTAAAGCAGACTTTATGTTTCTACTGTAACACCCCATCTGCCCCCACTGGGTTCCCATGAGTGTTCACAGTGGTTTAACCAAAGCAGTTTTTAAAGCATATCTCTTACTATTCACTGGGCAGTTTTGTATGCAGGCAAAGCGTAAAGCATGCCCAGAGACCTAAACTTTCAGTATTTCCTGCCAGAACAGAAGCGTGAACGGTTGTGCACACAGAAGTGGGAACCGAACTGTTTAATGTCAGTGGAGAGTACATCTATTCTCTTTTTGTGAAGCAGTGAGCATAGTGAAAGTAAAGATACTTACTTGTTTGTCTTCTTTCTTTTAATTTTATTTCTTAATAGTTCATTTTTAATTCCTCAAATAGTCTTCAAATTCTTTAAATGCAGAAGCATGTCCAGATAAAATATGAGGTATTTCAGCAACATTCACTGTTTGTGGAGTCTCCTCAATATAACATTAAGTTGTTTGTAGCCTACATCTCACTTCAATTCCTAGTGCCCTGGCAGAATCCTACTCGATGACCTGCTTCTTTGGCAAGTACTTTAAAGAGTTTTGGAAACTGTTTTCTCTAATCATAAAAATGTCGGTAACAGTGCTTGACTTCATGTGAAGGAGTAATTCCAGGAAAGCTAACAGGACTACTCAAAAGTTTAAACTGGAGTATACTTGTTTGCAGGATCAGAGCCTGAATTTCTGCAGGATTATCACCGTGGTGCACAGGAGAAGACAGTGAAATAATTTTTTAGATCCCTTATAACATACACTTGAGAAATGCCATTGCCTAAAGAACATTTGCATCGAATTTTTGGCTTGGTAATCTGTTTCCTTTCTGGGACCTACACTCATAATGAGTTATTTTTTTTTTGTATTTTAAGGCCACTAAATCACAGGCGGAGAGAGAAGGTGGTGGCCATAAGAGAACCATTATTTTCTCTGGATACTTACATGCCATAAAGTTTCCTGATAATTCCAGCTGTTTCTTGTATCCCAGGGTGGAGGTGTTTTACTGTTTGATACATATGAGTACAGTTCAGTGGTAATTCTGATTCATTGTACTTTTTCGGTCTTTCATCTCCTGACATTTGCTGACGTTAATTTGTACGAACCTTTGTGCTTTTCACACAAAGAGAAAAAAAAATCATAAAGAAGTTTGCTACCAGACTACAGGCAACAATTTAAAAAAAATTAATAATTTGGTATAAATTTGTAAATAAATGTATCCCTTTGCTTTTACTGCAATCTTAGAGTTATGATGAAGCAACATGGCTTACATAGAGGGGACTTTTAATTAAAATACATACAGAAATAACTGCAAATGAGGGCTGTGACTTAAAAAGCAACATATTTTTTAGTGATCTTACACCCAAGGTGTCTGGAACCTAACATCTTCGGTATTGGCTAGGGCAGGTTGGACCACTTCTGTGATTCATCCTGGCAATTCTCAGTTGATTTCGTACATTGAATGGGGATTCCCACTGAACAAGGGTAATTCTACAAGAGCACTTGTAAGTGACTTTCTGCATCTCAGCATATTTCTGGTCTCAGATTTGTGAAGATCCGGACTTTATCATCCTAAATGCGCGTCTGCTGGTGTGTTCACTGTGCTCTTCATTCATGTTCCCTTTGCCCAAATCTGTGGGGGTCCTGCACTGCTCAATGTGTGGGAATGATGTCTTCATACTAATGCAGCAGAAGAGCAAAGACTGCGCTACAAGCAGTTCACTCTTACTTCCCTTCTCATTACAGTAACCTGTGCTGATTTTCCAGCTTCCTCTTCTAACATAATTTTTTTCTTCTAAGCTTCCTCCTTTCCCTTACTTTTCTCTGATTCTTTCATATTATGTTCACTGTCACTTTTACTTCTGTCTCCTGGATTGAATTGTATCACTCTCAGCTCATACTTCCTTTTTGTTATCTCTATTATCACCATTCGCTTTCCTAGCCATTCATCCAGCTCCACAGGTTCTACATATTGCTCCAACCTTTGCTGTAACCATTGCTTTACCTCTGTCCATAACTTGTTTCCTTCTCTTTCTTGAGTGACAGTACTGATCTTCTGTGGCATTCATCTCTCAACTGTTACACACAAGAAAAGGGAAAAGTTTGCCCTTCAACTGTTAGTTCTGCAGTTCTCTTAATATGGACCATGCCTTATTTTTGGTTATGGGGGAGTCCATCTTGCTTTGTCACTAAAACACTTGTTTCAAATTATATAGGTTTTACTTAATGGTGAGAAACATTTTGAAAAGTTTCACCTCTTCTCCACTCTTATTCTGGATAAATTCCAATGGCTGCATATCTGTCCAAAAGCCAAAGCTGCATATTTGTTCATCTTGTATGATATTTATTTTTCTCTCAGTTTTTCCTAAATCTCCAATAAGGAATGTGGAAGACTTTTCTGTCACCCTTAGTGTCTCCATTCTAGTTCTTAGATCCTTTTGGTAGAAAGACTGTTCATTCCTTTCACCTTTTCCTTTTCTCTTTCTCTCTTATTTCCATGCCTTCCTCTCAGTGTAAGATACTACCTCATTAATCCTGAGCATTGACTCAGTCCTTGGTGCTCAGTTCCTCCATCCTTTTTCTTTTGCTGCTGAGCAATTTTGAAGGAAATCCAGCACTTCGTTCAGTACAGCCTGTTCCCTCCTCCAACAGCTTTTTCATCTTCTAGGACAAAGAATAATAGTCCTCTACTGGATTTCATGGCCAGAGATACCACTTACATGTAATCTTACTTTAATACTGTTTTAATTCTGCTTCCCCTGATCTCCTTCTATGACAAGGTGGATGAAGGAAAGGGTGTGGATGTTGTTTACCTGGACTTTAGTAGAGCCTTTGACACCGTTTCCCACAACAGTCTCCTAGAGAAACTGGCTGCTCATGGCTTGGACTGGTGTGTCTTTGCTGAGTAAAAAACTGTTTAATATCTTTATCAACAGTCTGGATGAGGGGATGGAGTGCACCCTCATTAAGTTTAGAGATGACACCAAGCTGGGCGGAAGCGTCAATCTGCTTGGGGGTAGGAAGGCTCTACAGAGGGATCTGGACAGGCTGACGCGCCAAGGCCAGTTGTACAAGGTTCAACAAGGCCAAGTGTTGGGTCCTGCCCTTAGGTCAAACAACCCCATGTAAGTGGGTGGAAAGATGCCCAGTGGAAAAGGACCTGGGGGTGCTGGTCAACATCCGTCTGAATATAAGCNTGCTGAGTAAAAAACTGTTTAATATCTTTATCAACAGTCTGGATGAGGGGATGGAGTGCACCCTCATTAAGTTTAGAGATGACACCAAGCTGGGCGGAAGCGTCAATCTGCTTGGGGGTAGGAAGGCTCTACAGAGGGATCTGGACAGGCTGACGTGCCAAGGCCAGTTGTACAAGGTTCAACAAGGCCAAGTGTTGGGTCCTGCCCTTAGGTCAAACAACCCCATGTAAGTGGGTGGAAAGATGCCCAGTGGAAAAGGACCTGGGGGTGCTGGTCAACATCCGTCTGAATATAAGCTGGCAGTGTGCCCAGGTGGCCAAGAAGGCCAACAGCATCCTGGCTTGTATCAGAAATAGTGTGGCCAGCAGGACTGGGGAAGTGATCATCCCCCTGTATTTGGCACTGGTGAGGCCCCACCTCAAATTCTGTGTTCAGCTTTGGGCCCCTCATTACAAAAAAGAAATTGAGATGCTGGAGTGTGTCCAGAAAAGGGCAACAACGCTGGTGAGAGATCTAGAGCACAAGTCTTATGAGGAGAGTCTGAGGGAGCTAGTGGTGTTTATCCTGGAGAAAAGGAGGCTGAGGGGAGACCTTATTGCTCTCTACAACTACTTGAAAGGAGGTTGTAGTGAGGTGGGGGTTGGTCATTTTTCCCAAGTAACAAGTGATAGGACAAGAGGAAACATCCTCAGGTTGTATCAGGGAAGGTTTAGATTGGATATTAGGAAAAATTTCTTCACAGAAAGGATTATCAAGCACTGGAACAGGCTGCCCAGGGAAGTCGTTGAGTCGCCATTTCTGGGGGTATTTAAAAGACGGGTAGATGCGGCAGAGGGACATTTCTTAGTGGTCTATTCTCTGTGTTCTTGATAGACAGGACAAGATACAATAGACTCTGAAGTAAAAAAGATTGAGGTGAAGTGTTAGAATTACAAAAGGCCACACAAACCCCAAATATTTTCCAGCTGGGCTTTTATCTTATATAAAGTCACTACTGGAGATTTTTAAGAGCAGCTGTTAGGAATGATATAGCTGCAATTCTACAGACTATGGGGCAGGTGAATGGACTAGATGGTGTCTTTAAGTCCATTCCTCTCCTGGTTTCCATGGTTCCATGATACAGCTTTTGATAGAGAAATCAGAAGTTGCTGCCTATAGAAGTATTAATCTTGAATTCAGTAAGTGTCTTTTGTGCTTCCTGTGAATGCCTCTTCAGTTAGGAATTACTGTGATTCTGTCTTGCTCTACTTAGGGACAGTCACATCAATATTTAGTTTGTACGTATGTACCTGTGAAACCAAGAGCCCATAGTCTGGTGCAGCCGTATTCATCCTGATTCACCATTCCCATTACCAGGGCCCTGAGTGCACTAGTAAGCCATAAAGACCCTGATCAGCCTCACATCCTCTGCCCACACCTGTGCATCCAGGAGCTCTATATAAGCTCAGCCCCAGGTCTTCACTCTGTGTTTGAGCCATGATGGAGGAGCATTGATCCTCAGCTCAGCCACAGCCTTGCCCCTGCCTCTCTACAGAGCCTTTTGGGCCAGGCTATAACCTGTGGGTTGGCTCCCTGACCCAGCTCAGGCTTGTCCAGCAATCACAGGACCTGATCTTGGCCATGACCTGTGGGTTGACTTCCCGCTTTGATTCTAGACCTGTGTCATCACCACGATGTTGCCCTGTGATCTGACTTCTTGGTTGGACCTCGTCACCACCTCTGGCTCTGTCCTGCTTGGGTGCTGCCAGGTTGGCCCTTGGCTGAACCCAGAGCGCTGCAAGGTGTGAGGGCAGACCTTGCTGGGAGGGAAGACCTCTGTCTGGGCCCCAAGGGTGCTCATGGGCCTGACTGTCCCTGTTCAGGGCTTCCCCACCCTGCCCAGGACCCTGCCTCAGAGCCCTGGTGCCGTCAGCCCCTGCCCCAGCAATGCTGCAGCAGGGCTGGTCTCCAACTCCCCCCCTGCCCTGCCCCGCCACGGGTCCCACTGAGCCAGGTCTGCCTGTGGGTTCCTGTCCCATCCCCAGGCAAGTGCCTGATGGCTGGGGTTGCCCCAGTGCCCTCCAGCTGCCCTGCTCCTGGCTGCGATGGTGAGACAGGCCATGCGTGCCCCTGGGGAGACCCTTACCCAGGCTGCGCATCCCTGTGCCTGCTCCCTGGCACCCATCCAGAAACTTGAAGGATGAAGAGGCCCACCACATGTTGTGAAAGGTGATTTTTTCATAGCACAGATAAGTATTATGCATGATTGTCAGGACAGAAATAATGGCTGTTTAGATAGGCAATACATATGTATAATTTTGATTTACCTCTTCTAAGTATGAACCTCTTAAGTGCTATTTTTATCGGTCTCATTTTGATAATACAATTTTGACCTTTCATATATGCCATGTCTTCATCAGGGTCCTGAAGTATTTCACAGAATGAAGGGGGCAAAAAGGGCCAGATAGAACAATCTGCATAAAAAACATTAACAGGGAGGATATATTTTAGATTATAAATTTCCCAGTCTTGTCAGGCATTTAAAAAATGCTTTTTTTCTACAAATGACATCAGCTTGGAAATAACCTACAACTTCTCTGGATATAAGAGATTAGCACACACTCCTGATAGTAGTATTAATCAGACTTTTCACTTCTGTTATGTATACTCTTGGTAGTACAGACAAAGCGAAAAACTTTGAACTACAAGATGAAATAACAGGTTACATATATAAGGTAGAGACTTAAATTCTAATTTAAAATCATATGCATTAAATTCCTGAGGGAAAACAGAAAAACTGCAGATCACAAGTTCAGCAATGTAGATGTATTGTAAATTTTTGTGTAGTCATTTCCAAGGTCCTTCTTTAACTTGGAAGTATATGTTTAGTATTTTTTACTCTTACAGTCTTGTTTGTGCTGAAAGTAAAATAATGAACACTGACATCTAGTAACCATGTAATGTTTACACAGTATTTATTTTTTAAAAAAGACGTGCAGAAAGTGAGAACAGAAATTCTAAAAAAACCCCTATCTATACCCAAATGTTCCCTTTCTCCTTCAGTCTTGGAAAATATTACTCGAGTTGCTGTCCTCCTCTTTATAATTATTTTTTTTGCACTTTCAACCTCCTGACTGGAAAAGAAACCGAATATTCACATGAATTGAAGAAGAAAAAGTAGAGCTTTACTAGTTCAAGTTCAAAGAATGAGGAAACAATAAAGACGCTTGGGAAAAAATATTTCTTTAAGGGATTTCCAAACAAAGCTATATCAGCCTTTACCAAGAAAGAAACTGGGAATATTGGGATTTTTAGGTACATTTTAGTGCCAAACTACTTATTAGTGTTTATTGTGTTTTTGAGCATCCTGGAATAACTAAAAGCATAGAATTAAAAAGCATCTGGCACCTGCCAGAGGCCTGCCTCCAGAGAAATCTGGCATCTGGTATCAAACCATTCATTTACAGTCCATTTATAGTGATAGGTTGCAGATATTTTTTTATATATATTGCAAAAAGAATAAAATTATACAATACCCTATAACAATGCAATACAGCAGTAGAAGTGATGTTCAAGGAGACCACACTGATCACTGAGGAACAGCGACAGACAAATGGCAAAGTTCTGGTCAGTGGGGAAATATGTTGGTTTTTACCAAGTGTGGCTGCCTAACAGAGATAGCTGGTTGCTCTGAGCAAGCTTATTTTACCTTATTTCTTAATGTGGAGTTTTTCTATAAATAGTAGAGAAAGATAGGTCCCATCAGTTGTCGATTCAACCTTACTTACTTACTAACTTATTTTGAGATGGAATTAATTACTCTGTGGGTGTGACTGTCTCCATTAGCTGTAGAGGTCTAGATGATTGGTTTCGTCTAGGAACACAGGCTTTCTTGGCTGTAGCCTTTCTTGATAGGGCTAATGGAGAGACGTGTTCTGAATTCCCTTCTGCAGGAGACAAATTTAGGTTTCTGGTCTGAATTGTTCTGCAACTATTGCAGATTTTCTGTCTACAAATGCTCAGTGGGGTTTTGGACAGCTGTCATTGAATAACTTTTCATTTGCATTTCTTTCCTCTTTTTTAAAGGGAATAAAAGAAACTTGGTCCTACTGGTGATTTCCACCTGGCAGCTTGAATAACACATTAGGCCATGCTGAGTACCCAGTCTTGTAACAGTGGACAGCAGTATCACAGAAATTGTAACCATGCTTCCTCTATAACAGTTTGCTGAAGGAGGTACAGTAAGGTCTCTCTCATCTGCAAAATGAACTCTCAAAGCTTCCACCGGGGATTTCCAAGTACCTTGCATCTCATATGACATGGTGTCAGCAGTAGCATCCAGATCTAGTAGCCATGCATTCAACTAGTTGTTAGCTTTGGGCTAAAGTAGAAGGTTGTCACTATTGGATGCTGTTGTGATATTGGTGAAGCAGGCAGCTGAGAGCAGTCTCCTTTCAGCACTTCTTGGATGTTAGAAAAGTTCATATTTGACAGTGAAAGATTTGAGCTTCTCCAACCCTTTTTACACTTATCTCACTGAGTTAAAAGCTCTCCTAGCAATCTCTGCAAAGTTTATAATAAGTAATTTCCCTTTCATTCAGTATAGTCCATCTTCAACATCTTCCTTCCTTTGGTTTTCTGCAAAGCTCAGCAGCCTTCGCTGTACCTGCACCCCAGCTACACAGCTTTCCAAATATTTCCTCCCTCTTTCCTTGGTATTCTACAAATTACAAGTAGCTGCTCCATTTCTCCCCAGACATTGCCAGGTAAATCTATCTCCTGCCCAGGTAACTCTGTAATTCTAGGAATTCTGTGGCCTGCATCCCTAATATACAGTATTCCCATATTCTCTAAACCCCAAGGATTTATTTTTCTTCCTGTCCTAAAACATCAGTGCTTTTCACCTACACATATATAACTGACAATTGTACAAATGCAATTAGCTAAATTGATTTAAAAACTGTTTGACCATAAAAGTCCGTTGCAGACCCACACATCTGTTCACCGCTCTGCTCCGTACACTACAGAAGACTAATTCTGGGTGGGGTCTGATTAAAGTTTTTGGAAAATAAGGAACTCCTGTACCAAAATATCATAACACAGGTTGGTAAGAGGATTGCCCATAGAACATAACTTTTCAAAAAACAGAAGCTCCTTCTTCTTGCCTGTGAAGGATCACTTTCCTATCCCTCTTGGGATGCTCCTTCCATCATACTGTGATTTATCTTCCCCCTCCCTTTTGAGACTTCAACAGTACCTCTTCTTTCCAAAAGGTCAAAAAAGCCTTACAATTTTCATCATAAAACCTTCATTCATTTTCTTTTAATTTTGCCAGTCTGCTATGAGTAGTCCACGTCAGCCATCTTCCATCCAGAAGTTTTGTTTTAATTATTTTTGGTATAAGTGCCCATGAAGATGAATCAGTTTTACTCAAATACAAGATTTAACAGCTTAACCTGTGATAGCTAGGTCTGAAAGTTTACATTTGGATTATAGGACTAGATTAACTTTGGAGTGAGATGAATATTTCTGGTTAGTCTTCAACTGTTCACTTTAACGTTCAGTTATCAGTGTAGGAAGGATTTCCCCTATAGTAATTAGTAATTTGAAAAAAGAAAAAGGTGTCTGAACCACAGAAGCAACTTTTTAAATAAAATTTCATTTTAAATGTTAAACAGTCTGTACAGCAAGTGAGTAAAGGCTTAATCATAAGTGAAGTATCACTGAAAGGCAGCTTGGTGAGCTGGATTGAAGCCAATCTGCCATAGACGACTCCACCACAAATAGTTCTGATATATGAAAGACTATTTTTGAACTTGACAGTCTTGTGCCTTTTTCATAAGCTGATGGAAACTCAGTCTCTAAAAAAATCAACTTCTAATGTTATTAATGCACAAAAGTTCCCTTTACCATAAAGGTACAGGCTTTCTTGTTATTCCACATAGGCACAGACATGTAAATACAAATTTGTACTTCTGGTTACCTAGTGCAATTTTCTTTGGATCTCAGTGGTTTTTTTTTTTTTTTTTTCTGTTAAGTACACATTAACAACAGTTAAGTCTTCTATATAAATAAAACCATACACTTTGTTTATTGGCTGATGTATGTACAGATTTGAATTTGATGGAAATACAACAGTACAACTAAGTTGATTATTGCAAAGCTGTAGAAATTATTCTGTATTTGTGATTCACTCGGTGACTAGATTGAATAGGATGACCTGAAATTTAAATACTAAAAATTTAATGTCATGTCTAAGAAGGAACATCCCTGCTGCAAGATCAAGTACCTCAAGCTTAAAAAATGCCACAATTAAGGTTCTCCATGAATGTGTAACTTTTATGCATACATTCTTTGAGGTATTCTGTTTATTTGTTATTGTTCCAAATTTATGCTTACTCAATGAGAACCTATGTGATATTTTGTTATTAATATCATGGTGTGATTCAATACAATATATACTCTGATTGGTCTTCCTTGAAAACAGAATACTAATTTACAGGATCTTTATTATTGAACAACAATAAATTTATTTACTTAATACTGCAACGCTAGAAATGTAAGAAATATTAACTTGTTTTTACAGAGGGGAAACTAAGGCACAGAATGATTTTAGATGTAAAATATCTATCAGTCTTGGATGCCTACTTCAAGATGTCTGGAGGCTGATTTTTATCAGAACACTTACTATTAGCAATTTTCAAGTTTTTGCTGACTTCAGTTTCCTTTGTGAGTGATCAGCTTTGACCCCAGAGCAGAGTCTCAAGTCAAGCATTTAATGAGAAACTCATTATGAGTAGACACCTGAGAAAATAATTTAAAATCTTTTCTGCTTAGCTGATGAGAGTCTCTGTGACAGAGGCAGGGGTAAAATGTAATTCAACGGGACAGATTTCACCTGTCTTACTCAGAAGACTGTCTTGTTTCCGATTTCAGTTTACACCTCCAAGTGTCAGTGACAAACGAAACCAAGGTGTAATGGACAACTGCTTCTTTCGGTGCAAATCAACGACTTATTCCCAGAGACAATTCATACTGTATCCAGAGAGAGGTAGAAATCTGTATAGCATGTGGTGTTATAATTAAGACTATTACAATGCATTCAAGCAGGGGTGTGAAATTAAGGTGACAGACACCACTTTAGTCCTCACATTTCTTAATTTTAGCATGATTAATTTTACAGCAGCCACTTTAAAAATATCCGGTTATGCATAATTTTCAAGGTCTTAAAACACAAAACAAGGAGCTACGAAAAGGAAATTAAGCCCTATAGCAACACATAGCTATCAGCAAGGTTGCTATTAAATGAGTAACTAATAGTTCTGGCATTTAAGTTAAAAGGAACTGATAAAACTGACAGTCATTGCCTGTGTGGACTGGCACTAAAGTGGTATTAAAACTTTTATTTGGCCAGTGGGTTTCACACCTATTCTCTAATATCAGAGAAACTCGACCTTGGAAATTTGATTCCCAGATAGGGAACCTAGTCTGTTTTAATATATGTTATTCATTTTAGTTCTTTTCAGTTTATCAATCAGACTTATAAATTGTTTAATATTTCTCTACATTTTCTTTTGTCTTGCTGCTAGGTGCTTGCTGTTTAAGGCAGAGACGGTCTTTGTCCTGTGTATATGGTTCTTAGCGCAATGGGATTCTGGTGATGGCGCATCCTGGTGCATGACTGCAATTCTGGTACGTGCCATTGCAATACAAATAAACACATAGATCCATCCTTCATTCTGGAAATTAGACCTGGTCATCTACCAATGAAGTGTGTTGGAGCCTGAGATCTAGCACTGTGTAATGTATTATACATTCTGTTTTCAATGATCATGGTTCATCCAATTCCCGCTCACCCACAGTTTGTATGTACTCGTGGTTTAACCCTTTTTTTCCAGCATATCTGATTCAAATAAAGGCATAAGGTAATTATTTTGTTATAACTGAAGAAGTTGATTTATTTTTACCAACCTCTCACATGAAATTGTTCAGATTTTCTGCAATAATTTATGAACAGGCCAAGAAGAGACAGAAGATTTCAGTTAGAAAAAAAACTCTTCAGAAAAATAAGAGTGACTGGAAACATACTCTGTAGTGGGAAAATCATTATCAGTCTGTTTCTCAGAGCACCTGAAAACTCTCACCTTCAGCTGACCTTGTTATTACATATCAAATATTTTAGGTGGGTTATTCTTTAGATACCTGAAGATACCTGTTATTAACCATCTGAATATTTTTGAACAATGACTAACTTAAAATTCCACCTTTCTGAAAATCATCAGTTATTTTTTCTTCAGC
Source organism: Rynchops niger (assembly GCA_013400035.1). Classification (NCBI taxonomy): domain Eukaryota; kingdom Metazoa; phylum Chordata; class Aves; order Charadriiformes; family Laridae; genus Rynchops; species Rynchops niger. The sequence continues at coordinate 584,163 of VXBH01005961.1, read as the reverse complement.
ACATGCAAAGAATACTTTATAGCATGAATATTAAGTTTCAAGATATGCTTCCTATCTGAACTCTGAACTAAGAGAACAGAGACAGAAAGGCTGCACAAAAATTGCCTACAGTCTGATTCCCCAAACTCAGGATCATTAGATACCAAACAGCTTCTGCTATATACCCGTGGTATCCCTGCAGCCAAACTGGTGAAGTATGGATCGGATAGATAGACGATAGGGTAGATGGGTGCACAGGGGGCCTTGTCAGGCTGGGAAATGGACTGACAGGGGACTCGTGGAGTTCAATAAAGGCAAATGAAGAGACCTGGGCCAGAGACTGGGTCCTGACTGGTAAGAAAGGAGTCCAGGTGAACACAAGTTGAAGGTGAGTGAGCAGTGTGCACCTGCAGGAAAATGGCCAACCATATCCCAGGCTGTATCAGCAAAAACTGTAGTCAACAGGCTGAGGAAAGCGACTATGATGACACCCCTCCGTTCAGCATTTGTACAGGACTACTGTGTCTAGTATGGGGCTTCCCCAGTAGAAGGCAGCAACATACCAGAGAAAACTCACTGGAGGGCAATTGAAATGTTGAGTGGGCTGGAGCACACGGTGTAGGAGCTGAGGCTGAGAGAGCTGGGTTTGTTTTGTGCTGAGATGAGAAGGCTGGGGAGATGGGGGGATTTTTATGGCTGCCTTCAGCTTCTTAATGAGCAAGTATAAGGAGGGTGGAGCCAAACTCTTCTTACAGTTGAACAGTGAAGAGATGAGATGAAGGGCACAACCAGCAATACAGGAAATTCCAATTAGATATTAGGATTTTTTTTTTCTGCAATAAGGGTATTCAAATACTGGAGCAGGTGGCCTAAAGAGGTTGTGAAATTTTCCTTCTTCGAGGTGTTCATAGTTCAGCTAAGCAACCTCTGCTGAGTTCAGCCTGCTTTGAGCAGGGTGTGGGACCAGATGACCTCCAGACATCTTTTACAAACTATACAAATCTATAATTCTGAAAGAATCTCTTTTCCTGGGAAAGACAAACTTTTAAATTAAGACTCACTCATATTTTTTTACTTACATGCAGCGATAACCACCCATGGGTAGTGAACACGCTTGTCTATCCATTATAAAGCTTTCAGTGGTCAAAGTGAGGAGCATTCACGCACTGAATGCTTCCCAGTGCAAAGCAGTCTATTGATACCATGTATTACAGTCACTTTTGTTTTGGGATAGCACACCTTCGAGTCACAGTTACAGTGCTCTTTAAAAAGTGTGTAATGTCTTGCAGTCCCTGGCAGCTGCGTTGTGACACTGATGGTGAAATGGGATTCTTTGGACTGTGTTTTCCAGTCATGTAAGTCAATACAGTCCCTTTGACTGATGGTAAAGCACTCCTGTGCAGAGTCAAGGAGTTAAATCAGTTTTTCAGTTTCCATCTTAACCATTCATCCCAGCTGTGTATGAGAAAACACCACAACTGCTAACTATTGGCACCCAACAATTTTCAGAGAACCAGCAGCAGTGGTTCTGGTTCACCAGCACTGGTTCACCAGTGAACAGCTGATATTTCTTTACCATGGTAAAAATTCTTGATTGGTAGCAATAGTAGTAATGGTAGTAATAGATGCCAATTCAATCTTTTCTCTCCAAATAGAGTTTGCAACACCTAGTTTTCCTCATGCATCAGAAAGAGAAAGGGCTACAGATGAGTAGTGTTGAAAGTGCTCTAATGTGTTAGTCCCTTCACAGAAAAATTAAGCATATTTAATATATTGTCATAGTGCACAGCCAGGATGGAACGATGAACACTTTACTCCTCCTCTGCAGTAGGAATTGCATGTGCTTTCTTTGCAGAGCACAATCTGTTAAAATCCCATGTCATAGCCTCTTTTCAAGAAGTCATCTTGGCGCCCCAAGAACCTGACCAACCATTGTGCTTTCTCTAATTTCTTTCTCTTTTGGGGAGGGGGTGTTAGCACTATGGAAGTGGTGGCAGATGAGCTCTGTAAGCCTCGAACTTAAGTGGTCAGACTTGAGTTTATCTGGACAGAGAAACATTGCCAGTTTCTGTGGTTAGGCTCCAAAGGTGAGATGAAGAAAGCCAGCAGTTTCTGTTCATACTGCTAGTTCATGCTACTGTTCCTACTATGTAGGCTAGTGGCTTTTGATTAGATCTGATTAAGGCTTTGTAATGCAAACCACAGCTGGCCACAATGAGCATAACAAAAGAGAGTCTACAAAATTGAAATTTTCCTTGCTTAAGTTTCAATTCTGCTGCAATGTTTTGCTTTCCAATTGGGAAAACAAGCTCAATATTTCATTTCAGACTGAATCTATCTGAATGGAAACCTGATGGTTTTTTAAATTGAGCTGAATGGTTTAAATTGAGGTCAGAATGTCTGAGTTGATGCAGTAGCTTCTGGAAGCTGAAGTTGTGGGGGAAGTAATCATATGTTTTAGGAAGAAGTGAAATTGAAATAAGTAAGGCTGATCATGTATGTACCTTATCTACTGAGGTCTTTAGGTCCGATTTAGAATCACAGAGATTTGAATGCATACATTCTGAATGATAATTGTGTTTGTCTGCATGTACGGTACGTATATGCATAAATGTATGCATTTCCAGGAGAAAAAATACATTAAATATACTTTTCTATATCGTACATGTATATATTTATTATACTTCTAGTTATATGTGTATATATATAACAAAATGTATTTTTCTTTCCTCTGGGAAAGCATGGCTGAAGCCCAGAGAAGAATAAAAGATGTCTACAAATGAAAAATACCTTTCTCTTTCCAGATATTTTTTCCTGCTACATCGTGTTTTTATTTCAACACATGATTAGGCCTTGTCTGAACAGTTCATTTGTATATGACTATTATTGGCAGATCTGTGCCACTGGCAAGGACTAGGAGAATTAATACTGAAACTTAGTTTAAATATATAAATTAATGGGTTACCATTCATATGACTTTGTGCAGAAAAGCCACAAGATGGCAGGAGCACCACATGCCGGTTTCTTTTCACAGCATTTCCATTCTATTTTTCCTACTTTTCTTGTATTACATTGCAATTTACATAGTTTTGATGGTTTTAAAAGCCAATTCAGTTCAACAGCAAGTCACTTTAAAGGTTTTAGGTCTCTTATTATGTATGCCAGAATCCCGAGTAAATGAAATAACAACATTAAAAGCTAGAGTGTTGTACTAGTGGAAGAATGCACTGCTTTTATCAACCTATTCCATAATAATTTCTTTATTTAGAAAATAAATTGTATCTCCATCATATTTTCAACTGTTTAAGAAATTATTTTTTTCTTCCTTGATCAAGCTCATGATGTTAAAAAATACTAACGGACTGGCAAAACTCTCCAAACCTATTCCTCACATTCTGAATTCTGAAAAAAACCCTTAAAATGCAAACAGCTCCTTAACCAAGTTAATGGGAGAGTTCGATAATTTTTATGCTTGAGAAAGAATGTACGCCACGTGTGGTGCTATCAGGATCTCATCCGGAGGTAGTGCAGATACAGAATGTTGCCTGCAACTTTACACATGTAAACAGTTTTGGAATGTTTCAGCAATGCAAAATGAGTTAAAACCCCCCCACACACTTAAAAATATGAAACTGCTATTTATGAAGCACCTCTAGCACATCTGTGCTTTGAAGAAGGGTTGAAACTTGGAAGAGGATCTCTTGGGATCAATGATTTTTACCAGCAGTAGGGAATGGGCTCAAATTTGAGCATATGATCAGCCTAGAGGATTATCAATCTACAAACACTTAGCAGAATTCTGTTAAGAGTTTGGCAGTTTAATTATTTAGTGAGTCTCCTTCCTAAGCCTGCTCTAACTGCGTCACAGATTTTTCCTATTTATGTGGATACGTACAACGTCCCACAGAGCAATTTGTGCACCAGCCCTCCTGGGCTCCATGGACTGAGCAGACCTTTCCCTGCAGTTTTGTTCCCTCCCTGTCTTTCTGCTCTGTTCACTGCGTGAGACCGAGGTCCCATGGGAGGGACAGCATGTGTCCAGTATGTCACCAGAGACTGCAAGAAAAGATTACTTAGGTGGCAAAAAGAAGAGTGAAAACTGAAGTGGTGGGAAACCATGCTCACGTGAAAGAGAAGGGAATATGACAGGGGTTTTTCTGGTAGAAGGATTAGCAAGAAGACAAATTTTAGAGGGGCATGCAGAAAAGAATGTGATACACTGCTTAATAAAGCAGAGGAAAAAATGCACAAGAGACATTTGCAAGGGTGGACTGATAGAGCCAAGGCAGTAAGTGTCACTGCAAGTAGCATCCCAAAGTCTGCGGGGCCTCACTGCTTATGCCTGACAGAGCCCATCTGCCTCAAATGCTAAGGATACCAGCCTCAGCTGCAGTTTTCAGGATAGATCTTTTAGGAGGTTTTTCTTCTCAGTGGGTGAAAGTAATTTTATATGCACAAATATGGTACGCTACTGCAGATCATGAATGCGAGAGGCACATTGGCAGCATAAGCCCAGCAGTCACTACTGAAGCCAATGGACTGAAAGAAATATCCGCGCCCTCTCCTTCCTCCTCAGTGCCCATACGAGGCAGTAGGACCCCAGGAGACACGGGCTGTGGGAGCCTGACGTATCTCCTGTGCAGTGCTGTGCTGTGCAGCACATTGGAGACACCAGTGTTCGTTATGTAGCCCCTACTCATTAGTGTCCAGAGCAAAACCTTTGCTCAGGCATTGAGCAGCAAGAAAAAGCCAGTGTGATTCCCCCTCCATGGCATGTGTGGGCAGGGTCTGCATCTGAGGCCTGTCCCTTTTCATTTTAAGATCCTGTTTTCAGTTTCTTAAAAGATTTCGCAACTTAAAATGTTCTCAGCCAAAATGCCCATGCTGGGTGTCGATCTGTATTTCTGTAAGAGATGCAGCTACATGGTTAGCTCATTTCCCAGAATGTAAATAGGAGGAAAGTACATTTGGCCTTTAAAAAGACCTTAAATTCTTCACTGGAAAGAACCAGCCCTTCCATGCTTGGAAGCAAAATTCTTGTGGGACTTGTTTTTACATCAGGGCACTGCCTTTTGTTTGGAAAAATAAGCCTGTGGCTGATTAAATTAGGCATAACTGAGAAAATCTTGAAGTATACACACTGGTCTGGTCCGCATGCATACAGGAAGACCTGGTAAGCATGGCTGACTGCAGCTACATCCCGTTCGTGATTATATAGGCTGGTAGTTTCTGCTGCTGGCTGGGAAGGAGGTAGCTCCTTTCTAGAAGCGTTCCTCGAGGAAAGACACCGAAGGCTCTGTAAATCTTGAATCTAAAATATCTCCTCCCTTGTCTTTTCCCTTGCTTCCCTCACCCACTTCTCTCCCCCTCTGTCCCTCTGCTTCCTGTTTCTCTTTTGTGAGGGTTAGCAAAATTTAGCTTGTTTATATTTCTGAGAAGCTCAGACTAGTCCTTCCAGACTGCAAATCAGGTGATTGCTTTAACGTGAAGCATCTGAAGAAGCTGTATCAAGCAGGGATCTGAGAGATTTTTAAAGCACTAGGATAATCAGCATACGCCTCCAGATAGCACTGCTTGCCATGGCAAACACTGAAGGATGCCAATTTGACAGAAAACCTTAATTTTGACATTTATAAACTTTTAGATGCCTCACACTGCAGCCTTTTTTTGGAGCTTTCTTGCGTCTAGGACACATATGCATGTGCACAGAATATTTGTGTGTTTCTCTGCTAATATCTATTTATCTAGCTGTCTACTTATCTCTTGGCATGAATAAAATCTATTCTAATACAAACCCACAGCTTTGTATTTCTTTGTAAAGTGGAAAATGTAAGTGGTAATTTTACCAGCAGAGAAAATCTATTTGAAGGTTTTCTCTTGATGGTTGTTGCTTCCTGAATTTTTATCTTCTTTAATACAATGTGGGATGCTAAAGTACACACCTACCCAGTGGAATCATAATCCATTTTAGCTGTTCAAATAACATCATGCTATCAAAGGACTTTTGATTTCAGAGCCTTTTCAGTGTGTGGTACTGGACTTTTTTTTTTTTTTTTTTACTGCAGTAATATATTTAGTGTTTCATTCCAATCTATTTTTTATACCCACTGTCTATTACAATTACATATTATTTACCGTGAGTATTGCATATAATAATCTAAAAATTGTATTGTTACTTTTATTTAACACGTTTTACAGCCAATCCATAGATAGCTGCAAAATAAAAAGGCAAAAGTTGACCTCCTCCCTTCTGTCCCGATCTCAATCCCTGATCCTTTAGTAGCGTTTCAACAGCAAAAACAATTTGGAAACTGAGGGACTGACCTTTACACCTGTATTAAATGAAGGCTCCTGTTTGGGAAACCTGTTGTACGATTTGGCCCTTCACCGAGCTCCCAGAGCTATTTATACAATACAGCACAATGTGGCTGCTGCAGGCATCAGCAATTGTGTTTCTCTGTGTAGGTGGCCTAGAAGGAATCCAATTAGAAACAAGAATATCTGTGAACATTTGTTATTTTACTAAGCATTTGGAGGAAGAAAGAGATAGCATATAGTTTTACTGCCTGCAGTGTAGTTACAATCCCACAATGCATACAAAAACTATATAGCATTAACTGTAGAATAGAATTATTTCCATCATTGAACAGGATAATGTACTAGGCATTATTCTGTAGGTCCTCCCCTATGCATGCTTTATAATGTCACGCTTTGATAAGACTTCAGAATTGCAATGTATCTTTTTTTCTGTGTGAAGAATTTAAAATAATTTATTTGAGTTATTTGAAAGATTGCAATCTTTTCCTGACATTTGACAGAAAGTGGAAAAGTAAATACTGAACTGCAGAATAATAGCTCCTCTCAGCACATCCTTAATCCTTATTGAGACTTGTGTCTAGACTCATGGGAGTCTGTGCTAAATACAGGAGTTTTTTTCTAACACCTTCCCTTATGAAACCAGATGAAAACGTTTGTGAAAGTACTAAGATATCCAGTGAGACAAAATTCAGCCATTTTATGGAACTTGAAAAAGGCAATGTCAGCCGTGGTGTCTTACTATGGAGGAAATTTCGAGAAAAAGTAGACCCAGCTGTAATCTGTCACACCTAGTGGAAACCTTCCCACAGGAAGAAGAGAATTTTTCTTTCCATATGAAGTCTGAAAGGACTGCACTCTTCCAGCCTAGCCTGTGCACATCCTCCGGACTGAGGATCCCCCATGTTCTATCCTGGAAAAAGAGGCTGGCAGGTGCAGATATGCAACTCCTTAGCTATGAAACAGCCAAAATGCCATCACACTTAGCCCTGAATAAACATTGTTTATGTTGACAAGACAAACTACTTCAGGTAACAGTGGTCAGTAACAGTAGTTAACAGTAGTAACAGTAGTTAATTTTTAAAATAATCTCTAAATTATATCTTATTTTTCCAAAGAAGAAAGAACATTGGTTAGTTGCACTTCAGAATTTGCTAATGTTATAAAAGAGTACTTATAAGTAAAAAAATATACAATTTTATTTGTGCCTGACATTTTTGAAAAAACAAAACAAAACAAACCAGAATCAGCCCTTGTTTGTTAGGTAAATGAAATGAGATCTGTAATAAGGATCTTTACATTTGCTACTAAATATTAAACATCGACTCATTTATTTTACCTTTGCTACCTAACTTGCAAAATATTTTTCGTGAAACAAATGCAAATTGTTCATGAGAAGAATAAGGTTGCAAGAAGCTGCTTTGTGTCTCATTTTTCCATTAAGCAAACCTATGAATTTTCAGTAAAAGTGTTTTTTCTAGATATTCATGAAAATACCCCTTTCATTATTTGAATAATTTTCCAGTCCGTATCGTTAGCAATAAATATCAGGGTGACTGATAAGAAAGCATTTTGCCCTTTAACTTTCATTGAAAAAAATAGAAATTAGGTTTCAAAGATGATTTGGACTCAATCATGATAATGATGGAAATTAATGATCTAGTAAGAGTTGTTGACATAAATCATTACATGTATTGACATACATTGTGCAGATAGAGCATAATACTGAGGGAAAAAGTCTTACAATTAATATTGAACCCTGTATTTCCCTTATTAGGAAAGTATAAGGTGTATGGTATAAGGTCCATGAAGCACATTTAAAAGAAAAATGAAATATTTAGTTTTATTCACTCAGCTTCAGTATGGAAATGTATAGTGCTGCATAAAGGTTTGTGTTTTTTTTTTCAGCAGGGAAATGGTTTGACTGCATTACAGTACAGCTGGGCCAAAATATTTATTTCTTAACTAGTGAAGGTTTTCTCATAACCTCTGCCCATCCCACAAAACCCTGTGCATCAAATTAAAATGCAAATTCATAATCCTAAAAAATTCCATAACTTAAACCCCCTTGATAGTACCATCAATGATGTTGTGATTCATTTGAAATGTAATCTTCTGATGTAAATATTTTTTATATTTCAAGCATTAGTTCAGAGTAGTCATTCAGACAGCGTGTACGTGGACACTCTTGAGAAGGTCATAAGGCCACTTCCTTCCTGGTGTGGCTAGAGTGTCCCATGGAAATTCACACAGCACCCCAGAAAGGAGATGGTGTGGGAAGTCAGAAATGTGGCTGTGAGAGTGCTCTCGGTGCACCTGTAGCAGGACGGAGCTGATGCAGCCCTTGAGTTCAATAATAATGAATTGAGACCTGGAGACCTGAAGTGCTGTAGGAATTGCTAATAATCATCTAATTTACCTACTCCTGTACATAATACTAAGAAAGACCTAATAATTTGGGATGTTCTAGGGCAAGAAGTTCTTGAACAGCATAATTCTTGCATTTTCCAGTGATCATTGGAAACTATTACAGGACCATAAACCTGCTGTTAGTTGGGGGCTGAATTTTGCTAAGCTCAAACTAGTGGAATGATATTCACTGATAGGAGGGAGAAGATTCCATATTTAAGAAGGCAGATTCATGATTACCAGATTTTTTTTCCAAAACAACTGGTTTACCTCTCCACTAAACAAACTCCACTGTTCAATGTGTGTGTAACCTAGGGTTTTCTGCTACAGTCACCCTGAACCACGTAAAAAAAATAAATCTCATATTAAGAATCTTAGACTCTAATTACCCAAGGCCAGAAGAGAAACTAAAGGTAGAAGAGGAACCAGCATTTTCAGGCTGGAAAATTAAAAATGCTGGGATTCCTTCAAAAGATGACCCATAGTTATAGATTGGGAGCTCCATTTTATTGTTAGTATATCAATCTGAAACTCCTCTTCTTCTGTTTCCTGCATGAGATTAGACTGTAGGACAAAATTGTAGGGTACTCCCTCTTCCTCGTCACTCTTTCTTTACATGCCTATCTCATTCTCTGGCTTGTCCCTCCTGATTATAGGAGTTTTTCATTGTCCAGCTCTCCGTTTTCTGTGAAAAAGCTGCTTTGCCCTAAGTCCTTTTAGAGTATGCCTCCCTTTCTGTCCATGGCTTTCCTGAAGAGCAGATGAATAACATGCACATCATTCTTCACCATCCACAAATGGTGGTTTACATAATTTGATGAAGAAGCTGCAAAACTGCCTGTAGGCCAGTTGATTCTTTTTTTAAAAAACTTGAAATAGCTGAATGATGACCCTTGATAACATTGCAGGATTTAGTTTCTGTTTGCTGCTTACCTTTGTCAGCAGTACTGTAGTATCATGATATATCCAACGTGAACTGGATTCCCATGCAAGTTATCTCTGAACGTGATTTGGATATGCTTAATTACCCTTTTATTAACCTATTGCTAACTTGCTGTGATATAAGGACAGCAATGTTTTCTTAAAATTTACTTCTGTGCAGATATTTGTCTCTATCAAACTTAAATATTGTAATTAAAGCAGAAAACAGTTACCACATGTCCCTCAGAAAGCACAAAGAGCATCCCAGAATCATGTTGCTTCATGGCTTTTTCCATATAATTCCACATTTACTATGGTCTGTATTAATCTACAGCATGCTGTAAAGCTAAAATTAATTCTGCAGAGAATTATTTATGTCCCTGTTTAAAAGAAAAACATGTGTGCTTGTAGACTAATGTTGCCCCAGCAAAAATGTCACTTACTAGTAAGAAAATCACCTAACTATTCTAACAGGCATTGTTCGAACTGAGTCAGCCCGGCGAACAATGATGGTTCTGTGCTGTACGGCACAGTGTTTTATTACATTATAAATTCTCGATGCAGTGACATCAATATTAATCTTCTCTAGTACAATACAGAAGTCATCGCAATTATGAACAAAGCTTTCCACAAGTGACTGTTGTACTGGATTTTGTGTAAAAAAAAAATCAATATTAACAGTTTAAATGAAAAATGCTAAATGAAAAGGATAGTTGTTATTGCAATATAATAAAATCTTTCAAAGTGTGCCCCTGCTTTTTTTTTTTTTTTTTTTTTTTTATTTCTGCTCACAGAGGAACAAGGCAATGTGGATTTTTACTGAAATAGTTGCTTAGAAATATCAGTTATCTGCTTGGTTGAAATCTGTGTGTTCTTCCAAAAGAACCTTTATTTTTACAGGACTGCTGTATATAGCACCTTAAAAGTACCTAGTCTGCTGTAATGGGAAATAAAACCTGAAGATTAGCAAAACATAACTTACTCTAAAATATAAAATGTATTCCTTATTACAATTAGTTGCAGGCAGCAACTGTAAAAAGGAAACAACAAGCCTCACAATCTGTCTAGGTCTTCCAAGGTCGCAGACAAATTCTGCCATTTTATCTTTGTCTCGGAGAAACTCTTTTGAATGAGTTTATATGGGCTGTAAAACAAGACAGAGAAAGGAAAGTTGTGGTAAATTATATGAATCTTTAGGAAGGCATGAGAGTGACAAAGAACACCAGTAAGCCATTGTTAATCTGAGGGCTTGAGGCAATAGGTAGGCTGATTCACTCTCTGAAAAGCTGTAAAGTCTATTTGTCGCTGATTTTTATGTTGGACTCTTTTAAGGCCAGAGTACATTACCCTGAATATCTCTTGCTCAGTAATCTTTTCTCATCTAGTGGCCTTTATGATTAGGGGATTCTAGCTAGACAATTCTGAAAAAGTGATGGAAATTTCCAAGCTGCTTTGTTTCTGTTTATGGTAAAAGATAAATTTTTAGGGTGGAAAGACGCCTGAGATACTAATCTCCAAAGTAAGCAACACATCCCTCGCACATGATACGAACCCCTAATCAAAGACTGTAGATGGCACAGAAGAAGAAAAGTAGCCATTTTCTTATGGCAATACACATTCCTCCAAAAAGAAAAAATGTGCAGCGTAAATCTGTTATATGTGTATTTCAAAAGAACAGCAAAATATTATGACTTGTCATAATTTTCTGTCCCTTAAACAAAACATTTTACGACAATCTCTGAAGAAAATGTCTAAAAGGAGAAAATAATTTGTGACCACATAGAGTCAAACCCCAAACAAACAATAACACACCGTCCCATTATGTTCCTATGGAGTTGGGCTCAAGAGTATCTATTACTAATTTAAGGTTAAAACTATGAAACAGATATTATTATTATCCCCACATCAAGTATTTTAAAGTCTGTTTAAAGCGCAAAACTTCAATTCCAAGAAATGCATAAGGCATTGAGCCATACAGACAAAAACTCAAGCAACTTCAGCACTTCCCTGTAAATTTTCCAGTCCTTGGGGAAAATTTAGCACCTTCTCTGAAAAATCACCTCCTTTGCCATTGTCTAGCTACCATTACACAGTTACAGAAATAAGTATATCCTCTTTTTAGACATGTTTCGCCAAAGCTGCAGGTCTGGGAGTCTGATTGCTGATTGCTACAGACTGAACATTATTTACTTTCATCTAGTAAGTACTCTGAAGTTTTTGCACTGTTTTCCTTTCCCTTATTCTTGTGGAAATCTTCGCTAGCTCAGACAAGGTGCAATAGTTCACAGCCGTAGTATTAGCTAAGAAGCCGTATTCTATTAAATTTGCAAGACTAGCACAGTTCTTAAAGAGCCTCTTTTAACCCACTGATAAATGTGTGCTGTTGTGCCTGTTTCACAGAAGATTCACGCCTCCTCACATGTGTTTCAGGACTAGTTTATGAGTTTTAATAATTTTAGATCTGGAGCTCCTGAGTGTGTTAGCTAAGACAGGGGCCATTTTATAGGCTTCCTCTCTGTAATTCTGCTGATACTGTCTTTTGTAAGAAGCTCAGGGCCTCTTAACATTTCATTTAGGCGGCTCTTGGATGAGCGTATCCCCTAACAGCTCTTCAGTAGTGACGTTGGCATTCTTCATACCTCCTGCCCTTATCAGTCAGTCTTAGGAAAATAGTTCAGATTAGTGACTTCTTCACTTGTTTCCTGATGCAGTAGTGGAGAGGAAGAGACAGCAGAATTTCTGTGCTTTTCTGTAAATGAACTGAATTCCTGTGAGATAGTAGGTTTGTGTCCGACATGCTCCTGAACACGTTAGACAGTGATGAGTATGTAAGATGGTTAAATCTTAAAAGAGAAATTTCTAGAGAATCCTCATTCTTGATCTGATCCCTGATTTTTAGAGTTCCTTGATCACAAGCTCAGTCTCATTCCTGCAAACAGAGTACTTAGAGGTGGCTGGTATTATTTGAAGATGAGGAGAGACAATAAAACCAGTATCATGGTGAATGCAAATAAGTCAAATTCTTTCTAACCAAATCCAAACAAAGTTGAAAGCATCTTATTTAGACACTTGGCTGTGCAGAACTAGTTGCTCAGATTGAATTAGAGGATAAAGCTTCCATGTGCAAGATTCTCCTGCTTTAGTCCATGGTTTTAAAAGGATATTAAACTCGCACGTACATTTGAGGTATCTGATTTTTGGACTAACCCACTATGTCCTCTATAGGAAAGGACTGATAGTTATATGCAGAAAGTGATAAGTTCTGTGGTTTTACTGAATGTTTACATAGTCCTCATAAATTTTGTTTAACTACGTGGGAAAGCATTTTTTTATTAACCACCTCCAAGGTGAGCTCCAGCAACATTTGCTCCTTTCCCCTTCTGTGAACAGAAATCATTGCGTTTCTTGCAATTCATGAATCGAAGTTTATTTTGATTTTTTTTTAAACTGATTTATCAATTTTTCATTTAGCAAATACTTCAAATTGTCAAATAGTTTGAGTAAGATATTAGGTTAAAATGATTGCTATTCCCTACTTAAAATCGTTCTCCTTTGGAACCATTTAAGTGGTTTAGCAACTTACATCAGATAATGAATGGCCTTTTGTCACAACCTAAAGGCTTACCCAGTTTGCAAGTATATAGAGATCGTGATCATGGTTTCATAGGATTCTATAATACACAAGGACACGGCGGCTTTACCCTCTAAATTTCTCTGCTTTATTACAGATTACCACAAATACCACAAGGATCACTAGCAAGTAAACTGTCACCACAATCACCACTGGCATGTATACCTATGATTAATAAACTATGAATCTATCTATCTATCTGTCTGTCTCAAACTACTACAAGTTACTATTGGCAATCGACTATACAGTATCAGTCAAAGGCATGGCAACATTCAATAACAGCAGTAATTGATCCTGTAGCCCTAATCAACATGATAGCAACAACCAATAACAGCAACAACCAAGTAGGTTTATACTACCACAGGTTACTACAAACTTACTGTTAGTGAAGTAACTTGTCAACAATATAACAGCAGATATGCTTATGATATATTACTTACATGTATATATATATCTATACACACACACACATATATAAAAATTGATATCAAGTGAGTTGGATTTCAGAAGGGGACCCAACCATTCCAGAGGCAGGAGGACAAACTGAACTGACTCCAAAGTGGGAGAAGGGGACAAAAGGAGATCAATAAAATAACAGACAGAGTCTCCAAAGATGATTCATGTCATGGAGTCAGCCAAGTGTCCCTGGTGAGAGTCCAAGATCCCGTAAAAAGTTCATGTGGAATTCAACGTGCTTAGGAAAAAATACGTGCAGCATGGGAATTTTTCCTGTGCTGACAGAAGGACTTCATTTTTGAATAAAAATTAAGTCCTTTTTATATCACAGGGACATAAGAGGGTGTAGGACATCCTATTTCAAGCAGACAATAGATTAATTCCTAATTTTCACCTGGAACTGCCAGTAGATGATGATGTTTTCTGTTCTTTCAGAGCAACTTCATTTTTTCTGACTGTCTTCCACCTTTTCAGATGATAAGTTGTCATTACAGTCCCTTGGTTTTGCGCTTATTGGTGGTAAGGGTGTGCGTCTGTGCTTCTACCTATCCCAGCTTTACTTCAAAGAGACCAATTACACTTTTCAAGGATGTTTCTAGTTCCCAGGCTCACAGTTCCAGGCTGGCAGGCCTTTCTCTGTCAGGATTTTTCAGCACACATTTTCTTTTGCTCAGTAATTTTCCTTCTAACAAGGCCACCTTTATGGTTGCTCACATCACCTTCAGGAAAGAAGAGCGGCAAAATTCTTTCCTGCTGTGTCTCCAATCAGTTCAGTAACATTATACTAGAGATTAATTTTGTCCTGAGTCTTTTAGAATATAGTATTAGGTTTATAAAAATGAAAATAATTTCAAAATCTCATATTGATAAATCATTCATGAATACTTGAAGTGTGGGGGTCATGAAAAGGAACAGCCTTGCAGACAGATATTTCTTAGCTGAGTGTGGGATGGTTATATGATATAATGTTGCTATATAGTATGATTAATAAATACATGTGTATGTTTTTGGTGTAAAAAGATTAAAGTAAGCATATGACTGGTCTGGTTAGTCAGAAAACGGGATAGTTATGTCTTTTCTGAACTTACCCATATCAGCTTCAAATGCATAAAATGTAAATGTCAGGCTATGCTCTTTTCCTAAATTTAGCAGCGCTTTCGGAAACCTGAGCAAGGTTTATTTGATAATGCAGTTTAGCAAACTGTGAAGATACATTTACCCTGTGTGCTGACAGTTGTGGTGACTGTACTAGTACTGTTAATGATATTAATACTAGTGCATATAACATTCCAGGATTTTTTCCACCATTTCACAGGAAATGTTCTAATTAGTGATTGTACATGAGCTTGAGATATCATTCTGAAATGTGTGCAACTGTGTATTCACCAATCACCTCTTCTCTTAGCATAGTTTCCAGGAGGATCTACTCCATGACCTTGCTGGGCACAGAGGTGAGACTGACTGGCCTGTAGTTCCCCGGGTCCTCCTTTTTTCCCTTTTCAAAAATGGGGGTTATGTTTCCCATTTTCTAGTCAGTGGGAACTTCACGGGACTGCCATGACTTCTCAAACTTGATGTATAGTGGCTTAGAAACTTCATCCACCAGCTCCCTCAGGACCTGCGGATGAATCTCATCAGGTCCCATAGATTTGTGCACCTTCAGGTTCCTTAGACGCTCTTGTACATGATCATCACCTACAGCAGGCAGTTTTTTTATTCTCCCAGTCCCTACCTTTGCCTTCTGCCATTTGGGTGGTGTGGTTAGAGCCCTTGCCAGTGAAAACTGAAGCAAAAAAGTCATTGAGTACCTCACCCTTCTTCATAACTCAGGTAATCAGGTTTTCCGTTTCCGTCCTGAGTGGGCCCACATTTTCCCTAGTCTTCCTTTTATCACTGATGTAACTATAGAAGCTCTTCTTGTTGTCCTTGATGTCCCTGGCCAGATTTAACTGTATCAGGGCTTTAGCTGTTCTAACCTGATCCCTGGATGCTCAGACAATTTCTCTGTATTCCTCTCAGGCTAGCTGTCCTTGCTTCCACCCTCTGTAGGCTTCCTTTTTACGTTTGAGCGTGTCCAGGATCTCCTTGTTTCTCCATGCAGGCCTCCTGGTGTTTTTTCCTGACTTCCTCTTTGTTGGGATGCGTTGGTCCTCAGCTTGGAGGAGGTGATCCTTGCATATTAGCCAGCTTTTTTGGGCCCTTCTGCCCTCCAGGGCTTTATCCCATGGTTTATCCCTGGGCTTTATCCCATCCCAAACAGATCCCTGAAGAGGCCAAAATCTGCTCTCCTGAAGTCCAGGGCAGTGAGCTTGATCTGTGCCCTCCTCTCTACCCTAAGGATCTTGAACTCCACCATTTCATTGTCATTGCAGATAAGGCTGCCCTTGAGTTTCACTTTCCCCACCAGCCCCTCCTTGCTGGTGAGAACAAGATCCATCAGAGCACCTCTCCTTGTTGGCTCTTCTATCACTTGGAGAAGGACAGGAACCATGTGGATTGCTTATGCCCTGTTGTGTTGTCCCTCCAACAGATATCAGGGTGGTTGAAGTCCTCCATGAGGATCAGGGCTTGAGATCATAAGGCTGCTCCTACCTGTGGTGCATTCATTCAGGGTTTGAATGTGCTGACTTCGAAGAACAATCCATACAGAGTGAGCTCACTTGTAGCTCACTGGGTAAGTAGTGTTTCTTTTTTGCTGAATCAGGATGTGGAGAAATTAAGCATAGATAGTTGGAATGTCAATGAATCTGGAGGAAAGGCTCAGGGGTGGTGAGTAGGTGTTTGTTCCCTGTTTCCCTGCTTGTTTAGGAATGGCGTCCTTTGGGTCTGAGGCTGTGTGGGTGTCATGAAGAAGAAAGAACGGGGACCAGTGGAAAGAGTGGGAAGCTGAGTATGGTTGACATTAAGCCCAGCTGCAAGTTGTTCAGACTAAAAGCAGATTTTAGTGGGCAATTTGGGGATTGCCTGTTATTTCAACAACTAGTAAAAATCTAGCAAAGACCTGGAATTAAAGAGGGGCAAAAAGATCTTCCATAAACACAAGCTAATATGGGGGCAAGGCATGACACTGCTTGGTTTCTCATGTGCACTGTTCAAGACTAACACTGCAAAAAAAGCTGGTAGCTCCAAAACTGGGAAGATGGGACCTGTCTTTGTTTAAAATTGTTATCTACTTCTTAATGGCAGTTTGGGACAGAATTTGACAGAATACATATGTTCTATTGTACCCCGGTATGTAGCCCCTGCCATAACCAAAGACACACAGGACTGTGATATGTGTAATATTTATGCTAATAAAAGCATTGTTTGGCTTTTAAAAGGCCATACCTTTGATTTAACTGAGATACTCAAACTAACTTATATTATCCTCTTCCCTTGTTGCATTTGCATGGTAGACATTATAAACATCTTAATTTAATGAGAATATTAGGCTAATTGAAGCTGGTACCTTGGAGTGCTGAAGCAGCAGATGCACACTTGCTAACAATGAAAACACAGAATCTCTGGCAAAGAAAATATAATCCATCATAAACAACATAAGAGCCTAAAAAAAGACAATAATTTAAATGTAATGGAATATTCTTCCCTGATGTGTCACTTTCAATCACACACTGACTCATTTAGAACACGAATTTCCCTCAGGGCTTCTGCAATTTGTAAGACTTGCTGACTATTCATGCCTGATAGTGTCCATTCTTGCTTCTCTTTACAGGGTATTTAAGTGGATAGTGTTCATTAATGTTAATAGAAAAGCTTCAGATTAATTCTTTTAAAACAGTATTCAGAAAAAGTATGTGTTGGTTTTGACATGAAATATCTGCACATAAGCTGTCCTTCACTACCCCAACTGAACAAGGAAGCTGTGTATTTACAACACCACGTACTTCTTTTAACTGAAAAATGCATCTGATCTGAAAGTGAGTTTCCAGGAGAGCAACTAAAAATTCAGCATTTTTGTGCTGGGGAAATTTTGAGAGGCTGAAAATGCTTACATTGTGCTTCAGGACAGCACAGCATCTGGAATCTGCAAGGCAAGCAAAGAGTTGAAGAAAGTTTTGGTTTTGAAAATCGTCATCTTCTGATTTTCCTGGGGAGAAGTAGGAAATATGTCTACAACTTCAAAGATTGTTTTGCTTCCACCTGTAGCAGAAGGAGTTCTGAAACCCTGGTTCAGATTGGAGTTTGCAGTGCTGCTGGGATGTTAGGATTATCATGGAGCAGAGCCGGAGATACTGAAATGTCCCGGGCTGGGCTGCCTGGGGCCTGGGATCTTTAGCTGTTGATCTAAGAATCTTGGATGCATAAGCAATCTAGCAGGAGAGATAGCAGAGACATGGCAAAATCTTTCCATGTTGATTGTCATTTACAAAACAAAATTTTCTTAGATCAAATTTTTTTTTTTTCTTCTTTTTTGGTCAGAACCTCTCACAGCAGGTATAAGTACTAGGCTTATGAAAAAGTTTTGTCAAGGCATAAAGTGGCAACCTCTAATCATGTGTTTCCGTGACCTGGTCTACACACAGCATTATATCTATGCACACAGGATGTCTCCAGACAAGTGCTTCCCTGCTGTAGGCATTCACTGGCTCAACACAAGGACTCAGACGAATAAAGGGAGATCTTCTGGTCTCTGTGTCATTAATACAGGTCTCTCTTTGCAGATGTAGCTCCTGACTTTGGATTCCTCCATTTATTTTTAACATACCTGCAGGAATGTGAGATATATGAACCTCCTCTGTTTCCCACTTTAACGTTCCATTTGGACTTGTGCAAAATGGGCTGAAACTATTACATACATGGAAAATTCTCATTTGGATGTGTTTTTTGTCTAGGTTGCACAGCAATAACTGTCACACTGTTGTGATGTGAGGAATTAAATAAGATGCCTGCATGTAGCTCTTCACTAAAGCCTTTTCCCATCTTCCTCCAGCTTCACAGCCTTGTGCTTTTGCCTCCTTGGCCTGAGGGCATTGTGGGATCAATCACACCGCCTGTGCACACAGTAACTCCATCTTTACACATCAAGGTGCAGAAGGGTGGAAAACCAAGCTGCTATGGCACAATTTATCTTTGCCTCTCGTTCCCTTAACGGTGTTTGTGCTTATAGTAAAGCCAACAGAGAATATGGGAGAAATGCATCTCTCCTAGTTTTCCCGTGGCTGATTATTTTCCTTTTAAAACGTTTTCCCTTGCACTGATATGTTAGTCGCCTCAGGTTCCTGAAAATGCCTACTTTGTCCTTTGAGAGTGGTTACAATTATGTGTTGTCTAACTTAAGTATCATCCTGCAATTTGAGACAAAGGCTCAGTAGACTAAGCATTAATATTTACTAGTGTGACATAAAACCCCTAATATCTTATAGTTGGAGAAGTCCGGCAGAATGAATGAAAGCTTTTGTTCTTGGCTCTGATTCTGCATAATCTACACAAGGCAAACTCCTGAACTTAAAGGGGGTACTGCTAGGTCAACAGTGATAAACAGTGGTGGTGGTTGGAAAATACTTAGAGCTAATTAAAGCTGAAGAACTATAATTAGTTTATTTGCTTATTTCTGCAACCTTTTGTGGTTTAGTTATTGATTTTATACATACAGAGATGGTTTAGACGAGGATATTGAATCAGAGGTTTTATGTTCTCTGAAGACCTTCCACTGAACCATGCAATAATATATAGCACAATCGGAGCGAGGGAACAGAAATAACAGTATCTTAAAGGGACATTTTTTTCAGTTGTCTTGGAAATTTATTGGTTTCAAGACAATGGTTAAGGAGTGATATTAGTTTTGCTTTCTCAAAAAGAAAATAAATATTCTTAGTAAAATATTTACCGACTGTGTAATTTCTTCTCTCCTTTTGCATAGTTTTTGACTTGTGAATAATTCCTATGCTGCTACTTGTAACACTTCCACTTTATTGGACTGCAGTGCAAGTACTAGAAAACATAACAAAACCATCTAGGCTTAAAGTTGGACAATTCTATGACAATTTTATTAATTCAATAGTAATGAAATGTGATTTTTTACCTGTTCTGCTTCTCTGGCAAAACAGGCTTCCTTCTGTTGTTTTTATCTTCAGGATATGGTTTCTTTGAAATCAAAATTAGGAAAGTAATGTCTTCTTAGAGAAAAAAACACCAAAGCTGTGTCTGGAATATCTATATAGAGTGTACAGCAAGTTTTAGTAAGCACTGAGGAGTCCACTTAGTCTGGAGAAGCAAACGTGGCCCTTTTTTTTAACAGGATAAGGTAATTCTTCTCAGGCTCCTGGAAATATCTAATCTCTTGTGACAAGGGTTTAAGAAATGTGATCACTATCATAGTCCTTCAGACACTAAAATGTCACTTTCTAAAGGCACTTCTGCTAGGTCCATGATACTTCTCTTTACTTGTTACCAACAAGTGACTTACGTACCTAGGTGCTTGATTTCTTAAAAGAACTCAAAACTATGTAGTGAGGCACCTGGGCAATCTCGGCAACACATAGAAAAGAGTGAAACACTTTACAACAAAAACCTAACTAGCGTGCTAAGCAAAGAGCCAACAAAAATCCAGCAACTGCCCCAGACACACAGACAAATAGGATACCTCATAAATCCAGTCCTACACGTGACTTGCTTAAGATTTCAGTCCAAGATAAAGCTAGTGTATCAAGCTCTCTTTTGAAACTCTGGAGCCCTTTCTCTTTTTTCTGTCTCCCAAATCAATGAGCACTTCTGTTCACTTTTCGTCTTTCAAGGTGTGCCTGATGGTGCTGTTACCAGCTACCTATGCAGGATCATGGCTTTACAAACAGAGCATAAATGCAGAATGTGAGAACCTAAATCTCAGTTCCTCTCCTTGCCTAGGAGGAATTCAAATTCAGATGCCTCCCTAGGCGCATCTTCTCCGGCACCTGAGTCTGCTGGTGCGCATGAGGCATTTTTAGGAACCATAAGCTGTGCAGTGCCTGGATAAGCTTTGTGCTAAGCTGCTCAACAGTAGGACAACAGAGGTACTCTTACACATGCATGGAAACTGCACTTTCAGGTCCACAGGAAAGCATTAATTTGCACTGAATTAAGCTGCTTCTGTGGAAGGTAACAATTGAATAGTGAGGATTTTCAGGATTGTGACTCTTGTGTAGTTAAACTCCGCTAAGAATTTATCTTTCCAAGATGAATCCTTTTTCAGTTCTAGCCCTTGATTTTTCTAATCCAGTGTTACTAGAGACAGTAGTGCTTTGAATTATTGTATTTGCACAGGATAGGTTCTTACACACTGTTGCATTTTCTGGGAAATAGAGTGTCTACTTTTATGCGATGAAGAATCTGTAGTTCATTGTCCTTTGCAGGTAAATTTCTATGGTTTTGGTATTAGTTCTGCCGCATTGTCATGTCTTTGTTGGTGAATTTACTGATTTCCAGTTTTATCAGACTATTGCCGGGTGACACATTTCTTAATTTGAATAGTATCTTATATGTTTGACAGAAAAAAACCCTTTAATTTACTTTTGTGCATTTTTCTTATATTTGCTTTGATTTCAACAGCTAAGGCCTTTGGGGGAAAGGAATTCTTTTTCTGTATCTGTAGGAGGGAAGCTATGCTGAGTGACTCTTGGTTCTAACACAGGTAGCTGTGACTCTATTTTTATGTTAAGTTCTCCCAAGTTTTACTTGTGGCTAGATGTCTTGTTACTTTCAATTATTTGATTGGTGCATATTATGCTCAGACTTAGAGGCCTCTATAAATTTATTGTCTTCAAATTTAGATCTTCTGGTTATAAAATGAATTTTAGCTATTCTAGATAATTCTGATCATGATTGAATTATCTGATCACCTTTCTGCTGATTACTTTTGCATTAAGAATTCCCTGTGCGTGCAGGACAAAATAATTTCTCATAATTTTCTTAATTAAAACATGCTACTTTAACATAGACGTAAAAGAGATCATCCACAATTTTTGGTTTTCATAATGAATATAAAT
Organism: Rynchops niger; assembly: GCA_013400035.1. Classification (NCBI taxonomy): domain Eukaryota; kingdom Metazoa; phylum Chordata; class Aves; order Charadriiformes; family Laridae; genus Rynchops; species Rynchops niger. Next base: position 562,491 of record VXBH01005961.1, on the reverse strand, counting down.
AATTGTGATGCACATAATCAAAGGTTGTATTCCAGGCAGAATATTCAGCATCTCCTTAACTTTGTTTATGCTTTTTAAACACACGTGGCTTCTACCTATTATGGTCACATCTTTTTTCTTTTTGGTGGACTGTCTGTCATAACACAATGAAGTATGTCCTCTTACAATTACAGATGTGTTTGGAAGGTAGTACTCAGCACTTGTGCATTGTCTGGTGACTGATATACTTCTGTGGGTGTTTGTTCCTTGGGGATATTGATAAAATATTTTAGACAGGCTGCTTTGAGGACATGGGCTGTTTATCATCTGTTTAACTTGTAATTAGTTCTTTTCAGCTTGGTCAACAAGCATGTTTAATCTTTTCTCACCGTTGTACTGGGTTTACCTGGCAAGGCTTTGGTAGCGGGGGTCACGGGGTGTTCTCTGTGAGGAGAGATTGGGGCTGCCCTGTGCCAGATGCAGCTGCTTCTGCCAGCTCCAACAGACCCACCGCAGGGCATGGCTGAGCCCATCAGCCAAGCTCATGGCACCTCTGTGAAAACACTTGAGAAAGGTCAGAAAACAACAGACAGGGAGAGAAGAAGGGAAGAAAAAGATTGAAAAGCAATAGAGAGAGCACCAAGGTCAGAGGAGGAGGAGGACATACCCTGTCGTGGACCAAACAGCCCTTGCCCCTGAAGGGACTATGGCCTGTGGAGGATCCATGCTGGATCAGGCCCTTCCCAAAAGGGATGGCACCCATGGATAAGCCTGTGCTGGGGCAGGTACACCCTAAAGTGACTGCAGCCTCTGGAGAACCCACACTGGAGACGAGAAAAATTATAAGAAGGAAGGAGCAGCAGACAGAAATCTCTACCTCCCAACCACAACCCCCCGTGTGCTGCCCTTCACCTCAATGAAAGGACTGAGTGTAAATTCTGGTGATAACAAGGGAAGTGCAGAGGTATTTGGAGTGAAGTTGAACCTGGAAAAAGGGGAGAAAGGAAAAGATGTTTTCCCCAAGTGTGTAAATGTTTGTTTCTTTTTTTTTGGTTTGTTTTTGTTCCTTACTACATGAATTGTTAATTAAATATTTATTTTAATTGGCAATAAATTAATTTCTCCAAGTCAGTTCTGTTTTGCCCGTGTTGGTAATTGGTAAGGAACCCCCCTGTCTTTATATTTACCCAATGAGGTTTCTCGCTCTTGTTCTTTTCTCCCGGTCCATTCTGCTGAGAGAAGAGTGTCTGGCTGGGAGTATGTCTGTTAGCCAAGACAATCAACCAATAACAGAAAACTTGGAAGTAGAATACCTCATAAAGTCATGTTTTAAGTAACACTTTTCATAAAAGAAATTATTTGAACTAAAACTGATTGTTCTGAGGAACTAAATAGTACACAAACTCTTTTGTAAGAGTACAAAAAAGGTATTATGGAAATAAGTTTAAACCACGTAGCTATGCTCGAACAATGTTTACCTCAGTTATGACACTTTGTCTTCCTTCCAAAATAGTAGTACTTGCAAATAATATTTATCACTTTTTTAATGAAAAAGCTGACATACGCTTTGATTCTGCTATTTGGATTGTGTTTACAGCATTTAAGTTAAATGATTCCCAAGGAAGTCTTTCATTTCAGGAAACATTGTTTAGAATTCTTTTAATTTCCTGTGTCTGCGTATGCAGAAAACTCCTGTATACCATTTCATTTGAATCTACAGTATTTAAAAAATTCTTTTAAGACTACGGTTTAAAATAAAAAGAAAAAAAGAGTCAAAGATATTATATTATTGTTGGTACAGTTTTTATCAGATGAGTTTATATAGTTTTTGATTCTTTATGGAGCATGAAAGCCTGTAAATCTTGTTTTGGCTTTTTTCCATTCATATCAAGTATTGGGATTTATTTGAAGAAAACAGTTTGTAAGAATAAAGGAAGAAATTAATGGATTCCTTTTCAGGCCTGATGTAGAAGACTGTGGGCTGTGAAATTTCAGGAATAGAGTTTTCTTTTTTAAGTTTGCTGGATGTTTACATGACTGATTTATCATATTCCAAGTCTAAAAACCTCTTCAATTTTCAGTGGCTCAGGTTTTGCTATCCTGTAAGTTATAATTTAATAGACCCAGTTGTTCTCCAGCCATCCACAGAGATTTCCAGGCAAAAAAAGGAAGCCAATGACAATGAATAAAATATTTGATATTTTTAAGAGAAACCCACCCCCAAATATCTTAACACCCCTGCCCACAGCCTTATCAGGATTTTATTACATAAGATACTGAAGCAAAAAGTAATGTAAATATTTCACAAATAGCTTGTTTTATACCCTTTACAATTTTTTTTGGTCATCTATTATTCTTCTTAATTTTCTTAATTTCTTAATTAAAATTCTTCCTAATATTCTTCTTAACTAGAATGTGTGTATTCCATCCTTCCTGATGGAATAACATCATCCTTTAAGCAAAGATAGTATCCTATAATGTATTACTGTACTGTTTATTCAGTGCCTAGATTAGCTCTAGCATGGCATCAGTGAGGCTGTGTCTGTTTTCACTGTGGTGGATTTGTACCTGGGCTACTCTACTGTGTTTTTCAGCCTTAGTCACGTGTCTCTGCATGACACGGCCTCTGGCAGTGCAGCCATGCCCTGTTGACAAAAGGAGACAATTCGGTGGGCTTGTTAGAGGAGTTACCTGCAGTTTGCTCCCTTAATGATGCTTGGCACATAACAAACAGCACCTGCGTTTCCAGCCATCATAGGATGTTCATATCATATAATATTATAAGACTACTATTCTGTAACCATCCATCGAAAGGCCTGTCAGTGTCTCGCTCCTAGTGACCTTCTAGATGTCCCAATAACTTATTCAGTCACTCTTCTTCTGTACTCTGTGTTCCCACATAGAGCTCTGAAATTTGCTTAGCACACGTCACTCAGTCATAGAATAATGGAATCATAGAATTGTTAGGGTTGCAAGGGACCTTAAAGATCATCTAGTTCCAACCCCCCCTGCCATGGGCAGGGACACCTCCCACTAGATCAGGTTGCTCAGAGCCCCCTCCAGCCTGGCCTTAAAAACTTCAGGGATGGGGCTTCCATCACCTCTCTGGGCAACCTGTTCCAGTGTCCCACCACCCTCATGGTGAAGAACTTCTTCCTAATGTCCAGTCTGAATCATCCCATCTCTACTTTTAATCCATTCTCTCTAGTCCTACCATTGCCCGACATCCTACAATGTCCCTCACCAGCTTTCTTGTAGGCCCCCTTAAGATACTGGTAGGCCACTATAAGGTCTCCTTGGAGCCTTCTTTTCTCCAGACTGAATAATGCCAACTCTCTCAGTCTGTCCTCACAGGAGAGGTGCTCCAGCCCTCTGATCNTCACTGAATTGTCCATCCATCAAACTCATATTTTATCAGCTTGAAGACCAGGATGTCATGCAGGACAATGTCAAAGGCTTTGCTCAGGTCCAGGTAAATGACATCAGTTACTCTCCCCTTGTCTATTGATGTTGTGACCTTGTCATAGAAGGCCACCAGGCACGATTTGCCCTAGCTGAAGCCGTGTTGATTCTACCCAATCACCTCTTTGTTTTTCTTCTGCCTCGGCAGTGCCTCCAGGAGGATCTGCTCCATAATCTTACCAGGCACGGAGGTGAGACTGACTGTCCTATAGTTCCCTGGTTCCTTGTTCTTTCCCTTTTTGAAAACGGGGATTATATTTCCCCTTTTCCAGTCAGTGGGGACTTCACCAGACTGTCATGACTTTTGGAATATAATAGAGAGTGGTTTAGCAACCTCATCCGTCAGTTCCTTCAGTACCCATGGGTGTATCCCATCGGGTCCCATGGACTCGTTCACTTTCAGGTCCATCAGATGGTCACAAACCTGATCTTCATTTACAATGGGCAGTTCTGTCCAACCCCTGCCATTGTCTTCTGTGACTCCAGGAATGTGGCTGGAGCCCTTGTCAGTGAAGACTGAGGAAAAGAAATCATTGAGAACCCCGGCCTTCTCCATATCACTTGTCACCAGCTCCCCTGTTTCCTTTCTGAGGGGGTCCACACCCTCTCTAGTTTTCTTCTTACCATTAATGTACCTATAGAAATTTTTGCTGTTTCCCTTGATCTCCTTGGCTAGATTTAATTCTAATTGAGCTTTAGCTTTTCTCACAAGGTCTTTTGCTGTTCGGACAGCTTCCTTATATGCCCCTTGTTCCAGCTGTCCTTTCTTCCACTCTTTATAAAGTTTCTTTTTGTGTGACAGTGTGTCCAGGAGCTCCTTGTTCATCCAGGCAGGTCTCCTAGCATTCTTTCCTGGCTTCCTCTTTGTTGGTATAGTTTGCTCCTGGACATGGAGAAGGTGATCCTTGAATACTGACAAGCTGTCCTGGGCCCCACTTCCCTCTAGAGCTTTGTCCCACAGCGCTTTGGCCAGCAGATCCCTGAAGCGATAAAAGTCTGCATGTCTGAAGTCCAGGGTCATAAGCTTGGAGTATATCCTCCTAGTTGTCCTGAGGATCTTAAATTCTGTTGCTTTGTGGTCACTGCAGCCAAGGTTATCCCTGAGCCTCACGTTGGTCCCCAGCCCTGTCATGCTTTAGGTTTATGTATCTCTCAATTAAAGAGTGTCCCAACTGAAACAAACCTAGGGCAAGTTAAGGGGTAATCATAGAATCACAGAATTGCTGAGGTTGGAAGGGACCTTTAAGATCATCATGTCCAACCATTAACCTACCCTGACGAAAGCCACTTTTAAACCATGTCCCTAAGTACCCCATCTACCCTTTTTTTAAACACCTCCAGGGATGGTGAATCTACCACCTCCCTGGGCAGCCTATTCCAATGTTTAATAACCCTTTCAGTGAAAAAATGTTTCCTAATATCCAATCTAAACCTCCCTTGACATAACTTGAACCCATTTCCTCTCGTCCTATCACCTGTCACTACGGAGAAGAGGTCAGGCCCCATCTTTCTACAACCTCCTTTCAGGTAGTTGTAGAGGGTGATAAGGTCTCCCTTCAGCCTCCTCTTCTCCAGGCTGAACAACCCCAGCTCCCTCAGTCGTTCCTCAGTGCCAGTAATGGTGCCCCTGATGCTTTTGCAAGCTTAAATTGTGATTTAGTCTTAATTACAAGTGAGATGGCAGAATAAAATCTTTTTTTAAACAAGCTTATATAGGTAACAGTGAAAGCAGAGAGGCATCAGGTCAAAAAAAGACTGTCAAAATTTAAATGAATTTTGCGAATAAGAAGATTTGGAACACAATATTCCTCAAGTTATAGAGCTTGCCAATGCAACTAGGTGTTTAACAAGACAGTGGTGGTAAAGGTTGAATGGATCTCTTTGCCTCTTTCCCTGATGACAAAGTAAACTTTTTTGCTTTGTCTTCAGGTTTGAGTTTTGACTAATGGCAAATGCTCTGCATCTCCATCAAAGAATATATTTTTGCAAACACCCGTTTTCTTTTTGCTGCCACTGTTAAGCACCAGCAAAAGAAGTGTTAACATACATACGTTTTTACTAAGTTTAAGCTACAGAAAGCCATTGAAATTTACACCCATGTAGGTAGCTGAAAGATAACTTCTGTCTCCTTTTCAGGATTGAAAATTAAGCTTCTTCCCCTTCTCCCCCCATTAAAAGTGTCTCCAGTCTCTCTAAAATTGTCAAAAGAATTTTAGCAACTGATTGGGGAGGCCCAAGTCCACTGAAGGCAGTACATACAGCCACACTTCCTCAGACATCCTTCAAAATGTTTTCAGTATGTCTTTTTGTCAGATCAGTGCAAAATGAGGGACTAGAAGACACAGATGAGTGGAAACTGCAAAAGTTCATGCGGTGTGTCATTTTTGCCTATTCATCCCTTCTCCTTGCCTCTCTCTCTTTCCCCTACCTTGCTCTACGAAGAGTCCTTCATATTGCCCTGTCCAGAGTCCATTTCACCTCATTCTTTCTCTCTTCCTTCTTTTCTCATTCCTTCCCTTGCAACAGTCTTTTAACAAAAGTTTCCCTCTTTTCTGTGCATTGTCACAGTCCAGTCAACCTTTTGGATTGCAGCCTTCGGATTTTCCTTCAGCTTAAATTTGATATTTTCCTTTATGGTCCCTTAGGGTCCATGAGCTCCATTTGTTTGCCTCTTTGTCTCCATAGCATCGAGCCCATTTTAGGCAAGGGTATATGGCTTCCTATCTTACTGGAAATAATAAAAGATGTGGACTTTTAGAGAAAGTCTGATCTAGGCTGTGATGAGTTAGTGTGGCTTGGCCAAATGCCACAGAGAGATAATTGTCTTCTTTGTAGCACGAAATGATTGTCTGTTTGATCTCACTGATTATCGCATAGCAGGAGGAAGGGTGCTGTCAAGATAACATCTTAGTTTCTTTCTTTTCCTTTTCCCAGATCTGCAAGTATGTAATCTTTTCTGCCTTGTTAAGCTAGAGGTAATGATCTGGCCAGGACATACTCCTTTTTTTTTCCCCTCAATATATTTCCACTTAGTTCGCCAGAGATCATTCTTGGAGACTTTTTCTAACTTCTAACCTATTATTTCTTTGATAACTGTGGTTCTTATTCCCCCCGGGCCATTTCCCTTTTCCTTGCAGCCTCACTTACACAGTAATAATAGGAAGAGTTAATTATTCAGGCAAAAGGAAATTTACCTTGCCCATAAGTGGTTTTGGCATATGAAGACAAAAATTTCAGGACAACCCACATGCCATGCCTTTCTTTTGCCTATTTGTAAAGTTGCAGTGTGGGTTAAATTCATTTGTCTTTCTGTCTCTGTCATAATTGGACTTGATTTCTTTACTGATGCTGTTTGTAGAAGCATTGGGTTTTCAGAATTTGTTTGCCCTTTCTGTTCATGTTCTACTATTATTATTATTAGCAGTAGCAGTAATACTATGGTCCACTGCTATCAAGTATCCTTGAATGAATCCAGAGAAAGTTACATTTTTCTTTGGCAAGGCTGGCTATCTGATACCAAAGATAATAAGTCCATGCTTTAAGAAGTAATGTATCTTTATGATGCATAATGAAACAAGCCTACTTTGAATTTATGAATTGGTTCTCCTATCCATTATGATATTTGATACTGAATCACAATTTCCTCTACTTTCTACCCATAATATACAGCTTATTCTTCTACCTCTGATTCTAATTTGGTTTTGCTATGTTTTATATTATTTTTCTTAAGAAGGCTTGGAAAAGGATGAGCCAGAAAGACAATAAGGGACAAATAAATTCCAAATTCCATGTGTACAGGAGGTATCCTCATTATCTTCTGAGAATATCTCAAAAGAATAGAACAAATTAACTAGGAACTTTGAAATGTGGTAAACCAAGCATCTTCAGAAATGAACATTTGTCCCCACTCTCTTTCAGCTAGGGCCTGCTCCAATTTCCGTACAAATGAATATAAACTCCTTAAATTAGCCACCTGCAGTAAGATGTATACCTTATAATTTGAAGTACAAACTTGCTTTCTCTAAAAAGGTGATATTTTCCACCTTTATGAAGAATGCGTGTCATCATTGGCTTAATAGATGCATTCTTTATTTAAACAGTATGTTTCTCTTTTTAAGCAGCAAATCTGTTGTGAGTCAATAAACTTTTTCTTCTCTGTAGTACAGTTTTCCTGCCCTCTTCCCTCCTACCTTTGGAACACATGGAAAATGGCTGATGCTTTGGTAAATAACCCACTAGATGAATGTTTATTCACTGTTACTTATGTAGGAAAAAAAAAAATCTTTCCTTTTTTGCTTGTTTTTTAATCTCAGAATAAGCACATTTTCTCTGTGTCTGCCTCTAGCTTTCTGCTAGGCTGGATAAATACATTGATTTATACAGCAGGGTGAGCTAGGAAACATATTTTAAATCTGAAATCTTATATTCTGCTGAGTGTAGCAAACATCATGAAAAGAGCACTAAATATGCAGGATCTGTCAATTTTCCACACACATGCACTGTAAATAGTCCTGCCAGGGACTCAGAAATGGCAGAATGCAGATAAGAGTCTGTTGGAAAGTTATCTTTCAGTGTACAGCATGGTAATTAATATGACATACCAGTATAGTAATTATGTACAGTGCATTATATTCCTGGCTTTTTCTGCATTGATATTGTAAAAGACAGTCAACCAGTTTCATTATTGTTATTTTGTGTTCTCTGGAAATGTATTTATTACAATATTCAGAAGTTATTGTTGTATGCTGCAATGTGATTCCTTCAATCTGGGAACTGTAGACATCCAGTGGTGAGCCAAATACCGTGCCAATGAGTCCCTTAGCCCTTTTAGAAATCTGCAGACCACTGCTAAATTTAAACTAATATTAACAAACACAACATCAAACATATTCTTTCAGATCCAGAACTGGCCTTTATATGTTTCAGATTCCATTCTGTGTGATGTCTGCAACTAGAATATTTTTAAAATGCTTTTTACATGACAGTTCCTTTCTTTCTTGTTGATCTGTCATCCAGTCCTTGGGTTCTGCAGTAGGTGTATTTTAAACAGCAAAGAACTGGTCTTTAAAGCAATGGGTTGAGCATACCTAACACTTTCATGGAATTGTTAATGAATTTTATGTCTTCTAAGATTGTGATTTAGTCTTTTACTGCTAGGTTCTGATCACAGATAGGCTTGTCTGGATCTACTGATGAGTCTCTTTCAATGGTGTGTTTACTGACACTCTGGAAAGAAATGAATGCCAAATTGTTAAAGCACAAATAAAAAGCAAAGCTAAATGAGAGAACAGGAAGGAAGAAGAGGGAACTATGCAGTCAGGTGTGTTAGTTATTGTCTTGCAGTGACTTGCAAGCTAAACATACTGAGAAAACATCTTGATTCAGGGACTGCTGGAGGGTACAAATGAGTCTTGCTGTTTGTTTTGTTTATGTGCTTCTTTTTTAAAAGAGAAACTTAGAAGTTTTAAAATACCCCATAAAAAGTATTTAGCAACTGTTTTACTGGTTACTAACCTGCTGTTTTAAAATATATTATGATGATGTAAACTTTTTATTTGGTATTTCGGAACTTTCACTGTCAGGAAAGCCATGCTTGTTCCTTGAGATTTTGGGGAGTCATCAAAGGGGATACTGACAGAAAAGAAAGGGCATAACACCACGAAGAGTACGTGATTCATTCAGAGTTGCTACTGAATTTATTATGGATTGAAGAAAACTGTTATTCAATTTAAAAATAGAATAACATTTAAAAAAAGTCATAGGAACTTGCAACACTTGCATTAGATGCAATGGTGATAAGGCTTTCTTCCTCTGTCTGCTTTGATACATCAGAAATCAGCTGAAGCCCATTACCCCTCTAAAACTGACATCCAAAATCTACATTTGAGAGTTACACGGCCTTTCTGAGTTTCTTGTGAGCTAAGACATGGACTTCAGGGATAAAGGATATTTTAATGATGAGTTCTAAAAAAATGCTGAATGGCTATAGTAACATTCAAACTACGGTGATTAAAGTTAATATTTCTTGTTTTATCCTTATATTTTCCCTGAGGATGTTTTGATTCAGCTCTAAATCAGTCTTGCATAAGTGTGAAAAAGCCTTAGAGGGAGACAGAATTTCTCAAAAAAGCAAGTCTAGAAAAAAGGAAAAAAAAAGGTTTATTTGCATTCTATTCTAACTTAAGGGTGAGCCATAAAGCAAAAATAGAATATTTTTGGTCATTTCAGAATGAATTCAGCTTTCTATTCCTTTTGGGTTCACATAGAGACAAAGTGCTAACATAGAACAAAGGCATATGGGAAAAAAGGAGACCACTAGACCTAGAATATGTTTAGAAAAAAAACTCCATAAACAAAAAAAAAAAATCTGAAAAAGTATGTGATGAGTGGAAGCATCTAGCTTTTTGATGTGTTGTTGGTCTTTCAGAGCTCATTTCCAAATTTATTGCATTTTAGCCCATTAATTTAAAATTCTGTCCTTTTTTTTTTTTTTCAGTCTTTCATGACTATCTTTGGCTATGCCAATATATTTCTTACAGTTAGAGTAATACAACCTTTTTCATAAGTTTTTTTTTTAAGTCCTGAAAGAAATAATGTTTTCTGGCTGTTTCTAAGAGGAAAATAAAGTATCAGAAATACTGAAACTTGGCTTCCTGGGTTTGACTTGGAGACCACAGAGGGCAAGGTCTACAACGTTATGGAAAACTGACTCCACCGAGGAACAGCAGTTAAGTCAAAAAGACTTTCAGAAACCATTTAAGACACTTTTAATGTATCATAAAGAAGAGCACAGGGTATAAACAAAAGCGTTTCATGGTACTTTGTCAATATGTGTGCCTGGAGGTAACTATTATTTTGGAACACCATTACCCATCTGTTGGCAATTGCATAAACACGTATAAGTAATGGCAGAATAATTTGTGGTCTTGTGAATCACTGCTGGAAGTGACACAGGAGGAAGAAAACGCTGGGCTAACGGAGAGTGGGCACGACAAGATGCTGTCATCTTGGATGAAATGAGCCGTGTGGGAGGTAAAAAAAGGCTTTCAAGACTGAATAATTCTTGGAGGAGTGTACCATCTGCTGCTAAAAGGGATGCATGAGCGGGTGCGTGTGCCGTGCATCTCTATGCGTCCATTACAGTGGATGTCTTGAAAAAGTGCAGTGCACAGCCCAAAGCGAGCAGAAAGTGAGAGGTGCAGCAGGGACACAGAAGACTGAAAAGTGAGTGCCTGTGGGGGACAGAACAGGCTGGGAGATGGGCAGGGAAGGGGCGAGATTCCACCAGCAGGAGGACTGCAAGGATGGAGGAGTTAATGGATGACAACCACCCGTGCAGTGAAGTGTGGTGGTCTGCCTCAGCAAGCAGCTCACACCATGAATTGAGCTCCCATGGTAGCAGTCAAGGATTTTTCAGTGTTTGTAATCTTCTTTATAACAGCCCCAACTCGTGTGGCTACCTTTGGACTCAAGTTCACTGTTTTTCACTGGTGCAATGCAAAAGAGTAACTAGAGCAGGCCCTGGGCCCCCTTGGATTAAGGGATGGTTGTTGTCGGCTTTGCCCCTTGCTACCCTGTCTTTGTTCAGCCTGTCGCTGGTGTTTCTGTAGCCCCTCAGCAGCCTGGGGTGTTCCTGTGAAAAAACTTCTTTTGAACATTTGGCTCCAGAGCAGAATGGTCCCAGTTGGAAACAGCTAAAGACTGGGAAAAGAAGAAGAAAAGCTACAATAATCAAACAGCTTTGTTATTTGTGAGTTTTGTCTGTGCAGTATTTACTTCTTGTGCTGGTGGTCTCTAGAAGTAGGAAGAAATAATAATAATTCTCATTGTTTAGACAGCCAAATGCATGTAGAATTTACTTTGATGCAGAAATGAAACGGCATTATGAGTGGTAGACCAATAAGACCTATTTTTCAGTGGCTCACTGCAAGCGTAGAGGGTTGGTAGCTTAAATAAGTATCCCTGGAAAAGTTTAGCCTAGCTTTCCTGAGGTATTTTGTCAAAAGAATATGAAAACAATCTTTCTACACTTAGAGACACTGCAGTAAATAGGAAAGGTAGTGGCAGAATCTGTAGTACCACAGGCAAATGCAGAACAAGAATGGAATGAGTGAAACTGAAGCCAAACGAAGAGAAATCTAAAAATTAAGGAAGTAAAAAAACCCCACCAAACCCAGAAGATTTCCAAAAGAAATTATAAAAACAAGTTGTGGCTTTATCATCTCTTGATACCTTTTGTCAGGTTTGGATTGCACTGCGATTGAATCAGAATAGGGGTGAGACAAAATGTAATAAGCTCAGCCCAGGAGAGAAGGGTGGAAATGCTGATGCAAGTGCTGGATAAGAACCAGAAGAAACCACCATGTGGAGCACTGGAGTATGCAGGATGCTGGGAGATGCAGCAGGGAGCTAAAGACCTTACTCCTCTCTAAGAAAATACGACTGGTGAAAACCAATAACTAGTCTGATAAAAACTAATCCTAGATAATAATCCTAAAAGTCCTTCATTTTTCCAGCACTTTGAGAGCAAAACTGATTTTAAGTAATTCTTTTCTTTCCTCTTTTTGTGCCCTTCCTGGGCTTTTGATTTTCTAAATCTTTGAAAATGGTTTTTCTTTTTTCATGTGTGGCTTTTGAAATCTGTCCTCTCTTTCTCCTTGTCCTGAGTTGACTGTCTTTATCATTGAGACACTTGTCTTTGGGTACTACAGGCAACAAACCTACATGTGTACCTACACTTATCCTTTTTTCCAGTGCTCTGATAGTGCAAAGGTGTCTTACAGTAGACTTTTTTTACAATGTTAAATAATGGTAGAGGCACATCTCTCAAGTGAGTGCTGCAGTTTCTGTTGACTTCAATTCAGCTGGGAGGTGCACAACACATTTGAAAATACCTACAATATGTTTGAAAATACCTGAGCAGAAGTTCTCTGCTGTGTGTTCCTTTGTATGTAAAGTCTTCAGTGGCTAATAATAATCCCCATTGTTTAGGTGATGAAATGGTGCATGCTGTGATGTCAAGCCACTGGAATTTTCCTGTGGGTCTTGAAATTTCTCCATTTGCTGTATCATTGGTGTGGACATTGATTTACGTTTGAGTTGTTCTTAGCATAGGAATAAACTTTAAGTAAACTCAACTGAAGCATTTAAAAAGTGCAATCATACTGACAGCTTCCATCCCTTCACTAATTAATTCTGATTTTTTCCTGCAATCCATGGATAACGTGCATCAGCCTCGAATAAATGAAAAAATGCACGTGGAATGCTGTCTGCTCAAAACTGATACAAATAGAAAAAAGAAACTCTGTATCCNTTTTTAAAGTGGTAACTGCTCTGCTAACAGTTTGGAGGATGGAGTTATTCAGTTGGCTTATTTAGTCTTATCAAGGAAGAATATTGAGAGAGACGTGTACTGTACTTTTATAAGCATATGAAAGAGCAGTTGTTAAATTCATTAGAAGGTTAAATCATCATGCATTAAGGATACCCTTCAGCAGAACAGGAACTTACTTCAGTGTTTTCATTTTTTTAAATTCCTTTCAAAATGCTTTGTTGTTTTGCCACCTTGCATGTGTATGCTTGCACATTTATTCTATTTATTTTTACTTTTGAATCAAACCATTATGAATCACCAGTTCCAAGAATGGCTAGTAAACCTGGTATCGAGTTTTTAGGGAAAAAAAATCATACTTGAGGATCTACAGTTTCAGCAAGGAATGTAGAGATGTGTGAGAGAGCTGACGAAGTAAATAATTGTCTTCGTCTAGCTTAGCAAAAGACTTTTGCTCATGAGGCATGTAAGCAACCTCAGCATACTAATGAATGCTAGCTCTATGGGCTTGATCCATAAAATGGAGTGTACAGATGTGCGGTAATTACGAAAATTAACAAAATATTATAAAATTTAACCATTTTAAGCAGTTTAAAATCCATGCGTGGCCTTTTATATTTTGATTATGGTAAACAAATTTAAAAGGGATTGAAGACACTTATAAGCTGCTACAAGTGACATGAGTACATAATATCTTGATTATGCATTTAAAAGTTACCTGATAAGAATAATTTACATTTCCAACTATGAAAATCAAGTACAACTAATTGATGGGCTCCATTTAGAGATATCTGGGAAATAGTCACAGATCTGTAGTGTGCAGCAGATAATTGCCTTTTCTTGCAAGTCAGAAATGAAAATATGAAAGGTAGAGCACTAAAAATACGTCAGCTTAGAAGCAACATAGCTGCATATACACTTTTTCAGAATTGATTCACCTTCCTAGCAGGGTAAGAGGGCTACAGTGCTCTTGATACCTGTAGCAGCATATTTTAAGATAGCTTGAGAATCTCCATAGGAAATCGAAATGTAAATTGAAACCATGGGAAGAGATACCACTCCCCATAAAAATCAAGGTTCAGAAAGCCAGTAGTAAAGAGTGATCAAACTTACTGATTTTCATTATAGTCATGGCTTCTCTTTTATTTGGAGTGTAAGTTAAGAACACACCTGAAGAAGACTGGACCCCCTGGGTAGGAGAGTGTTGGTTGCTTTCTGATCAGGGAATAACAGTTTACAGAGGTTTCAGAATGCACACAGGCAGGAATAAAGAGGAAATATGTGTCGGGTTAGGAGCGTGTAACTCCGTTAGGGACTGAGGGACTGATGAGGAGAACAGGGAACACAGAGTGAAGCATGAGAGGTGACAGGAAGAGAAACGCTGTGGGAATCGGCAGTGACTCTTCTAAACTTGCGAAAAACCTCAGAGATATTGAGCCACCTGGGTGAAACTACTAGTTGTGGAGTGTCCCTCCAGTGACCCATAGCTTTGTAACTTTACAGACAGCAGTCTCAGTATTCAAAATAAATCCATACAGATTTAAAAAAAAAAAAAGAAGAAAAACCCCCCAAACATTAAGTTCCTGTTCCAGAGTACCATGTGTTCATTTACATTTATACCACCTGTATCATGACATTTTCCAGAGCCACTGATGACGTTCCTGTGTGAAATTTCTCCCCTTGCCACCTCCTGTACCTTTTCTCAAGGAAAGGAATGTGTTAGTTTCTAGTTATTATTGCTTATCTTTTTAAATTTGCTTTCAAAAACAATTGTAAAATGACTTGAAAGAACTTCCTTATCTTTTCAGTTAGGCTCAATACTTGAGTTCTGGTGCAAACCTAGAATTTTAAGAGTGAGAGGTTGTTCTGGTGTCTTCAGTTCAGACAGCGTCCCCAGTATCCAGTATCAGGAGAATTTCTGGCAGGCTGTGGTCTTTGTTTTGGAATCAACTGTTCTATGGCTCTGGGGGCAAAAGAGAGACTTTTTTTTGGAGAAGTCTGAGCCTTGTGGGTAACTCAAAATGTCCATGTATTGTTTTATAATGGAAAGAGGAAGTAGAACCCTGCTTTAACTAACCACAGAGGAATAATAGCTTGTTACATACCAGAAATGTAGTATTTCAGTCTTTGTCTTTCTTTTCAGACCTTAGCGTTTTTGTTTTTTTTTTCCCATCACTTAAGAAACAACAAGGTTATGCAGTTCAAGCAACTCCCTTCCTGGCCTATTGTTATAGGTAAGCATGCAACTGGACTGAGTTACACATTCAAACCCATTTCAGTGTCGTTATTGCCTCCCTCCAACTGGTTGCTATTGCCACTTATGCCATAGTCATACCACCTTCATGACTTATTGAACCCCCCAGCTGATACTTCCAACTCATTTCTTTTCATACATGTTCTTTTAGTTCTTGTGTTTGGAAATAGGGCCTTGTGTACTGCCCCATATACCTTCCAGGTACAGTGCAGTATCTTGCCATTTGTGTGTAAACGTTAAGAAAAGGGGCATAGCAGTTCTTGGGATCCCCTGGAATTCACATCACAATCTCGACAAACACCATCTAGTAGATTGATAGACAGCCTAAGATGACCAGATTTGGTTAAGTAGTTTTAGAGGAGTCAGAAAATAACACGGTTCCTTTCTACTGAACACTTAATCATGAAGAATTTTTTTTTCCTGGATAGTTATTTATTGATTGCACTAGAGAAACACTTGTGGGCTGAAACCTTGAGGTGCATATATTATAGCTGCCCTCTTTGCTGAAACCTCAGACATGTCTAGAACCTTAAAGTACTGCAGCATGGATTTGCTAAGTTGAAACAAATTTCAGTAGTTGTCCTCATTTATCTGAGGTGGCCATATGTTCCGCGCATTTACTTTTGGCTCATATTAACTTAAAACAGAGGGACCATTTCTGGCCTGAGATACTGAACAGCGGATGAGTAAGACTATATAGAGAAAAAACTGAAAACTAGAAGAAACTGCTGGATGGAACAGGAGGAAAGAATTAAGGTAATATTAGTACCCTCAACCTCTTGGCAGGTTAATCCATCTCGATTACTTTTGTACTTATTTTGCTGGAAATTTTAAGAAAACTTTTGAATAAGAACAAGGTGATATGATATTTGGAGTATTTACAAGGAGCATCTCCCTGGTGCTTCACTTCTTATTTTTGAAAACCCAGAAAGAATGTGTAGGTTTTGCTTGAATTTTAAGTTTCCTTTGGAAAGAGTGAAACAAAATATGTCCAGTTTATGTAAAAAACAAAATAAAATTATTTTTTTTCTGTGCTAATCTGTATTTACTTCACATGTGATAGCACAACATGCCGGTTGTACTTTAAGTACATTTTTTCAAAATCAGGTGAGGTATTAACCTTAACTGTGTTTCCCATAATATACCCCACTCTTTTGTCTTGTTGAATCAAAGCAGCGCATTGTGGGAATTCTTTAATCCTGATGTGTCATGAGAAATGCAGTTTTGGGAAACAGTCAATAGAAGTAATGAAGGACACAACAAACTTGGACAAGAACTCTCTCCAGAGAGAACAATAGCAAAGGCAGCTGTTATTCAACATTAAATTAACTAAGAATGAAGCACGGCTATATCTTCACATAGGTTTTTTAAGAAGTTTCCTGTTTCACAGATTTATTTATTTTTAATATTCTGTCACTTATTCAGTACTGGGAGAGTACTGAAATATCAGAACTATGCAATGGAAACATTTTATCAGTTTCATAACAATAATGAAAAATATACATAGCACACCTCTCTGTTAGCTACTGGTAGAACAAACCATTGCTCTAAAGGGGACAGGGACTTCCTTTTGCAGAGGCAAATATCTGGCTAATATACCACTGGCATAACTAGCCTTATGATGGTTCCTTCCAGTTCTCTAATACAAATGGTTTCTGAAAAGTGAAGATGAAGAAGGGTATGCGTATGTCATTGTAGTTAAGGCGTAACAGCATGTTTGGAAAATAAAAAACACTGAAAAGAAAGAGAAAGGGAAAAAAATTATAGCAGCCTAGAGAGCAACAAAATGTATGAGGGAAATTCCTCTCAAAACACTTAATAGGNTTTCATAAATGCTCACTAGTCTGGATTGCCATCAAACTACTTTAAATAGATTTAATTAACCAACATGAGGTGCTGACAACCTCTAAAGGCAGATGCTGATAAAACACGGTTCAAAGCTGCACTACTTGCTAAGGTTTGTTCAAATAAAGTCACTTGAAACCTGAGTTTCTCTGCTGTTTTAGGAGAGAAGACTGATGGAAGAAGAGTGTCTGTATTTTCCTCAGAGAACTGCAGTTACAGGCATCTGAACGTGTTAATGGCAATAGTTATGTTAACTAGGAATGAAGGGAATGGAGAAGGGGATTAGAGGTTCTTCTCATGTATGTCAATGTACATTATTCCAGAACACTGATTATACTATAGACGTTTTTAGTCTGCAAAGCATCAGGGGCAGGAGTCTTCATCCTGCCTAGTGAGGCTGTTCCTACGGCTGCCCTTCAGCCGGCCCATGACTGGCAGAAAACTTTGGCACAGCAGGCAAAAGTAGCCTCCTGAATATTTTGCTCAGGGAGAAGGAATTGCCCCCTGGCGTAATTCTACGTCACTCTGACTTTTCCCTTCAGACCTGGTCCTCACTGCCCTCTTGCAGCCCCTACTCACCCATCGTACAGCCCCCCAGGCCTGCGACAGCTAGGTGTAGTGAGAGCAACCCTGAGGCTGCCTGCAGTTTGGGCAAGCCTGCCTCTGGGACCCACGCCACACACGCAGTTCCCTCACCTCACCTCTTCTCTATCTCTGCCTACGGGGGACTGTACAACACCAGGTGAATCCTTCTGATTCAGCTGGCAAAGAAGTAATAGTCAAATAAGTAACATCCATCTCACGTCAGCTTGTAGTTGCCAAGCTTTGTTCATGTTGAACAGTTTTCCTTCTAGGTCAAAGAATCTATTCTATGTAGAAGTATATATATCTATATCTATATATGTATATGTGTTTCAAATTATTTTACTACTGCACCTGCAGGTTTTTTAGATGTCTGCTGGATGCAGCTGCAACTTTTTTGTTCACATCAGATACACCCTCTTAAAGGAAAAGCCTTAATGTCTTTTGAGCATGTGCTCTCTTTTTTCTTTCCTTTGCTTTCCCCTTATGCAAAAAGAATGTAATTATAAATAAACGTAATCTGTTTGCATTTTGGGTATGGAAAGTACTGTTCATATTCTTTGTTTCTTCTCATCTATTCTGCGTACACAGTAAGTCCATGTCAGCCTATGTACGGAGTTCATGGAAATCCAAATGTGATGTGCTAACTCTATACTTATTCCCAGAGATGGGTTAATACTGAAAACACAAAAGCCATAACTTTCAGGAATGGGAAACCTTTGATAAATGTTTGTCCCCTCTGGACTGGTGGATCTTAATCAGCTAATCAATTGGATCATTTTCTTTCTCATACTGATTACACAGTGTTTTGACTCTTGAGCTTAGATGGATGATGGCAGCCATTCATTTAGATAATGCAGTAGCTTCCCAAAATACCTGATGCCTACAGACGTTTCCTCCCCCAGTGTTATTCCTTCTGCTACTTTCAGACTATTTTTCAATACAACTGAATAGAAATGTGGCTCAGGTTCACGGTTCGTGTTGTAAATGATTCTGCTTGTCAGGAGAATGACCTAAAGAGGGAATTTGTGATGAGAGCTTGCCTTTGCAATAAGCCATCTCCAGGCAATTATCACGTTATCACAATGATGAGGAAAATGCATAGTTGGAAGAAAGGTCGCTTGTTTTAATGTTATCTACCCCTGATGTCACTGAGTTTTGAAGTAATTATATTCAGCCTTCTATGGGAAAAGAAAAATGGCAACTATAAGTATAGGGATTTTTTTCAAGTTGCTTGGTTTCTGTGAGCTGGGATGCCAAATCTCCGACTACATCCTTGCAACAACCCTGACAATGGAATGTGTTTCCCTCCCAGTTTAATATAAGAAAACCAGCAGGAGGTCTTACTTTGAAAGGCATTTGATAAAGGAGCCCACTCATGGAGCTGAGAGAGGAAATCAATGGATTTTTTTTCATTTCATGGGGCTCTATGATGCTTAAGTCCCATGGTATAATTCATTGCTTTTATGTGATTTTTCTGACAGCGTTCTGTCTTCTGGTTCACTCTGCCTTTTGTCTCATGCTCACATTTTTTTTTTTGGCAAGTTTGCTTGTAATTTAGGATGTGAAATCCAGGATATGGCAAGCACTATGTTGGCACACTATAATGAGATTTTTTTTTTTTTTTCTAAGTAGAACCTGTCAGTGGCAGCTGACTAGCGCTGTTCTCACTAAACAAGCTCAAGAAAGAAATCTTCTGTGGGCCTAATACATATTGTCCCATGCCTCCCTTCAAGCTTGAAAATGTGCATTAAAAAGGAAATAATCCCTATCATCCGTTAGAAATTCCTGGCCTGAGGTAGAAATGAGCTATCTTATTTATCTTTCTCTCCTCTCCCTGGGAGCAACACTAATAATTCTACTTGGGGGTTGCAAAGCACAGATGAGCCACTCTGAGCATAAAGATTCCCATTCGCCTGCTGATGGATGTTGCAGTTTTTATGGGGCCGGCTGCGTACCGCGGTCGGCGGCTCCGCAGAGTTGGTGCCGGCTCAGGCCCAGCAGTCGCTGTGTTTGCTGATGTGGCGGTTCAAAGGCTGATTCGAGCCCTGCCTGTGCTGTGCAGGCGCATAGTGCGTCTGTTCTCCCCTGCCTTCTCAGCACACGCTTAGGCAAGGAGGGCCCCGGATCGCGTCCCTCCCGTCCCTGATCAGGGAAGTACACTGGAGAGTCGTGAGAGGGTGAGGTCGGGACTTA
Source organism: Rynchops niger (assembly GCA_013400035.1). Classification (NCBI taxonomy): domain Eukaryota; kingdom Metazoa; phylum Chordata; class Aves; order Charadriiformes; family Laridae; genus Rynchops; species Rynchops niger. The sequence goes on along the minus strand of VXBH01005961.1, from coordinate 542,842 downwards.
ACGCAGATGACACGCAACCAGACATGGCTTTGAGTCATAAGCAAAAAAATATTAAAATCTAGTAAACATTTGCTTCTTCAGTTATTGGAATCTTATTTTCATAGCCAAAGGCTGGTCCACCATTCAAGATCAAGGCCTGCCTTGGTTCTTCTTCCCATTCTCTTGGATATCCTGGCTACAAATTAGGATGTCTGTAGTTTTGCCTGGTTGCATAAATGTTTGTTACAGTGGAGTTTCAGGAGAGGAAACTTCCTACTGTTCTTTGCCTGTTGGCATTTCCTGCCCTCATGCAGTATCTCAACTTGAGGCCTTTGATGTGTGGATTTTGGACAGTCCCACAGCCTGCCATTGCAGTAAACTCCTTCCTGGGCAGGGCTGTCTCCCTGGCCATCTCCATCCATGCCCCCAAGGTGTGTGCTCTCCATTGGCACGAGTGTCCCTTCCCTCCTCCTGTCTTTGCTTCCATGTAACATCAATTATCACTGGTTCCTGTGCTCGTGTTTTGTTGCCATAATTCTGCCTTACAGTCCACCACACCAGTTCGCTCCCCTGTTATTTGGTACTTTTTATGTGATACAGGGAAAAAAGGGCCTCCGGATACACAGATTTTAGATTTTTTTAGATTTTAAGCTGAGACATATGTGATATGGTACTTTCTTTAACCCCTGTATCTATCACTTTCTAGTGGCTCTAGCAAAGGTGCTTCACATAAATTTCTGAACTTGATTTCCTAGCTGTCAATATTATGAATGTTAGCCTTGGACAGACTAGAAGAAGAACGCAGAAACCCTTTGCAGAATTTGATTCATTTACTTGTAGTCCAGAAGAAGCTGAAGTGATGAAAAAAATATGGTAAAGTTACATTTTCTTTTTTTGGATGCGTTGTTGTTTAATTTCATAGAGCTAATTTTGCTTTTAAGGCTGTTGGGCACAGAGGAAAACCTCCAAGCTTGTTTGGAAGTGTCTGTGCTGACAGAAAAGGAACGTGTGAGGAGACATAATTGTTCAATCTCAAGATCAGTACAACCTAGGTGACTGCTAAGTTTTCATTTCTGTCAAGTTTCATTCTGGTTTAAAGAAGAAAAAGAAAAGAGAAAAAAGCTGGAATGTACATATAGAGAAGAATTTACAATTCGAAGATCACCACAGCTAGAAGATCTGTGAAAACAGCTGAAAAATACCCTGCTTTTGACTTTGACTTACCACAGGAATGTTTTTGTTTGTTTCAAAGCAGTGTAATAAGGTGGAGAAAGGTCAAGGAAGAGGATCTAGTGAAAGGTATTGAAGAATGTTGGTCACCATTGTTCTGTTTGTACTGTGCAGATGCTTTATGTCGCTGTACTTTTTCTTCCCTTGGATGCTATTTTTTCCCTTTCCTGATAGTCTGAAGGAATAAAAAAGAAAGAAATCCTAGAGTCAGCTTATTGATCTAGAGCTGCCAAATCTTCGTGATGTGCCACTCTAACAGCTAATTGAAAGGCTTCTGTCGTTTAATCAAAAGTATGCTTTCGGGAGCTGAAACACCTTGTTTTGCTTCTAAACTTTTTGATCTGAAAAAACTAAGAAGTGAGCTGTTTCAGGAAGCTGACTATGGAGATGTATGTTCCTAATTTTCTCCTTTTACTGGCCCCAACCGTGCCTAGCCTTTTTAACTCCTTTTAACAAATAGTCATTAAAAGCAAAGTAATTGGCTTTGGATGCTTCTATTCCTCAAAATCTCATTAGATCTTGAAACATGCTTTCTGCTCAAAATTCCACTTTCCATCTTCAGTGAAGAAATAGACACTGTTATTTAACTCTTTGTAGAAAAAAAGAGATATTTTTAAACCTCTGTACATCATTCATGCTTGTGTCTGTCTCCTCTAGCCTGTGTAAGAAATATCATGATTGAAGGGCTACATTAAGTTAAAAAGAAGTTTATTTTCCAAACCAAGCTGTCTCTGTATTCTGCCTGCCAATACTTTAGCATTGTCATAACCTTATTCAAGTGAATTCATCATCAATACACATCTCACAGGTATGAGATTTTTAATGTTTTTAAAATAATTTTTCATAGTTAAGGCATATTTATATCATTTTGCCTATATTTACATGTTAAAAAGTATGATATTGATGTAAATTTTTTACAAAGATGATGTTCCATCTTTAGTAGCAAAGCAGCTGCTCCATTAGCCTGTTATTTCTGGAAGTATGACGTCAGGCAAAACAATCTCATTCTATGACATTTTCATTTTCGTCAGTGTTGAGCCGTATCACAGGTATTGCTCATTCTTTCGCATGACAGACAATAGTTTTATGTCAGTGCACTCCTGTTATCATTAAACTGCTGTTATTTATGTTGTTGCAGTGTTTAGCTGTGCTAGCGTGAGAATGAATCTACTAAGTGATGTAATATGCAAGTGCATAATGATGAGATTTGGGTCTTTGTAACGTAGTTGGTTTCCAGATGTAAGTTTTCCCTAATTGGGATTAGCAACTTCATAATGGCAATTCTGAGCTACTATTTTAAAATCTCATTTTGGTCCTGATCCTGTGTCCACCCCCTTCGAGACATCTCTGGCGTGACTGCAGGATGTGGGAGCCTTGACGTGAAAGCACCCAGGGCACGATTGCAATGCCTACCCGACCCTGAGAAGGGCTGAGGTGCAGGGAAAGAGGGACTAGCATCTTTCATCCTAACATGACATAACAATTCCTACTTGCACTGACTGTGAGAAGTCCTACTGTCCTCTTCAGGGCTTCTGCAGGGTCAACACTGGAAGTATTCTCTTGCAATTATGAAAATCCAGTATAACAGAATCAGATGAATGCGTAAGGGTTTCACCTGGTCAGCTCCATGACACCACTATTCTGCTCAATCATGAAATTGCTTTGAAAATGAGATTTAACAAATAACAATTCAAGTTCTTTTTTTACATTCCTATTTATTTAAGTGTTTCGGATTCCTATTTCAAACTTTCTTGAACAGCAGTAGCAGGTGAAAATTATGCCTTTCAAAAGAAAAATAAGATTCCCAAGCACTCATGTGATTTCAGATGCCAAGGCTTAATAAACAAGAGAAGACATATTCTAAGATGCATGACAAAATGGTGAAAGTTGGAAGTACTGCAACTAAAAAGTTTAATATGTGCCCATTCAATCTCAGCAGAAGATAAGGGAGATTTTCTCTCCAGAGAATGCAGCTTTCAAATGAAACAGGAATAATTACATCTAAATTTCATGTTGAAATCCCTGTTTAAAATGAATCGTGATGTCTTTCTTTATAAAGATATTCTGCAAAAATCGGCAAACAGTTTTAGTGTTACTCCTCCAAATCACTGGAGTTGTCAAAATTTTCTACAAAAAGGTAGAAGATTATAAAAAATACTTAAGTAAAGAATATAAAAATACAAGAAATAGAAAAAAGGTATTTTCTAATGGTGTCAAATAGGTTATTGCAGATTTAGGCACAGGTTTAGAAACAATAAAAAAAGGCCGTGAATGATTCAGCCATAAAATTTTTTAATGTGTCATCCAAAAGTCCCCCCCATATACTCTTGTTTTGAAAGGTCAAGCTTTGCTAAAAACAAGAATGTTCTAGATAAGATGCTCCCAGGAGGTCTAACCTATAATTAACAATGAGCTGCATGAGAGAAGAGGGATAGGAGACAGAAATCCCAGTTTGGCCTCACCTGTGGAGAGGCAGCAAGACCTACTGGAGTGAGTGCAGGGACAAACACTGTCTTTCTCTTCTCAGTCATTCTCACCTCTCTTAGAGAATATTCTGGATTTGCCCGTGACTCAGTGGGTGACATCAGATATGACACATAACACATCTGTCCCTCACTGAATGGCAATAATAAGTCTTGACCTCAGGGACGTGTTTTGAAGATTTGTTTTCCAGTAATTTGACTATATAAATGTTAACGATGCTGATCTGGAGCAGTGTTTCCACCCTTTCACGTAATTTCTGGTGTGTAAAACAGACTGCCTCCTTCAGCTGGAAATTCCTGTGAGGAGTTTACTGAGAAGCAAAGAGCTCATTCTCTGCAAGTGGGATCCCACTGTGAATCCTGGTGTGTTCAATTATGGTTTTCTGAACTATATGTTCTCGTGTATGAGCATATGTTCTGCTAGATCGAGCAAGGTAAGGACAGAGTGCCAATGTACAAGTGGAACAGAAACCCCACTACCTTATTTCTTGTCATTATAAAATAAAAATAATGACTGTCTACTTGGGTGGAAAGGAATAAGTGGGCTTAATTTTTGAAGTTGACAGATGAAGGGAACATAAAGTTTCTCTTGTTGAAACTCTTTTCATAGCAGTATGATCAAATGACTAGGGCAGATAGCAACTTTGCAATGTCAAGTACAGTTTTGCAGTAAAAAAAGTGACTAAATTATCTAAACACTTTTAAAAAAATGCATGTTTTCCAAAAAAACCCCATTTCATTTAAAAAACAAACATGGACAAACTGAACACTGAAAAGCTAGTGAATCCTTTTTTCTAGAAATAATTTTCTTCTAGAAGTCATGGCCCCATCTTAACTGCATCTCCTAGGGAATGGAATGACCAGGAGCTCCTGTCATGTAACTGCTTTGGTTTTTCATGATGGGAGATTGGTAACCAGCACTGGAAACATATTCTGATTAAGGCATACCATTTTTAGAGAGGATAAGGAGTCTGAGGAAGGTACAGCATCAGCTTTTCCTATAGAAAACTTTTCATTTTTCTTTCTTTTATATTTCCTCTATAAGAATGAGACTTTATTTATCCCTCGTACTATATATTCATAATGAGGTCCCATGGCTTATCACAGTCATCCTTTCATTCTTTCGTTCAATTTTAATTATTTCTGCTGTTGTGTATCTGTTGGGCCACACATTTTTGTATATTAGCGTGCTGACGATGATGGGAGTTATACTGGGTGAGCAACTCTGAAAATCATGTGTTTTTCTCAGAGTATTTCTAAATACGGGAATGGATTTTTCAGGCATGGAGATCTGAAAATTTGCTCTATTTATTGCTTTACATAGTGATTATATTACACCACTGTCACCAAACTGTTTAAAAGGAGTTAGATGATTTGAAGCATGGATGTTTTGATTCAACATATTTATATTTACAAAATCTGGGTGGCCTGGAAGCTTGATGTTTGCACCGTGACGAATTAATATTTTGAATACTCTGAAAATAGATCAGTGAATGCAAATCTGTGATAGGAGATTTCCTACCAAAAATAAGACTGAATCAATTCTTAATCTGTTTAATTCTTAGGCATCTTTCCCTCCCAGTGTTTGTTAGGCTATTAACACCAGTTCATGCAATGTTACCCACAGGCTTTTTGAGTGCCAGTCATGAATATTGAAAACTTGTACAAGGACTCTGATAATACGTGTCTTACAGAAACACACACGTTTGTGCACAATGTAGTACTGACCCTTACATATTCTCCAAGGTTATTAACTTTATAGAAAAACACAAGTTACCTTGCACAGAGCCAGGATTTCATTCTTGAATGTGGGGAATAGTGCTCACCTAAGAAATTTTCTGCAAATATGTCAGTCTGCATATTGACAGGACTGGACCTGTCCAAAGATTTGAGTCTCAACAGCACCTCCTTGTGTTGAAAGCTTACCTATTTAAACAGTTCATGGTACATTTATCGAGATATGTTTTAAACACGCTATTTTCTATGTAAAAAGAATTAAAAATAGTTCTCTGCTTCACAGAAAAATCCATTTCTGTGTATTATTAGTAAAAAATATACGAGCATTGCTAATGAAAATGTTAAAGTAGATCACTAACGGTACTTATGTCAAGAAATATTGCCGTATACTTTTCAAGCAATGTATTCCCACGTCAGCACTCCCTGCTCTTTGATACCTGACCAGCTTTGCTTACAACTGGTTTAGAAGCTAGCATACATGTATAGTTTGTTATATATCAGTCTGCTGAGGACCAGGTCTTACACTTAAGACTCAGAAATGTTTCAAATTTTCTTGTAAGAAGTTGAAGAAAAAAACAACATTGGCTTTACTTAGTATATTAAAGTATATGCCTTTAATGACAATAGTACAAATTAATTCTGTCAACAGCAAAGACCAACTGGAATGTGTCAACAATTTTCCCGTGCCATGTAATTGTGTCAGAATACCTTGTTCACTAAAAGCAGTCCATTTTGTGTTGTAATTTAAAACCTGCTCTTTTCCAATCTTTTCTGGATAGAATGTCTTTATTTGAGAATTATTATTTTTAATTATTATTGTTGACTGATTTTAGAGAAACAAAATATTGTAATCTACTTCAAGTAATTTCTCCCCTGTTTATTTTTTCAACTCACCAATGCTGTAAGGCAAAATTCTTCAAGGCAAATATGCATGGAGAAGGTGGTTACCAGGATTTACCAAGGTCAAATTATGCTCAACCAACCTAACAATTATGAGGTCTGTGGACAGTGATTGAGAAGAAGCCTCCCAACTTCTCCCAAGTGAAAGAAGAATGAGAGAAAGAGAGACTTTAGAGTTTAAAAGAAGCAAAACTACTTTAATGAAATATTAGTAATGAAACAATAAAAATAAAATATATTAATAAGAAAATAATGAAATATATACAATATATACAAAACTGTGTCGAGCTCCCAGGGTGATGATCACTTCACCAGTAGGCACTGAAAAAGTCCCAGACTAGATTCAGCAATGGACGGGAGCTGAACTCAGGAACTGGATTCAGGAACTCACGGATTGGGATCAAAGGCAGATGAACAGAGTCCTCCTTGGATGCTGGCCATCGAAGAAAGAGGATGACACCTTTGATCACTCAGCTCTTATACTGAGCATGATGCAGATGGGATGGAATACACTGCTGGTCAATTTTGGGTCACCTGTCCTGTTTGCTTCTCCCCATGGGTGCGTCACCTCTATGATTTTCCATTTCCGACCCTCCAACAGAGCATATAACAAAGTTAGCTGACCTTGGTTGTTGTGGGAATAAGTATAAGCTGGAGCATCTCTGCATACCACTCCTTGGTATGAATTATAAACAAGGCCTTATCACCCTGGAAGTGGACTACTGTCTGAAAAATATGCCACTACTTTCAGAGAGTTCAGTTAGCTAGAAGAGGCTTACCTGAAAAGTAAAATTACTAAAAAGAGAATTGGTTCTGTTTTACCTCAAATCAGGACAGTAAACTACTGGAGGGGTGAGAAAGTGACTGGAATGTTGGCCTTGGAGGACAGTGCTTTAGGGGTCACACTCTACCTTGAAGCTGATTATAAGTGGAGATTCTTAGAGATCTGTGCTGGGACCTGTCCTATTTAAGAGCTTTACCAATGACCTGGAGGAAGAGGTAGAATGTGCCTTTATCAAGTTTCTGGATCATAGCAACTTGTAGGGTGCTATCAAAATGCTCAAGGACAGAGTAGCCATTTAAAGAGCACTACCCACACTACAGGAATGAGCCACTAGGAACTTCAACAAGAGCAAATACAAAGTCTTACACCAGAGATGGGATTAACCCTCTGCAGTGCCACTGACTGGAGACTGACGGGCGGAGGAGAAGCTCTGTGTAAAAGGACCTGGGCATGCCAGTGTTTGGGAAGCTAAACAGGGGCCAGCAGGGTGTGCTGGCAAAGATGAAGACTAGCAGCAGACCAGGTTGTACCAACAGAAGCATAGCTGGTAAATTCAGGGAAGTGATTATCCCCCTTCACTTGACAGTCGTTAGACTGTATCTTGATACTGTGACCAGCCTTTTCCCCACAGTAGTAGAAAAACATTTTAAAACTGATGCAAGGTTAGGGGACGGCCAACAAGGGACTGGAGCAGTGCCCTGTGAGAAGCACTGAGGGTCCAGGGCTTGTTCATCCTGGAGAAGAGACAGCTGATGAGTCAGCAGAGAAGTCATCAGGAGGACAGAGCCAGGTTTTTTGCAGCTGTGTGGAAGAAGACAATGGGAAAAAGCTTACACAGTGGGGGTTTATAACAGGAATAAGGAAAAATATCTTTCCGTGAGGATAACCAAACAACGGAGCTGGTTGCCTAGTGAGGTTCTGCAGGCTCCATCCTTGGAAATTTTCAAGACCTCATTAGGGAAAGCCCTGAGCAACCTGGTCTGATCTCAGAGCTGACCTGCTTTGTACAGGAGATTGGACTAGTGACCTCCTGAGTGACTTTGTAATTCTCCTTGCTTGTCTGAGACTCTCAATATTCTCTGATATTTTGTGCAAGGCAGCCAAAATTGCAACGTCAGTTGTCAAAGTATAAAGTAAGAACTTACAGAGAAATTTATCCTTGTGCAAAAGGAGTCAGTTTTAACCTGGTATTTAGGAAGAAAGTGGAGTTCACACCTCTTCACTTTTCCCTCCCTTGCCCTTGAGCAGCACAGGTAGTAGGAACCTTGAATTAACTTCCATCCCAGTTGTGCCGTCTTGTCTAAAATTTTTTCATCCATCCATGCTGTAGGCTAAGCAGGGAAAAGGAGGTGACATGGCAGAAAGAGCAGATCTGGTACTTATATGAAGACAAGAGTTTCAAGATAGTCCTTGAAATTTTGGCCTTTCAGATTAAAAATGTTATGTTACATGCAGATATTCTTTGAGACTTTGATTGTCTCTATAGAAAATCACAAGAATTGACAGTGCTGACAGAAGAAGCAAATTAACGTAGTTGAAATTAGAATAATCCCTACCACGGCATATTTGTCTGTGGCCAACAGCAACGGGCAACGGGTCAGAAGAAAAGGGAGAAATGATGAAATAAAAGATAGATGCAGAGAGAAAACAGATCACAAAAATTATATATAGATCTGCGGTAGAGTAGCATCAGTGGAGGTGAACTCTATGACAGATGAGAGAGAAGAGAGCCTTTCCAAGAAGCAAAATAGAAGTGTCAAAAATACCTGGCTATCGTGTTTTCAAAAAGTACTAGGCATGTTTATAGAGCCTAGAATCTGATTAAAGTCAAGCATCTAAGCATTTAAAGGAGGTATGTTCAAATCAGTGGGAATTAAGCATTTACCCTGCTTATCCAGCATAAAATTCCTATCAAGCATTCATCTGCAACACTGATCACTTAAATAACTTTGAAAAAGTTCACTCAAAGCCACTTTTGGAAATATGTCTCTGGCTTAAAAATGGGTGAGAGTTTTTGAAAGGATTATTCACCAGATTTATTTACCAACTTACACACAGCCACTTTATGTGGCTTTCACTGCCAGAATCGTCCAGTTGCGTTAATATTAGTCGTACTACTATTGCTAGAAACTTCATTTTTATGACATGTAATTCTGAATGCCTAGATTTTGTGAAAAAAAATCCTTTTAGGGATTTAGGTGTTAGGTGTTCGTCACACCAAAATATGTGTATGCTAGTTTAGGAATACTTCTTTCCTATGTAGCTATGTGATGTCTCTCCACAACTGTGACATATCTGTCTCTTGTCTGAAGACAGATTCAGATTTCTTAATTCTCATTTGTGTGACTTTAATCAAAACATCGTGCTTTCCTCTCCTCTTTTGGGACATTTATATTACCTAACTCTGCAGTTAGATTGCAAGTCTCCATCTGTAAAATGTTTCTTTTCCTCCCCTGGAGTTTGGCTTGGATTCCAGTTCTAAATTTAAATGGAACTCCATTTTCCTTGTCTAATAACCACTGAGTAATTAGGCTTTTACATAGAAAAAGAATTACCTAAAGAAATGTGTTCCTGTAAAGGGCATTTTGAGCACTGTAGATAGATGCCTCCTCTGCCAGGTTACCTGCAGTTTGCAGAAAGAAATCTTAAAGAGACAGACATATTCATACATATCCAGTCCCTGTCATTTGTAAGAGATTCTTCCATTATTCGTGTATCTTATCTTTTTCATGTTACAGGAAAACGGTCTTACTTCCTAAAAAAGACATTTGTTTCTAATGGAGTGGCACGTTTAAAGATCAATGTAATAATATCTTTACAGAAAACGCAGCTCTATAGCTCTGGGTCTTTGTCTGCCTTTCATGGTATTCTACTGTAAATGGTACTTGGATGGAGGCAGATCTGATTGTTAATAATTATTTCCATTGTCTTATGCAGCTCAGTTCCTGGCTTATTTCTGTTCTTCGTTGAATTTGTGGGCTAATATTTAGAATAAGTTAGGGATGAAGTTCTAATATATTGTTATATAGTGCCGTATATCTTAATATGCTTTGCAGACCATGGGCCTAATCGTTTGCATTATTGCCAATGAGGATTCTACCATTAGATATGTCTGTGCACTGTCTTTCTTAAGGAGGTCACTCTGCTACCCAATTACGATCTTTGGAGTAACTTGAGATCCTTGAGCTCTCTGTCCCTGTGCCAATTTGAAAATTGATCAGTGGCATCAAAGGCCTCTGGGAGAAAAAGATCTGAGGACCGACAACCTATGTGATTGTGTGCGCTGCATTTCTTTGGGAAGCCAGGATAACAAGCATTTTTTAAATTTCTTTTCCATTAAGCTCTCTCTCAAGCAAAAGATTAGCTGCAGCAGTAAGAGAACTGTATGATACAGAGTGTAAATTTTCAGAATATGTGGACAAGTCAAGGCAAATGTCACACAAACTGATAGTGGTGGCCTCTTGGGCTAAGGTAGTTCAAGACCGGATGCCATAAAAATCTTTGTGAGACCATTAGTTATAAACAACTCTGTATTTGTAACTGTCCTACTGCTTGTTTCCATGTAATTTTTTTTCAAGCAAATCGGAATGCTTTTCCCTTCAAATATTGACAAGGGTTTAAAAAAAGGCCTAAAAAAGGTTATCAGTGCATGAGCTCTTTGTAGTCAGTAATTCCCATGGCAGCTGTGAATTTGGAAAAGCAAATAGCACTTGCAGAATGTATCTTGGCGATAAAAACCCAGACAAAAGCTCCTTTTCTGCAGATACGTGTTTGATGGCTGTGAACCACAGAAAACTCGGTAGTGGCTAAATAATTTTCCTCTCTTTGGAATGGAACAGAAAATGAATATGAGCAGCTTTTATCAACACAAAAATGCAGAAAATTCTTGTAAAGGACCACTAGGGGGCATTAGTATTCCATACAGAAAAGGGGTATTGCGGTAGTCATAAAATATTTTAGGCATTTAGCTTAGTATTGAAGTTGAAAAAGCTGTAAACTTTTTCATCCTCCGTACATCAGAATATTTGTCTATTTTAACCCCGAATGTATAGGTTCATTTAGCTATTTTCATTTAACTGGCAATAAGAAAAGCCTTTGAAAATTTTCGTATTCCTCACCTGGAGACTAGTTTGCAGCCCATTCAGTATTCAAATGTAGTACCATTTCCTCTTTCTGACAAACATGGAGTAATTAGGCTTTTCCATAGACAAGTGATTACCTAATAAATGACCTTCTGCAAAAAGGCTGCATTAAAAATGAAGCAAAAGGCATATTCAGCGCAAGTGATCGCCAAGCAATAAGGCGTGCAGGAACAAAAGAGAAGCTTTGCATAGCCGATCTGCTTCAGCAGCTTTAGAAATAATGCAAATGCTCACTTGTGGTCCACACCAAAACTAATTATAAGTCTGACACTATGTGTAAATTCTTAAACGCAAAATGTGATGGGCTGCTTGTCATATTGGCCACTAATTCCCTTGAAATCATAGGTACACACAGAGGGAGGCATGATCACATTTCATAAGACACATATCACCTGTGTTTGTTTTAGACACAAAGTAGAAACAGCAAGCAGATGATAGAAAATAATGGCTGAGTCGCATGTAGCTTCCCGTGTCTTTTTTCCAATATACTTCAGGGACACAAAACAAAAGAATTGTGAAGAGAATGCCATTGAACTGTAGTTCTAACGGCATGTTCAATCTCAGTCTACTTGGATTAAGCAAATTTGAAAGCGCATCGTGTGCAATCAAAGCTGCATGTGCATGTATTCTGACATCCTTTCACCATCTATCCCTTCACTGACTGAAACTAGAACTTTTGCTGGCTGCATCTGGAAGCAAAATACAACAAAACAAACCACTTACTGTTCCTTCAGCATCAATCTTACGGTTTAAAGTAAGAAAACATTTCCTTTTATCTGGCAATGAAGCTAAACCTTCAAAAGCTAAAGCTTTTTTTTTTTCACAGTACTGAAAAATTGCAGTTGTGAGAAAATACTTCAGTCATAGAATCTTGCAAATACTTAAAAAGTTAATTTAGAACTTTTCAAGCTGTCGTAAGGAGAAAAAAGATTGTGAGAGCATTCTGGGCCCTGGGAATTTCCTGGGGCGAATAAATGGTTGTGGGTTAATAATCCTCAGACTAACCTTGAACCTGACTACTTTTCTCAGCATGTCAGCAGTCCCTAGAAAATGCCTTAGGCTCATCTACTACTGCTTGATCAGACGTGTCACAAACTGGGATGGTTTTTTTTAAAAGTGCTGGATTTTTACCCATCCTACAGCTCTGTTGATTGACTGTTTCTGGCTCTTTCCAGAATCCCTGATTACCATCCATTTAGAAGTGATATAAACCCCCAGCCTTCACACAAAATATCAGGGCCATTTCCACATGCATCCATGCTTGTATGCAGAAGAGGAAGAAATCAGAGGCTGGTATTCTCATTGTTTAACTATCAGCTCCTACCTTAGCTAAATTAGGAGACAGCTTTCATTAAACTGTTGGAAAGAAGAGGCTCCTCCTGAGGGTAATTCAGAACAAATGACTGTGTTAGGCCTCTTTGTCAGTGTAGTTTTACTTCTCCCATTACATTTCTCCAGTAGTAACTGTGCATTTTTTAAAAATAAAATGGTACGTGAAAAAAATCTCACCTCTTTTTTTGTAGGGTTGCTGAGATCAGTTGCTAAACGAGCACTCAAAGTGTTTCTCTCTCTCTCCCTATAATATATTCTAACATGAAGCACAGATTCATGCCATTGCAGAAGATACAGAACACTGTAAATAAGAGATCTTATGTATACTTTGTTTTCTCAAAGCATAAATAGAAGACAGCTGTTTGGATGTCTGGTTTGTGGTCTCCACGACCTCTTCTTTGACCCCTTGGTATTGCAGGGCATATAATGTGTCGGAGTCGCAAATAATTTTTAATACAGTGTTTGGTTCAAGGGTATCTAAATACTGACAAAAGAACTTCAAACAGACTTCTATTCAGAGTGCTGACAAACTTTTTTGGGCGCCTTCAGTTGATGATACAGAGAAGTATGTTATGAAATGCAAATACAACATACAGAATACTTTAGTTTTTAAGGGGTTTTAGCAAGATGTTGGTAATTAAGATAACAGGACAGAATCTTCCTGTGTCAGAAAGCCTTGTTACCTCTTAGTGTTGACACAACCAAGTCATGTAAGCCCAGGTGCTGATTTACTGGGGGAGAGGGAAGGAAGAGGAGCGTGCCACATAATGTAATGGTGGCCAGCTGGCGTCAGTGTAATTCCTTTATTTCTGCTAAGCTTGTATGTTGCTTTTTTTATTTAAGAAGTCTTGTAAGATTTTATATTTTTCCCAGATATGGTTATCCCGTGATCTGACTGGTTGGACGTCCACAATCGACGTCTACGAATGGCGTCTCTTGGGTTCTTCGCTCTCAGTCACAGAAAAAAAAACCCAAAAAACCCTTCTATCTTGCTAGAGATGCACTAATTTACAAATAAAGGACTGAGTTTTCTTTGCCAACATCAACACACATATAGTCTATATCACTATGTAATACTGATGAAGCCTTACTGCAGCTATATTTTTACTGTTATCATAACATTATTTGCATTTCAGCTGGCCTTGCTTCATTGGTAAAATGAAGATATGTTATCTCAAGATATGTTACAGCCATTAGTATCTTTTTGGAGTAAAAAGATAATTAATTGTGATTTTGAACTTGCATCTCCAAATGAAGCCAAGACATGTACTAGAAAGCAGAGAAAACAAACTTTTAAGAATTCATGCAGGAGTGAACGTTTGTTGAGTCTCCCAGCAGCCTGTATTGCTGTGTCCTTCTGAGAAGATCTACTTGCTTAATCCTGGCTCAAATATTATCTGCGGCACTGTGCAACTAAGCAATAACGATGGGTATTTTCCTGCCCAGGTGCGTTTTCTTCCATTTGCTTCTACATAGCTAGGATTTTGTCCTCAGACTTGAATGAGATTGGAGGGTGTTTGGCACAGCATCGGATTGGACTCCGATTGGAGTCCGACTCCAAACGTCCTTAGTTTTTTGACTGTCTCCCAGCACATAAAAAATTATTTTACTTAAATGAAAAGGAGACGAAATAACCCACTTTCCTTTCGCTCTGCCCCCAGCTGCAAAAATAAGGACAGGTAAAAAGATGTTTCTCATATTGTTCAATTTAATAGCATACACAGTTGTTATAATAACCGAGGGAGGAAAATAAATTTTTTAGCTTTATCCTGACAGTGCTCCTTTAAACAAGAAAGGGAAAATTAGAAAATAGCTTTTCATAAAAAGTTAAAATATAGCTCAACAAAGCTCATCTTTCTTTTTAGCAGCTGTGTGGTTTCTACATGTATAATCTATATAACTGTCACTTTTTCTCTTCACTCTGAAGTCATGGGTTTATGGGCACAGGATATAGTGGCAGATGATATATATTGTCTAGGTGCAATTAATTACAGGTATTTAATGCCAATAATTATTACAATATTGCTAGTAACACAAAATATTATCCAAACACAAAATTTTAATGAAGTTAAGCAAAAATTTATGTTATTCCCCGAACTATTTCCTGACTCTTTGGCGGATTTCTCGTATTTGTTATATTAAGAGCAACTATTTCAATGTCACATAAATCACTGATTTATGAAATGATAAAGCTATGAAAAACCTGTGACAGTTAAAAAGAATGTCTTCAACTTTGAAATTCCAGTCACTAGTTTTCTTCTGAACCAAACTTAAACCAGAACTTCCGTGTTTTTAGGGATCTGCATTTGGCTTCCTGTAACTTCCACTAAGATGCAAATATCACGTGTAACATTAACCTAACTAGGACACTAGTTGAAAAATAAATAAAATTATCAAACATTAGTATGCCCAAGCATTAACTATTTTGGGGAAATGATATTAATTTTATTTTTCTTATTTGACAGCTCTCACATTATCCCATATCTTCTCCAACTTTCTTTACAATAGATATTTTTGCTTCAGCTGTACAAGACTGCTGAATGCTGCCATTTTAATGTCATTAATGTCATGAGACTATTATCTCCAATTTTCATCAGAATATTTTATTTGAGCTGTGAGTCATTCCTGAAAGCTTTTGGAATACTAAAGATTTAATTTAAATAAGGCTGATGAATATTTGAAATAGAAGTTCTGTCTATGCTTCAGGTGAAGACTGTGCTATAGACCTTAGAACCCAATTCAGCAAAACAATTAAAGTTACATTTAGCTTTAATCTCATGACTAGCTGCCTTTGTTTTGTTGTTCCATTTAATGGTTCTTCCTGCTGTTATGTAAATCATTCAAGATGCAATCTGGGATCTGTAACATTTGCAGACGGCTCTCATATGGCAGTAATACAAAGTCTTCCTTGAATTAGCATAATAAATACTTTTCTTTAAGAAAACCTGTACTCCTGCTTGATATTTAATGAATTTTAAGCTGTATGGAAGTGATATTCAAATCCATCGATAGTAACAGGAAGATCCTTCTTATTAAATATGTAGTAGATAGTTTGTTGGGAAAAAATAGATATGAAACCAAATACATTGCACCTTCTACATCACATTTTCATTGTGCAGTAGGTTATGAATGAAATCTTTGAGATTTAGCTGTGTCGCGTCCCACTTAGAAAAGAGGGGGTGTATGTGACTCTGATTCGCAAATCCCCAGCGGTGCAGGCTAAGGTAAGACAAATCTCAAGGCCCATATACAAACATATATTAGGTTAGTAACCAGGTCTGAAGTAGGTCCACAATAATTGGTTAGGTATATAACAAATTATGGCAAGCAGTAAGGTATGCACTGCGTTACTTAGCAACAGGTATACAACAAACTATGGCAAGCGGTACTTAATAATAGATATACAAACAATTATGGCAAGCAGTACAGTATGCCTTGAGTTACTTCTTTTAAAGGAAAGAGAAAAGAAAGAAAAAAAAGGAAAGGAAAGAAGCAAAGGGACAGAGAAGGAGAGAGAGATTGAGAGATCAAGAGGGAGAGAGATAAAGAGATCACTGGTCCTGGTTCCAGCGTCACTAGTTGAGCCAACGGGGTTTGGTGCCGTAAGATCCCTCTTCTGGGTATCCCAGGGAAAAGTCTCTTCAGGGTCTCTTCAGGGAAAACAATCTTCCCAGGCAAAAATCTTCTCTTCAGGGAAAGTCTTCCCTCTTTCATGTTGACCCACTCCTAGGGGCAGATTCATCTCAGGTTTCTCTCCCCGACCCCCCCACCCCAGTGACTTGTAGCATGATTTGGATGGGGAGACGAGAGCTATAGTCGTATATGTTTAGCATGATCTCGATAATATTTATTAGCGTATGCAGGGGTGTGAATTTTAATATGCATTTCACAGATAATGAGGCAAAGGTCACCACTGGGTATAATGTTTTTCTGGAGAAACATCTCATCCTTCATGGGAGAAATAATAGGGCTGTTCTGTCTCTTTAAAACTGGTCCTTCCGGAGCCAGTTTTCTTTCTCTTGAGTAACTCAAGAGGTAACCAGGTGTTAGCGTTATCAGTTCCTTGAGCAGAAGGCCTGGTACTGCGAGTGTTTGAGACATTAAAAGTCTCTTCAGGCTGCTTTGTTGAGGAGAAATTACGAGTCGTCTCTCACACCACCCTGTGTCTCAAACACTCCAAGTTCTTCAACCGTGGCANATGCAGGGGTGTGAATTTTAATATGCATTTCACAGATAATGAGGCAAAGGTCACCACTGGGTATAATGTTTTTCTGGAGAAACATCTCATCCTTCATGGGAGAAATAATAGGGCTGTTCTGTCTCTTTAAAACTGGTCCTTCCGGAGCCAGTTTTCTTTCTCTTGAGTAACTCAAGAGGTAACCAGGTGTTAGCGTTATCAGTTCCTTGAGCAGAAGGCCTGGTACTGCGAGTGTTTGAGACATTAAAAGTCTCTTCAGGCTGCTTTGTTGAGGAGAAATTACGAGTCGTCTCTCACACCACCCTGTGTCTCAAACACTCCAAGTTCTTCAACCGTGGCAATCTGAACATAGTGGACAGGTACAGAGGAAAGCAAAGACAGAAAGCGAGAGACTGTACATCTAAACTGCTACAAGGCCTAGCATCAGAGACAAAATTCCACACAATATCATAAGGGCAATGTTTACAAGCCATCTTCCCCACCCCATGAGTCTGAGAGACTTCAATATCTATGCAATCCATGATGCAGGGCTAAGTCCATCAAACCAATCTGCCGGCTGCATTGCCTGGAAAGGTTCTCTGGTCTGTGCTGCTACCTCCTTCCTCTTTGTGCGTGCTTCTTCTGTAGTGCTGGATGCATTGTAGATGGTAATGCCGCGTTCCCCTTCTGACAAATTTAGCACTCTGCATACCCCGTGTCCTCTAAACAGTAGCATATCTAAGACATATTTAACTGGGAATACAATTTACTAGAACTATTGTTTAAGGACTGATAACAAGTTTGGTTCCATGAATTTTCCCAAATGGGATTGCTCAGGAGTTGATACAAAGCCCTTGGTTGTTAAATCCATGTCCTGTTACTTTTTCATGGTTGGCCCTCCTTCTGGTCAAGAAAAAGGGACTCAACTATTTCCCACAGAGGTGTTTTCCTCTGTTTGGCCAGGACCGCTTAAATCCCTTTTCAATATTTTCATAAGATAGAGATTAATCACTGTAAATTCGAACCCTTCTGATGCGTAACCGGGGAGGGTGATACATATCCCCTGTTTCCTGTGGTTCCAAATATGCATAAATCTTTGTATCAACTGTCATGCTATGTTGGGCTGCTTACTAAAACAAGATTATACATACATTAAGTAAGAATACAAATTTCTCCCACACCATCTTTCCCTAGTAAAGTACAAAACCAATAACAGAATTAGACAAGCAATGCAAGGAATACCCCCCTCAATGACCTAAAACGTAAGTCCCACAACAGTTGTTCATAACCTACAAACATATACAAAGCAGAAAATAATTAAAAAGATGGGATGATCCACCTAATGTGGATCCGATGGTCCTTCCCATGAGCATCAGTGGCTGCCCATGCATATATATGCTGACAGGAGTCTTCAGTGTTTGTATCACAAGCCTTTTTAAGAGACAAAGCTGATTATGCCCTCTGGGGCACCAGGGGCCAGCTATTATAACCTGAGCAGGCTGTTTCACTGTGAGCATTTGGTAAAGAAGTGAAAAGGGGAGTTTCCTTTTAAAAAAACCCCACAATCATAATACAGTGATGGAAGCGTTAAGAAGGCAAGAACTCAGACATTCTGTGGAGTGTCTTTAAGAGGTCCAGAAAAAAAAAAAAACAAACAAAAAAACCAAAGAGATCCAAATAGGTGTTTCTTAGGCTTTCTTCTCAAAGTAAAAAATGTGGCACCAGCATGGCAAAACATGACTGCACTGAAAACTTTTTTTTTTTGCAAATTTTGATTCCATTTTTTGTATTACTAGGAGACTTTCAGGGAGCATGTTTTTGCAACGTTTACTTTTAGAACCGACATTTAGACTCTTCCCATTTTTAAATGAAATCTGGGACTGTAGGTTGTAATGCAAGTACTTGGACCCTATATGCCGTAGGAACTGAGGAGCGTGGGCTTCAGAATGTTTGAAGAATTTGCCAGATAATGCTGCAGCGGATGTTTCCTTTTTGGTACCCGCATTTCTTCTGATCCACGCTGCAAAGTCACTATTGACCACAGCAGCCAAAATGTATTAGTTTTTTGACAGAGGTCTGCTGATCCAAAAGAGGTCAAAACAGTGTAATGTCTGATGGTATTTTTAAACAGAAAGCACGTGGGGATTCTGCACTTCTCCGCAAGATGCTTTTTTTTGTTAAAACACTTTAAAGATTAGTAAAAGCCATCCAAGTGTAAAAGCACTTGAAAAAGGTTGCCTTACATCTATAGCAGACTGATTTTTTTTAAAAGCTTTGTGGCATTGTCTTTTGCTGCCAGCAACTGGTAAGTGACAACTGAGAAGTAATATTTAGGAAAGATGGACAGACTCGTACGCAGTCAAGCCAACATCTGAGGCATCTGAGGAAATGCCTGGCCAGTCTGCTTCTCCCACAATCATTCTTGCTGCTTCCACTTTATAATTAGTGAATTTTTTGTCAATGACCAACCCACATCCCCTTTGCAAAACATAAAAGTTTGGGAAAAAATTACTCCTTTTGCAGGCCTTGAAAATGTTCTGCTATAGGAGACACCATTCTGAAACTCCTGTTACTCTGCATGAGTCACGCCTCCTCTATACAGAGGGAGAGACTAGAGATGCCTGTGCAGATTGTGCTGTCGGTGCTCAGCTGTTTCCTTTACTGGGATCCCTCCGTGCTCCCTTCCTTTTCTGTTCTGGGAGAACACAGCAAAATGCAAATTCACCCTTCACAGACCCTGAAGCATATTCCCACACAAGACAGCAACTGTTTAAAAGGGAGAATTAGAGCCCAGACTATTGTTCAAAATGTCAGACTACTGCCAGACAAATTTTCTCTTTATAAATTAGATTTGCAACAGTTCTCATCACTGTAGTCCTATGGCACGATCCTGTTGCATCAAATATTCCATTATCTTAGTATTAGGAACAGCGAGAGTTATAGACTGAGTAAACTTGCAAATATCACTTCTTGAAATCTGTTGGTGGAAACTCTGCTAGGCCAGATCTGAGCAGGCCTAATTATTTGTGATGATAATTAATTAGCACTATTCTGATGTAGTTAAATTTTTTTTTTCTTGTATTCTTGAACTGTGCTAACTGAAGTTCAGGAAGGTGAGGCACTTACCCGATTCTCCAGGTAGTTCTGGTACAGATAAAATCAAACCTCTACTTTTAAACTGTGTTCCTTATGGCTTTGTGTGATACATCTAAAGTATGAAACCATGAGGGGTGATGACATTGCAATAAACCCAATGTCAATTTTTTTAGATGCATATTTGAATGTTTGCAGGCTGTGAGAGAACGCAGTGACCGTAGTTTTCCAGAGGCTTGCTCTGGCCCTTAGAGGGGCTTAGGCAATGTGAAAGACTTCCAAGGCTGGAAGTCTGGGTGGGCAACTGAGGGTCTCAGAGGCTAGGTTTCCAGGAGCCAGCAGGGCTGACCAAGAGGAAGTGATGTGTAAACTATATATCAGGCCAGTCCTCTCTCATGGAAGGCAGCATTGCACACTCTAAAGGACAAAATATCTTGATTGGATTACCCTTATTCCAAACTGCAACTGCGTGGAAAGAGGCAACTGACCAATTGGCAGATGTTCCCACCTAGATAGATACTTTCAGTCTACAGCTGAAAATAAAAAATTATCTACACTTCAGTGATTATAACTCTGAGTGACCACCCATTCCCAAATAGCAAAAAGAATGTACCTTTCAAAAACCTACAGCTTGCTTGCAGCATTGTATTGTAAATACAAATGCAAATACTTCTGTTTAAAAAGCCTTATTTCTAAAAATGAATCCCATGGTAAAGGATGCCCAGCATGGTATTAAATAATTTTACCGCTTTATGTGTGTCACGACTGGCGTAATGCAGATCTGTCTCTGACTGCCCATCGAGTGCAACGTGACACGATATGCTGCTGAAGCAGCTGTGAGCCCATTGAAAATACACCAGTTTATTTTAAGAACAAACCAAAATTCCATTCTGTATCAAAGCAAAACAGTTACAGATGAGCAAGGCTGTCCAGGGAAGTAAATTACGTGGAAGTAAAGAATAAATGTATTATAGAGTATGTTGGCTGTGGACCAAGAAGTACATTTCATTATAATTGGTCTGTTGAAAGAATCGATCTGTGAGTACAATCTCTCTACGTCAAACCAAAGTAAATGTTATAAATCAGTGAACCTGTATCATTTGAATATCTGTAAGAAGAATGAAGCTACTCAAAACTAACACTGTTTATGCGGGATTTTTTTTTTTGTTTGTTTGTTTTTTTTTCTTTTTTTTAAACTGCAGTGTTTGCCTTGGGAAAAAAAAGGGCCTTGTGAGTCTATTCATTGAAGCAAGTCTAAGCATCCATGTGGGGTATTCCATGTGGGGGCTCTTCTTGTAGTCAAAGATCCCATCACTAAATATTTAAATATCAGTTGTATGAGAATTACCTAACCACAAGATATTTTAGGATATCTCCATGTTTGTAGTTGCCTGATGGCTCAAGGCTATAACTTTGGGAACTGGGAAACAAACTGTCCAGTCTTTTTGTAGAGGTCCAATGGAGAGGAAAACCAGTCACATATTTTACTCTCAAAAAGGCCCTTAGTCACGCAATCAGACGTTTAGAAATGGAGACTACTCATTAGATACCTCTATATCACAATTGCTTTAGCAAAGGATTGGCTGTCACACATTAGAGGAAATGAAAATGATGTCTTAAAACCTGCCAACGCTTAGTTATCTGGGAAGTCTAACAGAGGGACCTTGCCTCCTTTCCATCCTTGTTTAGGTGATTTGTAATGGTAATGCCCCTGGGTCTGATCCTTTGGGATGCAAGAGAATGAGAAAGATATGGCAAGGAAATCCAAATCCAGCCCATGTACTACTCCAACTTCAAGGTCATTGCAATAAGCACTTTCCTTGAAGAGCAAAAACATCAGAGCTCAAGTCTAAAGCACCTCTTTCAAGGAATCAGAGCTTTTATATCGCAGCAAATAATACAAATTCAGATGCCTGTTACGGCCATAAATTCTAGTAGTAGCAAAACAGAAGATAAATGTTGGTCTCACACTTTTTACTTTAAAATGATCCTTAAAAAAAGAAAGCCTTGGTAACTTTTATTACCTGTGCATGAAAAAGCTGCTGCAGAGGTGGCAGGTGTTTCATATGTATTACCTTTGTTTGCATTCACCTCTAACATACAATACACCATTAACTGCCTTCCTGTCCTTCCTACTAGTCCTGGTAACCTGGCTCCTTCTAGGAACTGGTGATCCCACATGCTGCCTCTTCTTTTCCTAGCTGAGGAGGAAATTTCTGCCCAGCACATATCCTCAGCTTTTTGATCCCTCTTCAGAAGGGCAGTTTGTCTCCTTTGCAGTTCATTCAAGATCACTTTAAAGCCAATTATCTTTGCCTTGCATGTTGATACATGATAATTAATAGGAATGGGTAGAAATGGTTAAGAGCTCTTTATAGCTACTGTACCTGGAATATACTGTATAATAAAGCAGTGTTATAAAACTACAGGAGATACGAGGCTTTTATCCAATGTTTCTGAGTTTTGTGTTACAGCATTACATTTTAAGCTCATTGCACTTAATGCAAGTGATATATCCTATTTTATTAATCAAAAGGCAGCAAAGATGGCCAAAAAGCTCAGTCATGAAACGTTCAGGATGAGCTGAAGGGCACTGGTGTATCTATTTCATCTGAGATGATAAAATCTTGAAACGGGATCTGAAGTATGGATTTTTCTTGTTCCTGCCCTTAATAATTTGTCTTAAATGTTTGCTTGTCTTCTGTGTCTTATTTCTGAGCCATATATTTTGAAACTAGATCAGCTGCTGTTTCATGTAAGGTTAAACCAGTAAAGTTATGTCTATACATATAAAGAAGAAAATGCAGAATAATTTGGGACCAAAGGTACCATAATAAACCTTAGTGTTTCAAATATAATTAATAGAACACCTTGTATGTAGTCACACTTTTTATGACAAGATCTCAAAATCTCGGATAGTATCTTCACTGTGAGATGCTGACACAAAGGAACATGTCAATCCTCATGACTCACTTAACACTCTGAACAAATATACCTCAGAATACCTAGGTTTCTGGCTTTGTTGTCCTGTCCTATTTGCCATCAGTTAAAACACAGTGTTAAGCTGGTAATAACCAAGAATTATCTTAGAATGATAAAACGAATTTAAATTTCTTTATTGAATTCTATTATTGAAATACATTTTTATGCTTTGACTATCTCTAATTAAAATAGTAACCCAACTTAGTCAAACGAGGGTCTGCTGGATACTATAATTCCAAGAATGACCTATGCCAAGGTAGACTTGTGTTTAACAGTGCCTGTTAGTAACCTTGTGCTTTAAAACAAAGTAACCAAGTAAAATATTTAAAGAATGTTGTAACTATCCTGAGGCTAAATTTTAAAAACCCAGACAGTTCAGATACACTTGAAATATATCATTTAACATGTTAAAGTTAATAAATCAAACAGCTAAAGTAATTTTCATTCCATTCTAATATGGATTGACAATAACCCCATGTTTTAAAGGTATTTGTGTGCACTGCCTTAAGGGATGTAAAACAGTTTTATTTAATACATACCATGTTTTTCCTTGTTATGCTTTTTGTGACATATTTTATAACTGAGTGCATTTTTTGTGAACTCCCAAGAAAAGAGAGAAAATAAATTGTAAAATTGTAGTGTATGAAATTCTTCCATATTGTTAGCTGTGGAATGCTTCTAAGTTCCTAGGGCTCATAATTTCTCAGAAAAGATTAATTTTACCAGCTTCTGATTTTATTTTTTTTTTTTTTTTGTGAGCCTCTGTGAGTAGAACTATCTGTTTCCTTGTTATTTTCTTTGTATGCATTGGGAGTTGTGAAAGGCAGTTTTCGGAGGAGTTATGGAAACATAAACCAGCATGATCTTGTGTTGCCCATGGCAGCTAGGCAGCTGAGGGGCTAATTACGTGCCCATTATAGTAGGGATGTAAACTGAAGCAGTGGAAGTCTCAGCAACGGAATTTGAGAGGAACCATGTCTCTTACACCATATGTTACTGAGTACGTAAATTCATATATATATATGTAATGCTATGACAAGCCTAGCAGGACTATATACTACCCTAATTGGCCTTGATAACAGAATCACAAATAACAAGTAATTGGCAAAGGTTTTACCAGCTCCAGTGTATTGGGACTACAATTATTGGCAACATGAGGAAAGACTCATGGATTTGTCACAGGTGAAAAATTAGCATGTGAGGTTTGTCCCTGCCTTTATCTTGTGTTCACTAGTGATCTAATCCCATGGACTTCATCTACACTCTGAAAAGGGGGTTATGTTTGATTTCTTTGTGCTCTACATTTTACCATTGCATAAAAGAACTCTGTTCTCACATCTGAAATATTCTTACTCTTCTTTGAGCAGTCTATTGTGCATCACCAGTGCTGGCAGCTATCTGCTGTTTCAATGCAATATGTTTGGATTCCTGTAGCTTTAAAGATTTTTCAATCTAATAAATCATAACCAATCAATTTCTCTAATGTAAAGATTTAAAACGGCAAACTGTTTGCTAAGAAATATTTTCAAGCTAAGATGCCTGCTGGACTGTGTAATAGACTCTACGTGATTGGCCTAATTCTGCACTCTTAACAATTTTGTGTCTTTATTGATGTTTTCTGCAGTGCCCAGGCTATGAAAAATTATGCATCCTTCTCTCCAGTTTAGATAAAAATAAGTCATGGCTGCTAATGATTTCACCCTATCTATTCATTAGAAATAAATGAGCATGGATGGTTGGTCATATTTCATCTTGTACTGGTCTGGTAATATTTGTAAATAGGATAATAACTTTTCTAGTACTTCCCCTCTCCTTCACTTGAGACTTGTTGCTGTCAAACCCAGGCAAGGCAAGTCAGGCTGATGAGCTAGAAAGTGCCATGAAAGGTACTGAAGCAATGCAAGAGCCTGTCAAATCAAGTGGCTCCTCCTTTCAATCACATGAGGTTCCAGGCCTGAAAAATAAGAGCAGTGTGATTTCTGAGAGTTAATTGGAAACCTCCTTTTTTTCTCCTGACTGTTGGCCTTGAGGACCTGCCAGGCTAGAAGGGAAGATGTCTAGTCCATCTTCCTGCTGAGGCCAGTATCAACTAAAACTGTGTTATCCCTGGCAGATATTTATCTAGCCTTTTCTTAAAATCCTTTAGTGAGGGTAAGTCTGCAGTCTTCCAGGCTGTTTATTTCATTGTACCACTATTTGTGTTGCTAAGGAGTTTGCTGTATAAGCCAAATCATCTTTTCACGTGATCTAAACTCATTAGTTTATCTCTTTGCTGTAGACATGAACACCGAGTTCTTCTTTGGCAGCAGTTTTTTGTGCATGTAGTTGTTATGTCTCCTAAATCTTCTCACATTTAAACCAACCGTTTCGAGTAATTCTCAAAATGCAATTCATGCCTTTTAGGTCTCTGGCTCCATTAGCTGTTGTCATCCAGATTTGCCTCATTTGGGCAATAGTGTTCTTTGGAGCGTGCTGCCCCAAACAGGTCATCGTATTCCCATTGCACTCCTAAGCAGGAGATTACTTACCTGGTTATTGTTTATATTAATCTTTCTAGTCATATGAGATTGGCCAGCCATGCTGCTGTTCATAATCCCAGGGTGGTATTTAGCTTTGGTGTACCAACCGGCATGAGAATAGATCCTGAAAAGATGATCTCAACAGTACCTGGTACCACCTACCTTAAGACCATCTTTCTTTAGCTTATTTGCAAGAGGGTCATAAGTGACTGAACCTCATTAAGTTTTCTGACAAATTTTAGAATGAATATAACAATTTGCAGTATCAAAAATATGCTACTTTTAATGAGAGGAATATTTGTTTCCTGACAGAAAAATGCCTCTAGGAATAGTTACTGTTTATTAGGGAAAAAATAGCAATTTTTTATGGGGATGGTGGTAGAAATGAAATTGTACCTGGGAGCGTGCCTGTCTGCTTAACTCTGTTTTGCCCTCATTGAAGTAGATATGAGCCTTTGAAGAGGGTAGACAACAAATCAGAAAGGGATTTTCTCAGGAAACCCATTCATGTGTTGATGCCTTTTGTGCTCCTGATTTATTATTTTTTTTGCTATTTTCCAAAATAAAACCATGCATTTTTAATAGGAATCCTTTCAAGTTTCCAATTAGCAAGTAATTTCTGGAATCAAAGCTTGCATATTAAAGAAAATCCTGGAAAGCAAATTTTGAAATCTCTGTGGCTCCATATAAATGAATTAAAAAGAATAAAAGTTGTGGTTAAGAAAAAAAAAGGCATTAAAATAAATTAAGGACCGAAATTATTATGATTATTTTATAGGACGTTGCAGTCTTGGTCGTGGCTTCAAATCCTTTTCATCAGTGGCATAGTTCATAAAATAGTACTTGCCTAAAAAATGGTACTTACTTTGAGGAACCACATAAAGAAGGTATTTAGACCATAGCTAGATGAGTGATAATGGAGGATACGAGATAGATTTATACAGATAGATGAGAAAGTAAAAGGAAACAATAATTTGCTAGAAATAAGTTGTGATCAGTACAGTATTCAAGTCTGGGGTGGGGAAAATAATGAAAAAGTAATAACATTTTTAAAAAGATCCTGTGTGATTCTGCCTTTTTACATAAGGGAGAAGGAATAGGGATACTTCACAAATTATAAGTTCAAGTAAAAAGTGAGGTGAAGGACTAATTATTTGAAATAGTTTCTTGTCTTTGAGACGAAATGGTTTACTGTACACTGTATTCATAGCAGATTATCTTTAAATATAATAATTTTAGTGATAAAATGTAAACCTTTAAACCTCACTAAGCTTTGACTTTGCTCCTCACAAGCAATATATATTGTAGGAAAGTCAGTTAGAATCTACAAAAAGCCTCTGAACGTGACACCTTTGTGCTTGGATCAAAGTGAGGAATACCTGTGAGATTAGGGATGAATTCAAATCAAAGGCTCATGGTGAGGAAGAAAATGAATGTTAGCCAACATGGACAAAGAAATTCTTTCCAAAAAGCTTTTTGCTATTGTTAGTAGATATGATAATATTTTACAAAGGTTGATGGATTGTCAAATGGTGTTTGTATATTGCTTTGAAGCTAAGTTTTCAGAATATTGCAGCTAAAACTGGGCAAAACTTCTATAGCCCAGCAAAAAGCCCAAGCAATCTCATTTGGACACAATATTTGCTGAAGTTCCGCTTCAATTAACCGTCTGAATGTCCTGGACTTTCAGGTGATCTATTCTATTTGAAATAAGGCAAGCATGGTACATGGTAGAGCAGCATTTCAGCCTGCAATGAGACTTCTTCCTCACAGCGTGCCTCAGACCATCTTGTTTGATGCAATTTATTATTTTTTCTTCATTTGTAATAATGCCAGCACTTGTTTCCTCCATCCCCTTGGAATTTCCTAGAGGTTTATTTTCACACCTTTTGTTTTGTGGGGTAGAGGAGACAGCGTTTCCTTCTTCCACTCCAGCACGCAGAATAAGTGGATTGAGAATGGGAAGCAACTGCTTTTTCCCTTGACTCGGCAGAAGTAGGAGCAAGAAATATTTTTCTGATGTGGCTGCTATCACTTCCCAATGCCTATAACTCAGCCCGGAGTTAAAATCTGCAAATCTTCAATCTATGCTGAAAGTAGCCTCGTTATTGTGTGGGTTGACTGAGGTAATAAACAAAATATAATGCAGGAGAAAAAGAATAGATGATCATAAAAATGAATTGCACATACAGAAGAAAGGGCAAATATTTGCATGAATATTGTTCAGTTGCTTTTGATTGCTTGGTTGTTAGCAGAACCCAGAGAGCTTACCTTTTTCTCTCTCTCAACATTTATTATATGGCTTGCTATAAAGATTCAAACTTGAAAAATATTATATTGATTATATATATATAAAAAAATAATGATCTGAGACCTTGCACACAGAAGTGTAAGCATGAGCATAGCCCTAAAGAGGAGCTGCAATTAGGACTGTGCATATCCTGCCAGGCAGCTGTCAGTCAGCTATTTCTCTTTTCACTGTAGCTGTCAGTGGGTTGAAAGGAAATAGAAAAGACAGAGCTTTTTAGTGTAGGAAAAAAATCAAGTCTGTCTCTCTCACTTGCTAGCCTCCACAGGGAGAGAAAAGATTTTTTTCCTTAAATGGACAACAGCATACCTAAGAAATCATCCTATCTTTAATGAAATCTTAAGAAATCAAAATTATAGGATTAATTTTATTACGTTAGCAGACATGAATGAAGGTCTAACAGTTGGAAATGAAATGCTGCTAACAACATGATAATAAACTACTTTTATCTTTGTTCTGCCCGTAAGTCTCGGGCAATTAGTGTCCAATAAGCCCTTACTTAATAAGACATGATGAACACTTTAAAAATTAAAGCTATTTCTTTGAGAAGAAGACATACATTGTGTACAGCCTGTGGAGAACTACATTAAAAGGCAGAAGTAACCATGAAAATCAACAAGTGAGGGAAAAAGTTCACAAGGCGAATGAGGGAGCCCAAAAGAAGCTTCCCATACCGGAGCCGCCCCTGGTTGGCCAGGAATCTGAGGGTGGCATCAGCGAAGGGGGCGCGCCAAAGCACAAGGGTGTGGAAAGCTGCCGCTAATCTTGGTCTTCCCAACTTGGATTTTAGACAGTGGATTTTCTGATGAACCACGATGCAACGCAATAAAGGTTCTATGGAACCTTTATGGATCACCCTTTTCCGCATAGGTCTATTTATGAAAGTTTTCCTTATCGGTACGAAAAGAATTCATTGAATTAAAAGCATTGTTTCATAAGCGGAATGATATTTTGAAAATTCGCCCGCAAAGTATATCCTTTTCTGATATTTTCCCCCCTTTATTTACAATCGGAAAAAGATCTTTAGCAAGAAAAAAGTACCATCCTAAATGCTTTTTGCTCTCTTTTATTATTCGGCAGACTCAACCGCATTTGTCCAAATTCTCCCAGACGTGACGTACAAGCAGTGCCTTCTCACAGATGGCAGCCTCTGAAAAGGCGTACGGGGTGGGGGTGCCCGGGCCGGGCTGTCGGGGGGTGCCCAGGCCGGGCGGCCTCTGTGGCGAGCGGCCGGGGCTGCCCCGAGCCGGACACAGCCGGTTCCAGCCGGCCCCAGCCCACCCCCCGCAGGGCACGGCTGAGCCCCGCAGCCACCGTGGCGGCGCCTCGGGGAAAGCCTCTCTCGGAAAGGGCAAAACGCTGCCCGGCAGCCGGGGCTGAGGGGAGAAGGGTGAGACGCGGCCCTGCCAGCCCCGGGGGGAGAGGGGCAGGAGCGGCGGAGGGGCTCCGGGCCCCCGAGCGGGGATCCAGGCTGTAGCCGCGGAGGGCCCCACGCCGGAGCAGAAGGTGCCCTGCAGGACGCTGCATCCCACGAGAAGGACCCACGCTGGAGCGGGTTTGTCCTGCGGGACTGCAGCCCGTGGAGAGCCCGCGCTGGAGGAGGGGAAAAGTGTGCGGAGGACGGAGCGCAGAGAGGAGCTGTCACGGACCGACCGCAACCCCCCTTTCCCCAAAATCCCCCTGCGCTGCTTGGAGGAGGGGGGAGGCAGAGGAGCGGGTGATGGAGAAGTGAAGTTGAGCATGGGAAGAAGCTTGGGGAGGAAGGTGCTTTAGTTTTTGTTTCTCACCATCCAATTCTGTTTTTAGGTGGCAATACATTAAATTAATTTTCCCCAGCTCGAGTCTGTTTTCCCCATGTTGGCAACTGATAAGACATTTCTGTGTCCTTACCTGCCCCCACGAGCTTTTTAGTCTTATTTTCTCCCCCTGTCCTGTCAAAGAAGGGGAGTGAGAAAGCAGCTGGGTGGGCATCTGGCAGCCAGCCGAGGTCAACCCACCATGAGCGGCATTTCATAAACTTCCTGTGATAAACCATCACTTGCATCCTAGATTACTCAACGCAGTGACCTGCAACCACAGATCTCATTAGGTTTTAAGGCTCCTGTACAGAAATTTCTGGAGACTGACCCACTTTAAAGATGCACATAAGAACAGATAGGGCAGAAGACAATCAGTTTCTTCCCGTTGACGCTTAAGGTTATGAAATAGATTTCCATTTTGCAAAATAACTATACTTTTGAAAGTCATTAAAATGACTTGTTTATTTATTTATTTTTCAGGCTATTTTCAGTTAGGGGCATTCTCTTTCCTGTGGGAGTCTGCCTGAAAGCGTAGCAACTCTTGTTAAACATACCAGTAAAACTGAAACCTCTTCATACACTTTTTTTGGTACAAGAGACTTTCTTTTTTTTTTGGTAGTAGTCGGAGTAGAACAGAGAGAAGCTTTTTATTCAGCACTTTTCAAATAGCTAGCTCTGGAAAATTTTGTAACCTTTTTTTTTGCCACAGGGACGTTGAGGAGGAATTATATAAACTAAAATTGTCAGTGCCACTTCTTTTGTGAAGAACTTTGGTCAGAAGATGTTTTAAAGAATATAATTGAATATAGGCAGGGAAGCCTGTACAGGTGATATTTTTCAAATAGAGCTTAAAGCAACTGTAGATACGGCACAAGAAAATACCTTACATATAGGCCCAGCTTTTGGTCATGGCAAATCAGAAACAGGTTTGGCATTTGACGGCTATGTTGCTATCCTATTGATGAGCCTTGTAAAAGAAATTGTATTACTGAGGTTATTGACGTTTTCTAAGCGTGGAAGCGGAAGGCGGTGGTGGTGTCAGTTTGCACCTGACCACACTGCTCTTTGCCGTTTTCATTTCTGCATCCTCTCTCATTGCTCTGGCAGTACTCACCACTTGCCATGTAGAATAATGTCAGTCTCCAGCAGCACTATGCTAAAGTTTAATTGACTCCAAGCTTCATCATTATTTTGAGAAAAATTATACAGCGTTTCATTGGAACACACAAAATTCTTCACTCCAGGGAACAGCATTCTGTATATGACATATGGTGGTAACTCGAGTGCTGCTGGTGTAAAGTTTCGGAGATCTTTCAGTCCTGGTTCACATGTTTTATGGCATTGTCATGTTCCCTTATGTCAACTGATGTTCTCCCCATGGCTACAAGCCCGTAAAACAGTCCAACCATTCAGGGATTCCCTTTGTATTTTGCATTCAGTATGCTTCTAATACATAATTTTTTTCTTGAACTGAGGAAAATAAACTAAGACGTTATGAGGTACCTATTTTTCTCACCTGTGTAGTATTTTAGCAGTTATACACCTTTTAGTTGTGGATATCTTACATCATTAAACTTCCACTACCCTTTTAAGTGAGATCCAAGCATTATTTAATAGGAGAAGAAGAAAAATAAGTTTTTAAAGAGTCATTGCAAAACAACTTTTTCACAGCCTATATATCATAGCCAAAGATACTGAAAAACCACTAATATTAATTCCTTCCTTTGACAGACATAGCTATGTAGCTCAAACTTCAAAGTCACAAGAGGGATCAAATGTATTACATTCAAGTTTCCCTTCTTTCTTATAAAAACCTTGTAGTAGATGTGAGCTGTAGGAAGAGCACAGAAATACATAACGAAGTACAGAATGAATCCGCTTGTGTGAGCAAGAAGTTACACTCTGGAGAAGTGGAGGTACTTGGTGGTGGCTGCCTGTTTTATTCCTGCAGAACTGGAGAACGCAGGGAGAAAGTGAAGCCCTTGATTGGGAAGCATAGCCACATCTACTTCAAAAACAGAGCAATTCCAATGTTGAAAAAAATTACACGTATATTCATCATGATATGTGTTCTTGTGAACCCACTCCCAGGGTGACTGAAATCTTAACAAAAAACAGGAGTGGAGAGGATTATTTTGAAATGTAACATTGTGAAACTATTTCAAGAGAGGTCATTGGTTTGAAGACATATCTTGAACCCCAGAACAGACTGATTGAAGCCTGAGTGACGTAAATTTTCAGTAGTAGTCAAGAAGTTTACTTCCAAAGTGCATATTTGAAGAAAGAACTTCAGTCCTTGCTCAGTTGTCAAACATGCTAATTGAGTCCTTTGTAATGTTTTATCTAGGTGACCCTGCTCTGGCAGGGGGGTTGGATGATCTCTAGAGGTCCCTTCCTACCCTACGATTCTGTGATTCTCTAGGTTGCTTTGGCTAAACCTCATCTCCCCATGGTAGTGCTGAGGAATGGAGCATGAGATGCAGAAGTTGTTATGGCAGATTGGAACTACTATCAGAACCTTCTATTATTGTCATTTTGGGTTGCTAGCATTTCTCCAACCAATGCCTTACTGCTAATTGGAACGGAATCTTTTAAAATATATTCCACAAATTCTTGCTGTAGTGTATGCGATCAAAAGGGTGTTTTACTGCATGAGTCATAATGGAGAGAAAAGAGTTGTCAAAAAAAGCATGCTTGGGTTTTTAGGGGAAGAGAAACAAAAAGAAATTACATGAGGTGGTGGTTTCCAGAACCAGTGTAGTAGAGAATTTAAGCTATATGGACAACACTAGTCATTATTTCTAGTAAAGATCTGAGTGGCAAGGGAGTGCGCTCGAGTGGGACTGCCTGCAAATACAATAGGATTGGTTGCAATTACTGTAAAATGAGATTTCAGAATGATCTTGACAACTTGGAGAAATGGTCTGAGATAAATGAAATGTAACCTGACATTAGTCAATATGCACTCCTAACTAAATTTTTTGCAGAATCAAGATAGACATTAGCTGACAGCAGCTCCGTGGAGGAAGGTCTTTAGATTACAATGAATGGCTCAAAAAAAAAAGCAACATTGAACTAAGTTCAATTGCAGTATGTGAAAGTCATGAGAAACAGTTCTCTGCCCTCCCAGGCGTAGGGGAGTCTCTGCTGGGCACTGTGAAAGTCTTAGGCAAGTATGTTAAAGGGTGAAGTGGACTAACTGGACAGGGTCCTGAGTAGAGCAACAAATGACTGAGGATGTAATAAACCTCAAACTTTCTGAACTGATTATGAGAAAATGGAAAGAACGGGATAATTTAGCATAAGGGAGGAGGAAACCAACACTGCAGCCAGGCAGGTGAGCACTAGCCATTGCTCTTCAGTACTGTTCAAGAACAGGTGCAGTCATGAGGGGAGCAGACACATGAGGAGATACATGAAGAGACATGTTCAGAGAAATGTGGGGATAAAGCAGAGGAGGAGAAATGGAGATGACACATGGAATATGTCTGTAGATGCACTTTTGCAACTAGGTGCTTAGTGCCAGAGGAGATATCTGTGATGGGCTGCAGCCCCTGCCTGGAACAGGGACACTCCTAAGAGGTATGGACCGTGGGCAACCCACACCAGAGCAGGGACATCCCTGAGGGAGTGTGGTCCTTAGAGAACCCCCACAAAAGCATGGATACCCCTCAGAGGACTGCAGCCCATGGGCAACCCATGCTGGGGCAGGGATACCCCTGAGGAGCTGCAGCTCCTGGAGGACCCTGCCAGAACACAGGAGCAGCAAGAAACATGGAGTAGTGGAGGAAAACGAGTAAGAAGCAAGGGCGGCAGAAAGAAACCATTACACAGACACCTGACCAAAGGGACTGGGAGTGTAACTGAGTGTAACGTGTGGTGACAACGGGGTAACTTGCACCTATGCAGGGGGAAGGAGAACAGTTGGACTGAAGCTGAGTCTGGGGAAGGGGGCAGGTGTTTCCCTAAGGGAAGGTTTTAGTTGTTTGTCTTCTTTTTTTCTCAATACTCATATCATTAATTAAGTTTGCATTAATTGGCAATGAAATAATTGAGTAAAATTGCCTGAGTTGAAACTGTTTTGCCAATGACAGTGCAACAAGTACTGAGAATTAGACATTGTGAACAACTGTCTAATGGCAAGGGTGTTTAAGTAATACAATAGCTGTCCTAGATTCTATAGTTGCAGGTTTGGATCTTCTCTTAATACACATGCTAAGCAGGGATCACCCAATTCACGGGATTGATTTTTTGATCTCATTAGCCGTGCTTTGGGATCAGTGCCTCCCTCCATTTCCCTGCTGTGCCTTGCAACTCTTGTTCTCTTAATTCGTAATTCTTAGAAGCCTCTAACTTTCAGTCTCCTACCTCCTTTTACATTCCCTTAGGTGTTTTGCTCCTGGGGTCATTTTGGTCCTTGGTCTTGATTATACGCAGGCACATTTTATTCACCATCAGCAGGCCTGCGGTAGTCCCATTCTCTTTTCTCCTGTGCCCTTCTGGTTTGTCTTCCCTCATCTTAGCTGCAACCACGGAGTTCGGTATTTGCTCACCTTTATCAACAATTATATAGAGAACTCCAAAGTGAGCCTTAACTAATGAAATACTGTGTGACTTGGTAATATCAATGATTTGATTGCTAGCCTGAGAATTAGGTTTGGGAGTATACTAAATGATTGGGTAAACCCTTTAGAATATTGTGTATTCCTGGCATATGGTAATTAATGCCATCCAATTAGAATTCAGAATTCCGCACACTTAGGACCTAATGAAGCAAATAATTATGCTGGAGGTGCGTACAAATTCATCTGCATTTACAAATGCTAAACTCACAGTAAAGACTATGGCTTTTCAAAGCTCACGTAAATACTGTGTTTTGAGATGGCAAACTGAGTATTTTAAAGATTTCCTGTGGGCATATTTCATACTAAGCTTTCCTTTTTAGGAAGGATTGCATGGCTGTAATTCTTTGTGTCTCAGATTTCCCAGTCTTAACACACTAAATATTTTACATTCAGTTTCTTTCTTACAGCTTCAAACTTCTTAATCCAAATAACAAAATACTAATTTTTTAAATACAAGTATGGTGACTCTGCCAGATACTGCAGCAACCAGAACCCCTACTGAAAATACACAGAACTATAGCTCAAGCTTTACTTCCACAACTCAAATATTATGAGTGGTTCTGCAAGAAGGGAGAAAATAATATTGGGAACTCTTTTTACCTGGCTCTTCCCTATTTGAGATTGTTCACAGTTTATGGGAAACAACCAAATTTTGTTTGTGAAGAGGGCGATGGGAGTAATACTGTATATCGATTGAACCCCAGAATACGTTTAGTGCTGCAGTCTCAAATAAGAACTATCTGGATTCTGCAGTCAAAAAGTCATTCTTTGCTGCATGAAGCCTCTGCAAGCAGCTAGATTTAGACTGGGGGTGGTAGGGTGTGAACGCTTGATTCTGACCAGAGATGCTTGTGCTACCACATCCAGTTCTGAAATGCAGATTCTGAAATGCCATTCTGTGGCATTTAACTCTTTCACCTGTACTTTTGGCTGTTGGTTCATGCTGATTTACATCACTTGCCACATGGCACAACTCCACAACAAATTCAGAGCATCTGGGCAGAGAACTGAGAGTAAAGCAGAGTTGTAAGGTAGACACCAGCCTCTGCAGGACAGTTTTCTGGATCACAAAAACACACCAACCTCAGACCAAATATTTTTAACTACACGTCTGCCAAAGTCACGGATAAATTTTTACACTATTTTTGTACCCTTCCATGATGTTTAGCAATAGGCTGCTACTGTAAGTGTATGCAGTCAAAACAAAAAGCAGCTATTTATCTCCTCCACTCTGATGTAGCCTGTCTTCACCCTCTGTGTCTGCCTAAAAGCA
Source organism: Rynchops niger (assembly GCA_013400035.1). Classification (NCBI taxonomy): domain Eukaryota; kingdom Metazoa; phylum Chordata; class Aves; order Charadriiformes; family Laridae; genus Rynchops; species Rynchops niger. The sequence goes on along the minus strand of VXBH01005961.1, from coordinate 507,479 downwards.
CTCCAGTGCTTTTGCTTTGCTATGGGCGGATGAATAGACTATGGGTAATGGGGTTGTAGTCTGAACTTAACAGTAACTGGCTCTGGTGCAGAATATAAAACAGACTGAGATGGAAAGCAGTATTTTTTAATGCTTTATAAGTATCTCATACTTTATGTAACACCTATAATTGGATGTGTTCCATTTAAATTGTGTAGTTCAAATTGCATTTGTGTGAGACTACTCGAAGTTGCATATTCGCGAAACAAGAGTTTTATCTCATCATGTTAACAATCATTTATTCTCTCAGTACTAAGACAAACAGGTAAAAAGAATGAATTTTAAAATACACATTTTTATAATGCTGTCTGCCTTTTCCATTGTGAGTTACGTGCCGTTAATTCTAAAGAAGCAACCACACCTCAATCAAAAATAAACCCAACTTTCATTCTATTCAGTCATAACTGTGTTGTTTACTTCGCGTGCATATTTTGAGGTTTGTGAGTAAGGGATGATACATCCTAACTTAAAGAAGACCTTTGGACACAGTAACGGCAAACTTTCATTACATTTTTGAGAAGGCAAAAGTGTCTGTTGCAGTTGTGTACATGCAAAAAAAATCATCCAGGATGGAAATCTCAACATCTCGAGAGTTCTGTTTTTTCTATTGCTAAAACACACTGAGTAAGTCTAAGAACAATTCAAAAGGGAAGTTTTTTATAGCAAGTCATAATAAAAAAACCTCCAGACCACTCCAACTTTTTGTGTTTGCACCATTTGCTTCCTATGCTTGTACTACGGTAGTTTCTTCAGTTTCATTTTAGGTAGGTTTGCCTACTAGGATTTGCTAAAAATGTGTGGTAGAGAAATCAGGAGATCTTACTGTTTGACAGTAACAAGACCCAAATTCTTTTATTCTTTTAATAGCACATCTTCCCGTTAGGTAAAAAACTTTACAGAATCTGGGACATGTTAAAATAAAGGTCAAATAATCTAGCATTATTACTTACCATTCTGCAATTATATAATAAAAATCCTATCCATCTTAATAATGTATGTAAAAAGTCAGAAGTAGGACATTTCTGCGAAAATTGTAACCCTACAGTTTTCTAGTTTTGCCTCTTTGAATCTCCAGCTGAATATACTGAGCACTGAATATACATTCCTTTACACCCTTACAGGTTATTTTCATCATCTTAAGTATTTAACTCATTTTAGATTTTGTTAGAGGTGAAGGCTGTGAAAGCAGAGAATTCAGAATTAGTGAAATTTTATCTAACATATTTAATGGCCTTTATTCCACTTCACTGTATCTTAACTGCACTGCCACTTAGCAGAAGTACTTAAATATGTGCACATAAATACATAAATACACACTTGTTTTGTTGACAGAAATTGGATCAGCTCCAATGCTTAAAGGTGGCCTGTACATGGAGTTTACCTCTAGCCGTTGGAGTTATTTATGACCTTCAAATTGTCTAATGGCTTGATCAGAACCAAGGTTGACTCCTTTAAATCAATGACAGCTAATGGGAAATAACTGACTTGTGTGTGGGTGTGTGGGTGTGTACAAGTAAACTGCTTCATTTCCATTTTTAAGGTAAAACTGGGAAGACTTTGGGTGAACTTCTCTCTCTTATCAGATACAGCATAACTCAGTCCGTAAAGACCCTTAAAATTAATCAGGTATTGAGGTGTGAGATGTGAAAACTGTCACATTCTTCACCATTTGATCACTTCCCTTTCTTGAACCATGCAGTTGTAATTTTAATTTGCCAAAACTTTTCTAGTATGTGAAATTAAACCCAACGCTAGTAAGAATGGAGGTTAGATTTTCAGCTGGTGCAAATCAGAAGAGCTCCATTAAATCAAGGAAAAAATAATAGCTTTTAATGATAAAATGTCAAGTTCTCGAAGTTGCTAGGTATCCATTTTGTACATCTGCATTATATACGGTCTGCATGACTCAAACTGTTTCTCTGTGCTAGCTGTTTTCTTTAATTTTCCTTTCTTGATAACTATAAGATAAAGGGTCAGTCCTTGATCAAGAACCATCTATGATTTTAATGGGTTATTTTGTTTATATTTTGACTACTCTGAGCCCATCATTAATACGAAAGCACACTTAGAAAAGTTGCTAGGCTTCTGTAGAACACTTACTTGCTGATCTTCTTGTCTTTGTGGTCTTCCCCCTGCTTGAATTGAGGTGTTACAGCTCCTGCTCGTGTTATCTTTGGTAATCATCTTTACTCAGCTTTCAGTTGTGGACGCCTTAAAAATAATAGTTCTCTGATTCATGTACCGTTTGGTTGAAATAAGCTGTTACTATGGCAACAAGATGAGTATGGTAGCCATATTTTTCTATCTTTCCGCACTGGGTACTCTTATCAGTTCTGTATCATATATCTTTTTGGGGGTTTTGGTGGTGGTTTGTGAGGTTTGGTTTTTGGTTTTTCTTTTTACTACCTGCATCTCTACAGAGAAGAGCTTAGCAATAGTTGATTGACCCTGCATTTTTAAGGAATTCCTAACATCATCAAGTGCTATTTTTTTCCAATAAATTACTCTAGAGTAGTATAAATTACAAATACTGATTTGGTGATGCTCAAACTAATGATTCAGAATATGTGAATTTGATGATGGTTTAGATTTAGAGAGAATGTCTGAAAAGTCTGCATTGTAGGCACAGGCATTTAGGCAATGTCACTCACTGATCCTAAGAGAACTCCTTGGCTAAATCTTGACAGTGAAGCAAATCCGGTGTGTGCTATTTTTAGTTGACATCTCAAAATTAATGGAATTATGCTGGGATTTTGTGTTCTTTTGTATGTACTAAACATTTTTAAAGCATTTTAAAATGCTTGGAAAATGGCAGAGATGATACTGAAGATCTTTAAAGGAGAAATAACAGTTTATCTACATATATAGGTGGAACACAGTTAAGTTTTGATGAACTTTGCTATTGTTAATTCAAAACCTTAAAAAAGGAAAAAAAAAAAAAAAAAAAAAACCCCGAAGCTCAAAGTCACACACATACTTAAATACATATGGAATGATTTTATCTAAAAAAAAATACAAATAATTTTTTTTTTTTTTTTTTTCATTTCAGATGTAATTACTCCCATACTTTTATCCTAAGGGTGCAAATAAACATTATAATCCAACAAAACCATAGTTTCCTTTTTAATTTTCCTAATTACAGCAGCAGGAATTTTAAGAAAATATCCATCTTAGGAAAACAAACTCAGTAAATTTTTTTAATGTATAATTTGTATTTAGTGTTTGTGTTTAGTTGTAAAAAATTAGCATTGATGAGAACTCCATAGAGGTTCTGCAGCCTGATACGTATCTCTTCCTCTTGCACCTTTCTAAATTAGTAATGAGTCCATAAAGAATAAAGTGTATAGTAGTTAGTGGAAAGGCTATTCGTCTCTGCCATACAGTGCTGAACAGGTTTCAACTGCAGATCTTAAATAAGTGCTCTAGACTGCAGAAGAAACTAGTTTTTTAAAAAAATAAAATCCATTTAAAATTTAGCCTAATTTAAAGATTACGGCGAAAAGAAGTTGTGATGCGCTATCTAGCTATTAAAACTTGCTAGCAAAATTGTAGGAAAAAATAACATCTGGGACACAAGCTATTGAGGAACTCATATGAGTTTCGTCAGCTTTTTTCTGACTGAGACTTTAATAAAAGCAATTGCTTTTTCTGAAATAATTTTGGATTCCAGTACATATTCCTTTTAGACGCAGTATAACCAAGAAGAATATCTTACATTTACTGTCAGTGTCTCAAGGTTTTTAGTCAAAAGGATGGGTTTAGAAATAAACAATATCTGTCTGCTCATTTTCCATGGCCACATGATATATTAACGCTTTTTAGTGTCTTCTGTTTGATATGTAACACAGAAGTCTGACTGAAGCTAAGAAACAAACACTGATGATCCAGTTCGGTGGGAATACTTGGACTATTTCTGTAAGAAATATAAAAAAGGTAATCCTAGACAAGTAATAAATCTAGCATACCCAAATGACTGGTCTGGTTAATCATAGAATCATAGAATGTGTTGGGTTGAAAGGGACCTTTAAAGGTCATCTAGTCCAACCCCCCTGCAGTAAGCAGGGACATCTTCAACTAGATGAGATTGCTCAGAGCCTCAGCAAGCCTGGCCTTTAATATCTCCAGGGATGGGGCCTCCACCACCTCTCTGGGCAACCTGTTCCAGTGTTTCACCACCTGCGTTGTAAAGAACTTCTTCCTGATGTCTAATCTAAACCTACCCTGCTCTAGTTAAAAGCCATTGCCCCTCATCCTATCGCTACATGCCCTTGCAAACAGCCCCTCCCAGCTTTCTTATAGGCCCCCTTCAGGTACTGGAAGGCTGCTATAAGGTCTCCCCAGACCCTTCTCCAGGCTGAACAACCCCAACACTCTCAGTCTGTCCTCATAGCATAGGTGCTCCAGCCCTCGGATATTCTTCGTGGCCCACCTCTGGATCCACTCCAACAAGTCCGTGTCCTTCTTGTGCTGAGGGCTCCAGAGCAGGATACAGTACTCCAGGTGGGGTCTCACGAGAGCAGAGTAGAGGGGGAGAATCACCTCTCTGGATCTGCTGGACATGGTTCTTTTGATGCAGCCCAGGATGCAATTGGCCTTCTGGGCTGCAAGTGCACACTGTTGGCTCATGTCCAGCTTCTCATCCACCAGTACCCCCAAGTCCTTTTCTGCAGGGCTGCTCTCTATCATGTCATCCCCCAGCCTGTATTGATAATGAGGGTTGTCCCGACCCAAGTGTAGGACCTTGCACATGGCCTTGTTGGACTTCATAAGGTTTGCTTGGGCCCACCTCTCTAGCTTATCCAGGTCCCTCTGGATGACATCCCGTCCCTCTGGCACACTGACTGCACCGCTCAGCTTAGTGTTGTAGGCAAACTTGCTGAGGGTGCACTTGATCCCCCTGTCTATGTCATTGATGAAGATGTTGAACAGCACTTTTAAGAAGATAAATAGTAATTTTCTTAGGAGACAGAAAATAAAAGTAATTACTTTCTCATGTTTTTCCCCTGCCTCTTTGGTATATTTTTGAGAATCCCGCTTGCATTAACAAACATGTTCCATACACCTCTTTCAGCAACTGGAAATTTAATACAAAGAGAAACAAAGCAAGACCTAAACCACTGAATGTCTCAGTACTGAAATTTTGTATACATGAGTTACCAAGAGGAATCTGAAGCCCTTTGTTAGATATATGGGGGTTTTGGGGGAATATTTGTTTGTCTAAACTCTTGATTGCATCCAGCCCTGCCTGAAATTGGAGAGGAAGTGCTTGAGGGAGTCATAGATGTAGAGAAATGAGTAGGTTATTTTGAATAATACGTTAGTGAACAGATAACTGAAACACAGTATGCTTAGTTTCTTTCGCTGAGTACAAAGCTAACTAGGAAAATCTTGTAGTACTGTGAGTTTACAGGGTAATGCGAGGGAATGCACTAAAACTAAACAATGCAGCTTAGTAGATCATGGCAAACACATTTATCAATCTGAACATTTATTTTCAAAATTCATAGATGACTTTGAACTTCTCAAAGCTGCAATTTCTCTATATTGTTGCACTCTTGTTCTAATAGGCTAAGAAAACAGGCTGAGCGCTACCCTGCCCTTGGTGGGGTTCACTCCCAAGAAATGCTGGGTGCAGGAGCTTCGTGGGAGGTGGCATTTGAGGGCCCCAGAGCTACAACATGCCTCTGTGCTTGGTCAGTCCCCACAGCACTCCTTCTCCCAGCTGAGGGGTCATAGTTGGTGGACTGCTTGCGCAGGTTGTAGTGCTTCTGCAGGGATCTGCTCCGGACGCTGACCTCGTTCCTCTGGCAGTGGGGTAGATGAGCTGACCACATACTCCTCATAGTCATCCTCCGCTCTCATTGTTTGCAGCACCTGCTCCAAAGGTTGCCGGCAGAGTGGGCAGGCACCTCTCCCTCTGGCCCACTGCTGGAAGCAGGCAAAGCAGAAGCAGTGAAGGCAGAAGACTGTATAAGTTACATTTTCAGTGTTGCCCAGGCAGATGGGGCACCAGTTGTCTGCTGCTGCCTCTGACAGCCCAACCTGGAGCAGCTGGCTTGTGCCATCTCTTGCAACAGAGCTAGTCTCCTCCAGGGCTTCCTTAGCATCCGTGCCATGTCCTTCCAAGACAGACCTTTTCTGGTGCTAGAAGGGGAAAAGCAAAGAAAGCCCAAGAAAGCTGTAGGAGAGGGGGAGGTAAGGGACTCTTGAAGGCTCTCCTTGCAGTCTGGAAAGCAGCAGCAGCTCTGTGGGCCAGCTAGCCCCTGAGGGCAGTCCTGCACGCCTGCCTTTCCCCTCAGGTCCTCCAGGCAGGCAATCCCTGCTGGAGGTAGAGAGAGTAGGAAAACCTCCTGTCCAGGTGCTGAGGAAGGTAGGCTTAGACAAAGGGCCCTGGCAGGGGGAGCACATATGGCTCTGGGTGGGAGAGGCTCCAGCCGGGGCTTCGCAGTAGCTGGCAGAGGGCAAAGAGATGTGGAATTGGGCTGGGATGTGTATCTATCTGCAGCCTTTGGAGGTTGGCTCCAGGGTGGAATGAAGGGAGGGAGAGCAGGAAGGGAAGCCCAGATCTCCTCTGCACCTCCCCAGGGATCAAGCCGGGTCAGGTGAGACAACTGGGGCGGGCTATGATGACCTGTTTTGAGGTCCTGGGGGAAAAGCTAGTGTGCCCAAGCCTCCTGATACCTTGCGCTCTCCTCCAGACATGACCTGGATTAGCACAGGGTACCTGAAGGAGACGGTCAGGGAAGGTGAAGGAACTCACCGTGAATCTTCAGCAGTGCCAACATCCCCAGCACCCACAGCACCCTGCAGCCAGGCAGAGGGGAGAGGAACGCTGGAGGTCCTGCCTTTGCTCAGTGTCCAGAGCTGCTGATCTCCAGCACACCAAAGGCCAAGTGCCAGGTCCTTAATAAGGCCAAGTGCCGGGTCCTGCATTTCGGTCACAACAACCCCAAGCAACGCTACAGGCTTGGGGAAGAGTGTCTGGAAAGCTGCCCAGCAGAAAAGGACCTGGGGGTGCTGTTGGACGGCCAGCTTAACATGAGCCAGCAGTGTGCCTAGGTGGCCAAGAAGGCCAACAGCATTCTGGCTCGTATCACGAATAGTGTGGCCAGCAGGAGCAGGGAAGTGATCGTGCCTCTGTACTCAGCACTGGTGAGGCCTCACCTCGAGTGCTGTGTTCAGTTCTGGGCCCCGCTGTACAAGAGGGACATTGAAGTGCTGGAGCGGGTCCAGAGGAGAGCTACCAGGCTGGTGAGGGGTCTAGAGGGCAGGTCATATGAGGAGAGGCTGAGGGAGCTGAGCACGTTTAGCTTGGAGAAGAGGAGACTGAGGGGAGACCTCATTGCCCTCTACAACTACGTGAAAGGAGGTTGGAGAGAGGTGGGGGTTGGCCTCTTCTCCCAAGTAAATAATGACAGGACCAGAGGAAATGCTCTGAAGTTGTGGCAGGGGAGGTTTAGGTTAGATATTAGGAGGAATTACTTTCCTGAAAGAGTGGTCAGGCACTGGAACAGCCTGCCCAGGGAGGTGGTTGAGTCACCATCCCTAGAGGTGTTTAAGAAACGTCTAGATGTGGCACTTCAGGGCATGCTCTAGTGGCAGAGACTGTAGGTTGTTTGGTTGGACTCGATGATCTTAAAGGTCCTTCCCAACCATGAAGATTCTGTGACTCTGTGAAGCTTGAAGGCCTTTTCCTTTTTCTGATGATGTCCTTCAGCAGTCTGAACTGGCTGACTGTGAAGCTACGTACCTGCTCTCCCAAGTTGTTGCAGCAGTGGCCTGAGGCAACTGGCAATGAACGTTTTGAAGTAGGGTTTCATAGGTCTCTTAGAGAAGCCTGGGATATGGTCAGCATAGGCCTTCATGAGGCTTCAATCCTTTCAGAATGCCTTAATTTCACTTCCGAAAATAATTTAATTCAGACAGTCTTGTAATTTAAGATGGAAAAGATAAAATCTCTGGTCAAGATCACATTACAACCTGTCCAACAAGAATATCGGGAACTTTTATCTGTGGTTTGTTTTGGTGGTTAGTTGTTCCTTTGTTTTAATATGGAGTTGCATTGACATCTTGAAGAATTTCATATACATGGCTCCAAATGTTTTTTTTAGAGTTTAAGAGCTTTATTTGTTTTTAATGGAATCCATTGAAGCCTTGACGAAACCTTCCTGTGGTTTACAATAGAGGTACTTTCATTGCAGTGCAGTTACAGCAGATTTGCTCTGCAAGTTTCCTTTCAATACCTAACTAGGACTAATTAACATTACTGGGTAATTCACTACGTAACTATATTATTCATTGTCTTTTCTCATTGTAATACTCTTATTGAGTGCATTAGTGTTACAAATTAACTCTGTTGTAATTACACCATAATTAGGCACACAGTAATACAACCAGGGAATTAGTGGTAACTGGTAGTAACAAAAACTGTTACTACTTTACAATTGTGCTTGTAATTACCAAATAACTATGCTGTAGCTATGTAATTTGAAGGGATGCCAAAAAAGGAATCTTTCCACTTCTATCTAAAAGAGATTTTGTACACACCTACACATATCTAAAATATAGAAAATATATTAATTTCCAAATTTTTAATGCAACAGAAATAAGGCTCAATTTTTTCCTCACTGTAAATTCATCTGCAATATATCCCTGCTCACTGAAGGACCACCCCCTTATATATGCTATGTTCATGCAAAAAATAATTTATATTTTTATTGGAAATGTTGGAATACTGTCACTGTTTATGTATTATCCAGTACTGTAACAGTTGTGCTTCTTTGTAGAACACCAACATTTTCAGATACTTGATCTGTTTAAACATTGGCCTGAGGTTTTTTTTTTTGTGGCGTTTCTGAACCAGGTTAGCTCATTTCCTGTGTATATATCATATAAGTGCTGGTGCTGTAAATGAAGAGATATCAAGCATTAGAACAGGCTGCCCAGGGAAGTGATGGAATTGTCATCCCTGAAGGTATTTAAAAGACGGGTAGACGTAGTGCTTAGCGACATGGTTTGGTGGTGGTTTTTGTCAGTGTTAGGTTGATGGTTGGACTCAATGACCTGAAAGGTCCTTTCCAGCCTAGACAGTTCTATGATTCTATGCCATAACTAGCATTTGGCAAAACTAGACTCAGTACTGCAAGTCGTTTATATGATTCCATGTGATGCCATATCCTACATAATTAGACTTGCTAACAGCTAGCATTCAGTATCCCCTTGGTATGGCTATACTATTTCTGGGACATTTGTTGAAGTATTCTCTATCTGACAGCTATAGTAGTCTCTGGAAGTATGCTACTTTGCTTGAAGCTGATCTGATGAATCCATGTATCTACCTAGATGAGCCCAAAACTGCTGCCATAGTCTGACTGGATTCAGAGTGGAAGGAACAGTAGTATTAATTATGACTCCATGAGGCTCAGTTGCTAGATGTAAACTCAAGGATGTTAGTTCTGTTCCTGGCTTTGCTGATGTTCCGGAATAGATTCTTGATGTACCACCTTTTCTAAAGCATTTTGAAGCCCATTAGTGGATGTTGCTCATCAATACTTGTATTTTATCGCAGAAATGCTGGGAGTTATACATGAAAGGAGAACACAGCTCAGAGCTCTTCATGCCACTTTCTGACTCTTTCCCAGATGTGTTCCCAGCATCACAATAACATGGATGAACAGAAAACCAGGTTTGGTCTCTGGAGCAGAAAAAATTACATAGAGAAGAAGGAAGAGTCAGGTCAAGCTCCTTTACAGATTAAGCCCCATGACTTTCATATACCAGGAAGCCTATTGTTTCACTGGGGATGAGAGTATGATGTTATAAACAGATGCAAGTCTTGTTCTGCTTCCTCTGATGTAACTCTGGTGTAAATGTGTCCCCTGATAAATTTGGTGGCTTTCTAAGGTGGCATTAAAGCATTGGTGGATAAGGGAGGAACAACTGACATCATCTACCGGAACTTGTGCAAAGCATTTGACGCTGTACCACATGACATCCTTGTCTCTAAATTGGAGAGACATGAAGTTGAAAGATGGACCACTCAGTGGGTAAGGAATTGGCTGGATGGCCATACTCAAAGAGTTGCGGTCAACAGCTCAATGTCCAAGTGCTCAGCAGTGACAAGTGATGTTCCTCAGGGGTTAGTACTGGGACCAGTGCTGTTTAACATCTTTGTTAGAGACATGGACAGTGGGATTGACTGCACCCTCAGCAAGTTTGCCGATAACAGCAGGCTGTGTGGTACAGTCAACACGCTGGAGGGAAGGGATGCCATCCAGAGGGACCTGGACAAGCTTGAGAGGCAGGCTCATGCAAACCTCATGAAGTTCAACCAGGACAAGTGCAAGGTTCTGCACATGGGTCACAGCAATCCCAAACACAAATACAGGCTGGGCAGGGAATGGATTAAGAGCAGCCCTGAGGAGAAGGACTTGGGAGTGTTGGTTGATGAGTAGCTCAACATGAGCAGGCAATGTGAGCTCGCAGCGCAGAAGGCCAACCATATCCTGGGCTGCATCAAAAGCAGTGTGGCCAGCAAATTGAGGGGGGTGATTCTGCCCCTCTGCTCTGCTCTGGTGAGAGCCCACCTGGGATACTGCGTTCAGGTCTGGAGCCCCCAACAAAAGAAAGACATGGACCTGTTGGAGCAAGTCCAGGGGAGGACCATGAAGATGATGAGAGGGCTGGTGCACCTCTCCTATGAAGACAGGCTGAGAGAGTTGGGGTTGTTCAGCCTGGAGAAGAGAAGGCTCTGGGGAGACCTTATAGGGGTCTTCCAGTACTACAGGAAAGATGGGGAGGGACTCTTTATGAGGGAGTGTAGTGATAGGATGAGGTGAACAGTTTTAAACTGAAAGAGGGTAGATTTAGATTAGATATTAGGAAGAAATTCTTTACTGTGAATGTGGTGAGACACTGTAATAGGCTGCTCAGGGAAGTTGTGGACACCCCATCCTTTGAAGTGTTCAAGGCCAGGCTGGATGGCACTTTGAGCAACGTGGTCTAGTGGAAGCTGTTCTTGCCCAGGGCAGGGGAGTTAGAACTAGATGATCTTTAAGATCCCTTCCAACTCTAACCATTCTATGATTCTATGAATATATGTCTGGGATAATGTGATATTCTGAATAGGATTAAAGAGAGTACTGTCCTAGAAATTAATGAAAGGGAAACTAAATTCCATGGGCTTTCTTGTAAGCAGTTAGGTGGAGTTTGTGGGTTAGAGCTTAATTTTGTACAGAAAGGAACATTTCTTTTACTGATTGGAAAATACTTTTCAGTCTTCACACATCTGCCTATTGAGTCTCATCATTATGCATTTTGAAAAATGCACTGAAAAGTACAGAATCATAATGCTATATTCTGATTTTCTAGGTTCTGCAACAGCAGTGGTGTTAGTGGAAGAGGGAAACAGTAATTGATTATATGCATCTTGTCAGAAATTAAAACATGCATATTGTTTTAACATAAGATATAGCCAAGGAAATTGAATCACTAACTAAATATTTGACAAATCTAGTATAGGCACAAACCACTTCCCTGCAAAGGACAGACACAGAATATTAACATTTTTTTCAAATTTAGACATTGCCTCTAGTCAGCTGGGGGACTTGCTTAACTTTTAAATATAATAACTGTTCCTTTTAGTAGCTGCTATTTCTATTTTTACTAATATATGCATTTTTTTAACCAACACTAAATGTTTGAACAAAGGCAGGTTTTACATAGATAATTTTTGTGTGTGTGTTCTGGTAAGATGACGTGAAGACACACAGAATATTTCACTCATAGACTCATACTTATCTATTTTCAGTTGTATTTTAATATCTTGGATGATATTTATTATCTTTTATTTCTGCAGAATCAAATTTGCATCTTCCATATATTAACACTTTTTATTACATTTCTGCTGTGAAGTACCTGAAAACATCTTTATTCTTCTATTAAAAAGATAATCACTGGATATGTAACTGTAGTCTAGGACAGAAGTTTAAGGGTTTCTTTTTGTCAAACCAAACAACGAGGATCTCAGGCAAAATTTGCCCTGTAACAGAGAACTGTGGCAAGGTCTTCTGACTTAGAATTCAGCATGTATTTGGATAGAATGTAAAGTTAAGTTTCTTCCACTGCTAGTGTGAAATCTATAGTTACTGAGCACAGAAACTATCCAAAGATATTCCCACATAGTTCTGAGCCATAAAGTTCACTAGTTGCAAGGGCAGCCTAGCACATCATAGGGATGGGTTATATGTGCTCAGAATAAAGTGCTGGATAAGAATAAATTGCTAGATAAAATACGAAAAATGATCACCCTCTGAAGTTCTCTGAAAATGCTGTCAGCTACTCAAGTGTACTTCATAGTTAATAAAGTATTTAGTTTCCAAGCCTTATTTGCCCAGAACACTGCATGGTGTGCATAATTTTTTTCTTTCTCTATTTATCTGCCAAACTTCAACTGAAACTATACCTTTAGCATTGCAGTAAGCCAAGAGAATTTCTGTGGCCAGAGCTGCCATATAAAGTAAATTCACAGAGGAAACTCAATTCATATAAACTACATGTAACTCACCATTTAGTAGTAAAATGCAGGTGGATTGGGATTTTTAAAAAACAGTTAATTCTGAACCTTGCTAGGCCAATGTTATGAAAAATATGTTTGTTTTATGATACAGCTCAGAACATAGCAAATAATTCTTCTACTGCCATAGGATGCATACTGGAATGGGAATGTGCTGATAATAAATGGTTGGAAGACATTGAATGATACGGATAGAAATGGACAATCCTGCTGACACGGCTATGGTTTTATCATAAAGATTAACAGTAAGAATTTCTATACAAACTGGGGTGCTTTTTGAAGAAATGTTAGAGAGAAAGATGAGGGCTTATTTAATGTTACAAGATAAGTCTAGGTCAACTAGCGTGATGTGACATGTTAAAAAAGAAATGCAAAAGAGGCAAGTGCAGAAAAGAAGGACAAATGCAAAATCTTTATGGCTGAAATAGGGTAAATAGTAATTAGTTTGTAAAAGGTGCTGCTAGATTCATCTAGAATGCCGTGGAGAATTCTGTTCATCCATGTTCAAGAACAATGAACTACAAACACAAACAATGGGTAGGAGGATTTGGGAAGCAGAGACCTAGTTCAACATGAAGAGTTATGTGAGTTTGGTAAAATGAAAGCTGAAAGGAGAGGTTTATCTTTTAAAGACACACGAAGGCACGTAAACATTACTGAGGCAGACTTTTTAAAGGACTATTTAAACTAAAGGTCAATGTTAGTGCAAGAAGTGGGTGAAAACTGGCCATGCCCAGAGAGGTGGTAGAGGCCCCATCCCTGGAGACATTCAAGGCCAGGCTTGATGGGGCTCTGAGCAACCTGATCTAGTTAAAGACGTCCCTGCTTACTGCAGGGGGATTGGACTAAGTGGCCTTTAAAGGTCCCTTCCAACCCAACACATTCTATGAATCTATGATTAAAACCCACATTTGGAATTCAATGAAAGTTTATAACTCTCAGAGGAATTTGGTTTTGAAATAGCCTTTCTGTATTGGGAGAAGGCAGCTGAATTAGACTTCGTACCTTTGTACCTGATACCTTTATGGACAGAACTGCAGTAAGGTGACCTCAGTAACAACAGAGAATGAGATCGAGTGGCTTGTGAAATTGTTCCAGTTCTAAGTCCTGCCTGCACAAGCAGTGTCAGTTAACTCTTAGCTTAGACTCTCCTGTCTGTCTTGACATACATAGTCAGACACCAAAACATGGTTTGTTCAGTTGCTTGATTTTGATACTTTGACAAATATGCTGTCTAGTAGCTCAGCATCTCCTAGAAATTTCCGGTGGGTAGGTATTTGATTGTGAGAGTGACTGCTGCAAATTTGCAATACTGCAATTGCCAAATGTATATTAATATAATTTTGATAGATTTCCCAAGGTTAACCAGAAATGGTTTTGAGGTTTGGGACTGATGATGCTGTGACTCATATTAATGACAAATGGCAGTAATACAGTTCTTGCAAGCAATTTTCAGGCCAAGCATGGTGCACAAAAGGCTATCAGAAGATTTGACAGCAGGTGATGAGTTTACATTACAAACTTCAGCTTAAGCTAAATGGTTCAGACATAGGTTGGGGAATAATAATGGAAGTGCAGCCTTGCATTGTGGGGAAATTCTGCCTTTTGGAGAACCTTAAACTAGATGAAGACACAGATAAACAGGAAAATCCCGAGATCAAATAAAAAAAAAACAAAGCCCACAGAAAGTAGAAGCAGGGATGGGCTTCCCAGGAGGAATATAAAGACATTACTTCAGTGTATTGGAATGGAGTGAAGAAAGTCAAAACTCAGGTAGCATTGCAACCAGTGAAGGATACAAAGGGCTGCAAGATGGACCGCTGTAAGAACAGAGGGCATGGAGAAGACTGAGGCACCCGATGCTTTTTTTTGCTCACTGGTAAGACCTGCCGGTTCTCTGGGCTGACGCAGAACATGTGGGAATGCAGCATTGCACATTGTGGAGGAAGAAAGACTTAGGGAATACATACACTTGTATATTGGGTGGGGGTGCCCCGGGCCGGGCTGTCGGGGGGTGCCCAGGCCGGGCGGCCTTTGTGGCGAGCAGCCGGGGCTGCCCCGAGCCGGACACAGCCGGTTCCAGCCGGCCCCAACCCACCCCCCGCAGGGCACGGCTGAGCCCCGCAGCCACCGTGGCGGCGCCTCGGGGAAAACCTCTCTCAGAAAGGGCAGAAAATGCCAGAGAGAGGGAAGAGGGAATAAACAGTGAGAAGCAGCACAGGGAACACCAAGATGAGAGAAAAAGGAGGGGATGCTCCATGGAGATGGAGCAGGTACTCACTGTGGCCTGTGGAAGACCTGTGCCAGAGGAGAAGGATATTCATTCCTGAAGAAAATGTAGCTCCTGTGGAGACACCACACTGAAGCAGGGAAAAAGTGTGAGAAGAAAGGAGCAGCAGAGAGAAACATCTTTGTTCTGACCGTAACCCATGCCCCGCAACCCCCACCCGGCTGCTCCTTGCCTCGCTGAAGGGACCAAGTGTAACCTGTGGTGATAACAAGGTGGGATGAGAGGACTCTGGAGTGAAGGAATGAAGTAGAGTCTGGGAAAAGGCGGAGGAAAGGTATTTTCCCAAAGCGTGTAAATATTTTCCCTAAGTGTGTGTATAAGCCAGGTTTCCCTTACAAGGCTGCTAGAACAGGCCCTAACATGTTTGCAATGGAGAAAAGGGTGGCGCGGGGGTGCATGAACCCACTGGAATATGACCCACAGCTATGGACCTGCCCCAGGAAGCCGCTGGAGATAAAATGGGAAATGTGGTGGCCATGTCACAGTGGGCAGCTTGTGAGCAGCAGCCATGTCACAATAGGGTCCATGACACGGCTGGCACAGGTATATTAGGTGGTGGAGGTTGGGAGGCAGCATTTTTGAGCTGGTGAGGGCAGGGGAAGGCAGGGGAGCGGAGGGCAGGAGAGGATAGAGGAGGGGAGGCCAGGGGAGGGCAGGGTGTGCCACTGCCCCTTAGGAGGCTGTGCCTGGGTGCTGCTCCAGCCCTGCTGGGCTCAAGGACCGTCAGTCCCCACCGCCTCCGGCCCTGCTGCTCTCTTGGCTGTGAAGGAGATGTGGGGACTGGCAGCCTCTGCTGAGGACTGGCAGAGCACTGGGCAGGGAGTGTGCAGCTTGCCCAGAACTGCCAAGGGAGAAGCAGCTCTCTGTGCCTCAGGGTCTGGGTCTACGCTGGAAATTCATCTTCTGCTTCTCCCTCAAAGCTGGTAGAGGTGAGTCTGGAGGAGAAGTCCCAGTGCTGCTGCAGCTCACCTTTGACCCGTTCTGTTTCAGCCATGAAGGGGAAGGCCTGCAACGTCAGTGAGGAGGGCGAGAGCGAATTGATCCCACAGCTCTGGAAGTGAGGTAAAGGGGTTGTCAGGGCATCTGTGTAGGCAGGAGCCCCCCAGGTGCCTGGTACAGGACCCATCCTCTCCTCAGCAGGGGGCCTGGGACAAGGAGAGGGAAGGTGCTGCCCAGGGCTGCCTGAGAACAAGGGGGTCCAAGGTGAAGGGGTAAAGTGGGGCAGGAGAGGGGAGGAGCGGGAGCCAGCAAGGCCGGGAAGGAACCTGTCTTTCGGTCAGTGTTGGCTGTCTTGGGCAGTGGAACGGGAATGAGCACGCAGAGGGGATTTCAGCAGAAGCAGGATGTGCTGTGGGGCAGGTGGGGACTGCCTGTGAAAGTAGTGCCTGAAGCCACGGAGGGGAGTTTAGAGACCTCTAAAGGTAAATCTGCACAGCGGAAGGCTGCAGTATGTTAGAGACACACAACCTTCACCAGGTATCTTGTGCTTTCCATCTTGCATGCTTTGTTGTCAGCGTGAAATGTGATGTAAGATGGTGATGTGATGGCAATATTTCTGGACTAGAGCATGATCAGCACCAGCTGTGGAGTATCTACACCGTGCGGTACTGAACAGTACGGCTTTCCCCCATGCTCAGAGCTACTCAGTGTTGACTTTGTTCCAGAAAAAAATGCACTTGTCTTGAAACATATGAGTAGTCTTTTGGAATTCAGTGAGGCTTAGCCTACTCCAGCAAACCATATGACCATATGCATAAAGCTGAAGAATGGAGCATCCTACACATCCTATGGTGTTTTCAAGATGTTCAGTAATTGAAAATTGACCTATTTTTAAAATTATCAGGCTTGTGAACAATCTGATGTTTTCGGGGTAGAACCATAAGAGACATACAAGAAGGTCGTTCATTTCTGGGTCTGCTAGTGTATTTTTACTTCTTTACTTACTTTACAAGGTCTTTTCTCAATCTTGTGGTCCTAATTCACAGCTTTGCTGATGCTATGGTTTCACCCAGTTTGTTCTGAGCAGAAATTGAGCAAAAGCTTAGTGAAAAACTTACTGGTTTTGAGCTAGATTGAATAAGAAAAGATTTTTTAAAACAGAGCAACTAAGCTTTATATGTAATATCTGTGGTTTTGTCCTTCCTGGGAAAATCATACATTCACATTTGTGAGTTCCACTTTTTGTCACCTTGACAAATGTCAAGTGTTTTTACTGGAAAATAGCTTTTTTGCAGTACTGAAGATTTTAATGGACGTGTGAATGGAGAAATTTTCCCCTTTATGGCTTTGTTTAAAAAGCTGAATTTTATATCAGTGGGCAAAATGAAACTGCTATTCTTTCTATCTCTTTTCAGTCCACTACTGTTGATTATTCTGCACATTGCTGTGTTTTTTTTGCTTCTGTTGGGGAGAGCAGGATTTAGAAAAAGAAAAGCAGGTTTACTCCAAACAAAGGCAACAGCTGTTTTTGGAAAAAAATGTTAGAGGAAAGAAATTTTAAAAAGCTTCCTAAAAGTTTGAGTGAAATGATTTTGGAAAAAAACCCCTTGAAAACTATGTATCTTTTACTGTATCTTTCTTATAAATAACTGACCTACTTTGGACCAGTGCTGACCTGCCTACCTTCTGCTGAACTTCATTGCATGTTGGGGGAATTAGTGTTCTGTGTAGAATTGCACATCACTAAACTGCACCGCTTTTCCCTTCTTGACCGTTTTTAGAGGCTTTTTTTACAACTGAATAAACTAACAAAAAAAGTCGTAGCCATTCTGGTCTGGCCGTTGGACAGGTGCATTGCTTTAGCCTCTGGAGCACAAAATGATATATAGCAAACTTTTGTTTTGATGCAACAGCTAAGGTAGAGGCTTACTTGTCTAGGAAGATTTTTCCTGTTTCCATTGCAACATTTTCCTAAAGGTTAGGTCCTACTTATGTTCTTTTTTGAGCTATAACGTAACATTTTGAGCTATAACTGTAGCATAACCCTTCTGAGTTTTATCATCTGAGAAATACTGGGGAAGTCAGATCTACTAGTCTCTGATTTCTTTGTCAGGTGCCTGAATTATCCAGTGTCTCTATTAAGGCTGTAATTAAGTGGTGATTATTAAGCTTTCTTTTATATACAAAGCTAGTTACTGGTGTAAGTGGGTGGTAGTTAAAAAGAGGGTAAACAACCCTCCCAACAACCTCCTCTCAGAACTAATCCTCTCTTTCTCACTTCAGTAAAATTCTTATATCTTTACAAATGCTCAGCTTGTATCCTCCTAAAGTCAGTTTTGGTAAGAGTTATCTTGGTTGTTTATCCATTTTAATCCTTAGGGTATCAGCTTTCACCTTTTCTCTAATACATGCTTATATGTTTTTTAAACTTATAGGATTTCTTTCTTGATTTGAAAAAAAAATTATGTTGCTGTATGATTATATTTGCATGGGAAACAAATATTGGGAATTTGTGGAGCAATGTGGATATATACTAGAAGATTAATGGATATGTCCTCATGGCCAGCTTCGTATATTTCATGGAAATCTCACTTGCACTTTGGAGTGTGGGAAAGGTCTACTAGCTCAAACTGCAATTACAACTAAGATATGGCTGGTAGTTTTTGAGGATAATAGCAGAAACCCCAAATAATTAATTGTGAAAACATGCGTATGCTTATTAGTTCCTTTGGTGTCATTGCTATAATTTTCCATTCATCATGGAATTATTACATTTAGTCAGACCCTACATTTCTAAAGCAAAGCATAAGGCACGCAAAAGATTGAAAAAAAAAAAAAGGAAAAAACACTTCATCAAAAGTGAAATTTCTCCTCCCCCTTCCCAAAGCCTGAGTGTCTTTTCTCTTGGAAGGTCACATTTAAAATAGCTCACTGGGTTATTATTATAAAATGAAGCAACTGCATCAGATTTTATTTCAAATATAATTTTTGAGTCTGGTTACATTGCATTTGATCTCCCTTTCTTTGTTACTTTGCTTTCCTTCCTTTTAATGAAAAGAAAAAGTAAAATTAGGAAATAGCTGATGAAGGAAAGACATGCAGTGTTATATAGGCACTGCACAAGGCTGTAGTGTAAATGAAAGCAGCAGATGCTGATTTTTCTATAGTTAAAGCTTAAAGTAATTTCTTTTCCACTTCGTTATCTGATGTTTCAGTCTTAAAAATTGGCACAAGTTGCTGGTCTGTAGGCAAGTTCTTTTAGTCAAAACAATCAGTATACTATATTTTTAATTTAATTATCTTAGTTATAGAATGGCAAAAAAAAAATCAGAGGTTAGACATGACTATGAATTCTTTTTTCTGCGTTTTAGGAGCTTTTTGATTTTGATTTTCCCTTCTGTTTTTATCTCATTCTCCCTCTCCCTTCTACTCTTGGTATTCTAGGTTTTAATCAAATCTTTAATGTTACTTTAATGCAATTTGTATTTAATAGATTTAGGCTTCAGTTAAATACCTCTGAGTGATCAGAACTCAGTGATTTGGAGAAGTGCTGTGGCAGAGCTTTTGATACTGAATGCTTATAGAAAGCTCCAGGGCTCAACAGCTCTGAAATGGTGCTGCTAAGTGTGGAAAATGGCAGCTTGCTTTCCATTAGCAGAAAAATGCCTCCCCAATTTGAATAATTATATGCACTTTGTCTTAAAGCAGTTGTGTTTCATGTAAGATAATACTTAGAAAAGGTCAGATCATTACTCTGCCTCAATTGCTCATTTGAACTAGATACTTCCAAAAGGCATTAGGAAGAAAGTTGCGTCTTGGGAGGGAAAGTAAGGACTGAGAAACAATTTATTCCTTTACCAGACCTGCTTTGCATCCTCCTCCTCCTCCTCATATTAATGGCACTTGGTTTCGTCTCTGTTCAGCTACTGCATTTTTTTGATAGACCAGGGGACTGCTCCAAAGTTTGTGAAACAAAATGATGGATCACTGACTTAGAAAGCTTGGGATCCATCTTATGATAAGAATTTTGCTATCTCTTCGGATAAAATATTTTTGTCAGAAATGCAGTCTCAACACTTCATGAGAGTGTCAGATACTCTGTTGATGCCAGTGCACCGACACAGGTGAAGAAGCAATGGTTAGTTATTGTCCATTTACCACCAACAGCAAGCACCTGGACACACTTCACCCTGTCTGACTTTGCAGTCCTTTTTAACTGTGCTCCTGCCCTAGGGTCCTAGTAAGTTTTGGTGGTCTGGGAGTCGTGGGTCAGTCATAAATGTGCCCAAAGGCTGCAAAGTGTTTGTCAGCAAGAAACCTGGGAACAAAAGGAGAAGTGAGAGAGAGTATAAGAGCTAAATTGAGCATAAAGTAGAAGGTGTATTGAAGAAAGACTCTACCCAATGATAATCGCATATTCAGCTCTTGGTTGGCAGTGCTGCCAAAAGGGTAAGGTTGCTAGAGTGTTCTTGTTATAACTCCGTATTTTCTGGTGCCTAACTTTGCCTATTAATGCGGACATTTTTCCACATTGGGTATACACTTAGGCTGAGTATTCTGGGACAATTTCAGAAAAAATGTCTCAACCTGTTCAGAGGAATGAAGTTAGGGGAAAAACACATTGCTTGCCAACATTTTTACAGCCTTTTAATTGCAAAGTTCTAGCGGACCAGGGCAAAAGTAGAAGTGTCACATTTGGGATGCAAGTTAGTTTTATGACAAAGATGTGCCTTTTTCTACTTTTTTCAAAAAAAAAAAGCTGTCCCAGTCTGGAGAAGTTGTATGTCTTTGGAAAAATATTAGTTTGCCTGCATTCTGTAGAGACATGGTGGGTAAATGCTTTAGAATTCATCCACAGACGGCTTCATACCAAACATGGTGTAACTGAAAGTTTCCTAGAGAGTTACTTTTCCTTATTTCCAAAGCTGTGGTGTGACTGAACACATAAATACAAAGGAAAGAGATTTCTTGCCTTTTCTTTTTTTTTTTTTTTCGCCTTTTCTTTCTTTTTTCTCTTTCCATTCAAGAGGTAGCCCTGGTATAGAAATCTGGGCGATTATTGTTTTAGGTTAGAAGAGGAGTCTGTAATATGTAGGAGGAAAGAGCAGGAGCCAGTTTGTTCAGGCTTCATTTGGAAAAATGTGGGAATTAGGTAAAGAAGCTGAGGATGAGACAAGTTTGCTGTGCTGTGAGACTGGAAGGCTGGAGAACCCTGTGATGGTACAGAGAAACTGAGTTTGCATGTAAACTTGAGGCCAGAAGGAAGGCAGGGCTGTTTAAAGCCTTTGGGGAAAAGCTAAAAATTGGAGGCAATTTTTTAAGGAAGACTGGGATTCAGATCCCAAAATAAACTAAGAAAGAGTGATGAGATTGAGGATAAGATAAGGGACTGGACAGGTAGACAGAAGAAACTGCTGAATTCAAGTACAGGCAATGTGGGAATGGGCAAGTGCACTAGGTGCTGTGTGTATGGCAATATGGCTACTTCACAGATTGGAAAGACAAGGAGAGAATAAGAAGTGTAATGTTAGGGAGGACAACAAGGTGTGTGTGTGCAAGCCCTACAGACAGCTTTGCTGATCTTTTTGATGGAACTGTGAAGAGTGGTGCTATTATTTGTTGACTGTGGGAGAGATTTTTCCTCTTTGCTGCCATGTAATTTCTCCTTGCAGCAGCTAGCTTGGATTTTTGAAGTGCTCGTGTAGGCAAAATAAGTAAGAAAGTGCTGTTATTGTTGTGTCATGTTGGGTGATGCCCTGGATCCAGCCTGATGAGTACGATAAGTTCTGTTTCCTAATTATGTGCACTAATAATATCTTATATTGATATTTCCTCAACATGGAAATAGAGGTAACACAGCCACTGATTTAGTGAGGTGTTATTAAATTTACAAATTTATTATCCATTGAGCTGGTTTCCCCAATTCTGTGAAAAATGCAATGCCATTCCCTTCTTCCCCAGAGTTGGATTTATGTTTTTATTACATACATTACATTTGGTCTCAACAAATGAGACTAAATTTAGGAAGCCAGCTATATCTGCCTGCGCTTCTTGGCTTTTGATCTCTTCTGTGAACAAAAAGAGGAACAGATATGATAAATGTTTACCTCAACTCTAGTTGAAACTGCAAATGTGCTCAGAACACTTTAAGTTTTAATTTTAAATATGCTGTCCTGTTTTCCGGAAAAGAAAGAAAGCAAGCCTATTGAAGGTAGGGATTTAAAGGGTTAGTCAAACTCATCAATCTTTATCTACACAGGGCTGTCTTTGAAGATGTTTGCTTAAGTTATTCTCCGTAGCAGAGATATAACTACTCTGCTGGCTTGCTATTTTCGCCAATTTTGAATGAAGCAGCTTGATTTCCTGCAATTGTAATTTAAAGCCAGGTGGGAAATTCCTCCCATTGCTTTTTCTTCCTGTTTGAAACTTATTCCCAAATTGCAACACTTTTACATCATTTAGAAAAAAGTCTACTTATGAAGACTTTTCTTTTACGGTCTGTGTGCCCTTTAAGAATATTTATGGGGCTATTCCCCCTTAGGTGCGCATGTAGCTCCTATTAACTTTAATGGGGTTTTAGGTGCGTGCATGAAGGAATGAATATAGAGTTACCATGTTTGGAGGAAAGAGGACCAGTCCCTCATTCAATTGAGATTTCATTAGAATTTCAGATGCCAGTTTTTAAGAGGAGGGTGGTGCTCGGGGGGCCTGCATTTCATAAAGCGCCTAAGGCAAAATAAGTACTTAAGCTGGCTGGTGCTATTTCTTATTGTTGGTGGTGATGTTCAAAATTGAAGTTGTGCTTTTACTACCCAGTTCATTGAATGTGTCTCTTTTACTTTCTGGTAACTGGGGAAAAAAACCTATTTCATTCTTGGCTTTTTTGTCTGCTAAAGTCATTATAAAATGTAAATGAATACATTGTAAGCCAAATCTGAATTACAAATACTCTGTCTGGAGTTTTGTGCGAATACTATGCAAATTTTGTTCATCTTTAGCAGCTATGGGCATGGATACGATTTTATAATAAGGCAGCTGCTGAAGTCTCTTAGTTTTCTTAAACTGAAAATCTTTCACAGTTCAAATTTGGAAAAGTTCTTTATATGCACGTATACATATATGTGTGCATACATGTAGACATACTATATATCTCTATGTGCATGGCAATATGTTCGGATAACTCTTCTTTTATTCCAAAATCATCCAAGTTTGAGTACTAAACTTATACATTTGTGAGGGTCAAGCTTTTTCTATACACTATATTATCACAGAATTGGAGGGCACCCAAATGGAGGTTTGCCAAAAGTCTAGCTAAACTCTTATTGTGATGTTTTTCTAGTAGTTCCTAATTTAGTATAGAGTAGCTCATTACTGCTGTATGTGTATACATAGACCCTCCTTTTGGGGAAGGACACTTTAAATCTCTAGGTCTCTTCCAACTCTAACCATTCTGTGATTATATATTTGACACATTTTATGATTCCTAAACTGTGACTATTAACAATTGTGGAAAAACTCAAGAGTCTGTCCTGCTCTCAACAGAATGGAGGGAAGGTAGCAGAAATATAGACATTCCTCTTCTTCCCACAGTAGCATTGACTTCAGCTGTGTCAGCCAGTACTTCACTACCTAACAGCTAATCAAGTTCTGCGCCAAGGGCTTAAAGCCAAGTGGTGAATGTGTTTTGTTAATCACCTTCTTTCACTTAGTTACTGTTCAGCTTGGTCCTGAACAGAAAAAAGAATTGATCAAAACTTGTGGCTCTCAGTACTGCTGCCTCAGGTACTTTTCCTCCTAGATACCTCACCAATGAAGCTACAGTCTAATTTCAAGCTTCCAGTCAAGTTAACTTGCATTGTATACAGGGTTTCTACATTTTTTCACAAGGACAGCAGAGTTTTTCAGGTGTTGCATAATTTGAGAGTTATTTTTCGTCTTAACACAGGGCAAAACATAAACATTGATTTCGCAATGATTTCAAGACTGTGTAGGTCATATTATGTGTGTGTTTTGATTTGTTTTTTTCCTCCCTTCCCTGTGGATTTCACGTGATTACAGAGGTGAAAGAAAAAGCAGATTTAGAATATCTGCCATTCTGCCTTCTGGCATAATTATGTTTATATTTTTACAAATGCTAATTTTAACGGGAGATCTAAAAAACAGAAAAGAAGCTCTTAAAACCCATACTTCGAGAGCCTTTCAGAGATTTCTGAAAAGGAAGCAAAATCTGTCACTTTTATGATGCAGAGTTGCGGATAAATCATCAAAACAGGAACTGATCAACCCAAAGTCGTTAAATAACTAGAATTTTTTTGTTTCAAAACTAAACAATAAGGCCATGAATTCTTCCAGTCTTTGAGTTACTGTTCTTATTTTTTTTTGCCTAGAAACCATTGTAACAGATGACTTTGGCTTTTGATTGAAGTGCTCTATTGTTCAGCTCCAACACATTCTGACATCTTTTGCAGATCAATTAAAATGCACCAGTGTGGAAGAAATAAAAATGAAGATGTCATTTTATCCTTAGTTTAGAATAAAAAGAAATGCATTTGAGGAGAAAGATGAAAGAGAAATGAGCTATGTTTGAATATAGTGAGCATAACTGTTATGTATACAAGAAGTTGCCTGACACTACTCCATGAAGTAAAAAGAAATTAACAAGTAGGTAGAAATAATTTATAAAATGAAGGAGGAGGAGCAGAGTAATAAGATAATATGTTCACAATCTAAGCCATCAGCCAGAAGGGACCATGAATTTGGTTTGGAAATGAGAAACTGAAAAATACAATCTTAAAAATAGAGTGGAGTAAATGGACAAGTTATTAACATTTCTGAAAGAAAAATCTTGCTGGGAAAGAGTTGCTGACTCTGAAGATGAAATCCCCAATCCTGCATGTGCACTTAATCGTGCAATCAACTATGATCTTGTCAGTGGCTTTCATGAGAATATGGATCCAGTGACTGTAAGCAGTCATGGTTAAAAATAGGTATAAAAATTGGAAGGCTTAGTGATTATTGTATGAGCAATTGATGATGAAATATGAAGGTTTTTTACTACGTTCCTTCTGTCAATTTTGTTTTAGAGTACACAGCTGATGGAAATATTTCTTTATATACTGTTTTATTTTCCTTAAAAAACAAAGACCTTTAGAAATAGAAGATGAATACGAAGGCTTTTGTAGAAGGTTCAGGAGAAGAGATTGATGTGTTGAATTTTCAGAGGTTCCTCCAGAATGATAAGTAGCTAACAGATTTAATGTTAGAAAAAACAAATATAAAATTACTGTGTCTGATAGAAGCTGTAGGTTCAGCTGTAAATATTAAGAAAGAACATAGTTCTTTCTCTTCAAGTCTACAAAAAAATGTGTGTTCTTTGAAACACTATGCATAATCCTATTGCACCCAGTTACACTATCACAAGTCACTCATTAAAGTTGATCATTGAGGAAGTGCATTTTTATATTATTAGGTTCCAGGAGACAGGATTTATCTGGGAGCATAGAAAAAAAACTTCATTTTGTTTGTATATTTTGTTCTGTATATTTTTGTTCCTATATTTTGTTCTTTGTTTGTTTCCCCCTAATAGAAGATGCAAGTCCTTTGAAAGGTTTTTAATATAGACAGGGAGTGATTTGGAGGAAGAACCTGAAATTCTGTTATATGTCCAGGTGGAGGAGAAACACAAGGAGATGAAACGGGAAAGTTGAGGCACAGCATAATGGACAAGTTTAAATCATAGTGGAGACTGAGTCTGCACAGTCAAATAAGTGACCTTTGGCCATCAGTACAGATAAATCTTGCTCAGTGCTAGTGTAGACTCTGACAAGGCTGATATTAAATTCTTGATTTGTCCTCATATTCTACTTGACATGGGTTGTTTCAGTTGCCTCTCCATCAAACTATGATAGCACAGAGAAATTGCAAGCATAGCCTTGTGAGTGCATGTATTTGTTCCTGCTTTTTATTTTTATCACAAGCTGTTTCTTTTCCTGACTCCTATCATTGAAGAATCATACAACTTGGCAATCATAAAACTTGCAGCTTCCAGGCAACTGTGGGTGACTTGGTTTCCGTTTTAGCTCTGAGACAGATTAGAGGTCTGTGGCTTCTGTAGAGACTTTATAGATGATTTTAATTTCATGCATGTTTGCAAGCTTTGAAATACTAAAACTCTCAAAAAAATGAAATTACTGTTGTCTACCCAGGTCTAGAGGGCTGCAATGTGAACACAGAAGTAGGAACATTCCTATTTCCAGGACACAAGTACAACAGGGAGATTACTAGAGCGAGCATGTATAATTTTACACTCACTGCAAGAAGTTTTCCTGAGACCTCTGATACTTCTTTGCAATTTACTGATTTTAGCTGGACCGTGTAGTTTGTGGGATCAGATCCTAATGACAGAAGTTGAACTAGATTCTTCCCTAATAATGTGACTTCATTATATGGAAGTTTGTAAAAGTTCTTACAGTGCAACCTGTCAAGGTGCATCTGTGTGTATGTATCTCCGTGTTTGGGTATTTCTCTGTGTGTACACCTTGATTTAGTAGCCTTTCAATACCAAACACTCTTTTAAGGAGATATATTCAAATGTAGAATTCTTTTTTTGCGTGAACACACAACCTATACATAATCAAGAAGCACAAAAGACAGTGAAACCTTTACCTTAAAGCCAAAGTTATATCAATCTCTTCTCCTTCCACCAACAAGCCTCTTGAAGTCCAGTCTTCTCCCCACCCAAAGATAAAATCATCGAGGCAAGTCAAGGTCATATTTCTTTATATATCCTCTTTATCCGAATTATGTGGAAATAACTGTTATGTAAGTACAGGAGCTGATTTCAGAAGATCCCAATAGCGGAGGAATTGTGATTCTACACAACAATATGCCAACTCACTTTCTTCTTGCTCTATGTTAAGTAGCCTCCAGGATTCATCATAATTTCAAATGCTTTTCAAAGCCTGTTTGTTTAAAAACAATCATTAGAACTGTTTAAAATGAAATGGTGATATTGTAACGCATTACGTAAAAGCATTAGGGCCTCAGGTTACAGACCTCGACTTTTTCTGAACAAACCCCAGCTTGATTCTTTTTTTCTTCCTTAAACTGTCCTGATTGAACACAAATTAGTTCAAGCTAATGAGTGGTGGGATATGATGGTGGGAGGGAAGAGTATCTCCCTAGGAGAGCTAGGTCAGCAAAGGGGCTGCTTGCTCTGACCAGAGTCTGCAGAAGAGCACAGAGCTGGAGAGTCACTCAGGTGGGATGGTCCTCAAGGGCCTCAAGAGGTCACCAGTCTAACCTGCTGTCAAAGCAGGATCAAATCAGGCTGCTCAGGACTGTCTCCACTTGGGTCTTGAAAACCTCAAAAGATGGAGATTACACAACCTCGCTGGGCAATTTATTCTTGGGATTTTATTTTAATTTTATATCCAGTCTGACCCTCACTTCTTTAGCCTTAGGCGCTTTGCCTCTTGTTCCCTATCATGTCCTGCTGTGAAGATCCCAGCTCCATTGTCTCAGTAACCTGCCTGTAGGTTCAGATAGAGGGCTATTAGGTTTCCCCAAAACCATCTCTTTTGCAGGCTGAATAAGCCCTTGTCTCTCAGACTCTTCTTGCAGGGCAAGAACTCCAGCCCCTGACCAGATTGGTGGCAGTTGTCTGTCTTTGTTGTCAGGGCACGTTCCTGGCTCATGTTCAGTCATTTTCTGTCAGCTGTTTTCCAGGTTTTTTCCACAGACCTGCTCCCCATTCAGCTAGTTCCCAGCCTGTACCATTGCCAGGGGCTCTTCCTGTGCAGATGGAGGACCTTCCATTTGTCCTAATCTAGTTTCATGAAGTTCTAGTTGGCCAGTTTCTCCAACCTATCTAAGCCCCTCTGAATGGCAGTCCTCCCTATAATGTATGAACCCCCTGATTTGGAGTCATCTACAAACTTGCTATAAGTGCACTCTACCACCTCCTCCAGGCAGCTTGATAAAGATTTTTAACAGGACATGTCCCAGGATAGACCCTGGCAGTACATCACTGTGGTCATGTACTGGGAGAAAAAGTGGTGCCTGAATGAACTCTGACAGGTGGGGCAAGAAGTTAAGGCTATGGTTTCTCAGTAGCATCCATTGTTAAGAATTCTTTCCTATTTGGCTATTCTTTTCTTTTTTTTTTTTTTATTTTTTTTTTTATTAACACGTTCACACTAAATCCTAATCTTTGAACTTTGTACTGTAGTTTGTTAGGTAAGACTTGCTGCCGTTGCATCTGCAGTCATACAGATTTTAGTTTATCACCTGGCACTTGCGCAGAATATTGAGTTGTCAACCTTCTACCTGTTTCTGACTGATCTCAGCCCTCTGGAGCCAAAAAAGACAGGATAAATATCTGTAAATGTGTTGTAAACAAGTAAAAATCAGAGTTCTCTAAGTGACTGTTACAATTCTTATATGGATCACTTTTACTGCGTGCAGAGACTCTGTTAGTGGGATATACAAATCTTAAAAGTGTGACACAACTTCCTGATACAGACATAATAAATAGTAATAACCAATAAGCAACTATGCTAAGCATTAGTATGCTCACCACTCCCAATTAGGTACCAAAAGTCCCTGCTGATGAGGCAGTTGGGCAGCTTTTACTCAGGTTGGGGAGAAATAGACTTCTACTGCTCCCTGGAACGAGTTGATCCTTAAGGTTACTGAGCTGCTGTCAGTTCCCTGTTTTTCCCTTTAGGATCATATACCTCTCATGTTGGTGTCTTTCCCCTTGAATCTTTGAGCTATCTTCATCTCAGCAGTCTTACCTCTGCAATTTTATCTTTCTTATCTTGCACAGCTCCACTATACAGATTTTCTCACATCTCAGGCAATTTCTTCAGAAGCTTGGGCTGAGGTCTCACAGCTGGGCCGTATCAGAGTTGGACGCAGGATCATAGGCAGCTGATGCTCTGCGTCGGTGTAACACAGTGAACCTGCCCTTCCCTCCTCCCTCTGCCACTTTTTTTTTTTTTTTCCCATTGGCTCTAAGTGGCTCTAAAATCAGCCAAGCAAAGGTCAGTCTCAATGCTGATGTTCAGGGAGGAGAAAAACTTCTGCTTTTCTTCTGCTCTTAGGATAAGGAACAAACAGGCTAAGACATGCAGAAACAGCTTTTAATAGTGCATGTCTGTTGTAACTCACCTTGTCTTTCATTCTAGTGTTGGAGTAGACGATGTAAAAGATTTAGTGCTGCACTATCGCAAGTAGAAGAAATCACAGTGCTTTACGACAGAGTTCAGATTCAGGTTTATGGGTAAACTTAGCATGAATGAGACAATTCTTTATTGGTAGCATTATCACTTGGCTTAAACCAAACTAGATTACTTTGGTCATATTGAACCTGAATTGAACCCTGAATTTTACTTGCTTGTTTCCATAGCTAATACAAAACCTCTGGCTGTAGGAAGAAAGATTTCAGGAATGGAGGTACCAGTAATGAGAAGGCTCTAAGAGGGACAATAATACTGAGAACAAATATAGAAGGAAAATGGTATTATTCCAGAATAGAAGATGAAGTTGAAAGACTTGACAGGAAAATCAATTTAATAAATAAACTACGGTGACAAAGAAGAGAGCAACTGAATGTAGGGTTACAAACTCAGTGGTCATGGAGTATTTTATAATCACACAGTGCCTATATTTTTAATATGAAGGTGTAGGGTTAACAGATAAAAGAAGACACAACTCTTGCAAACATATGAACTCCCCCGGCCCTCCAAGTACTATTGACTACTAGTAGAAGCAACAGTCTAAACTCCCATCGCTACCACTGCAGAATGAAGCTCTGTTTTCTATAGTTATCTGATCATCCCTGTGTTTTTAAGTATGACATATTACTGAATAGCCCTTTCCAATCTGTTACTAGGTGATCTGGCATGAAACTAACGCAGGGAAAGAAATCTGTAAAAATTCTTTTGGTCTGTGTAAATGATTTGTACTAAAATCTCATTCTAGAGTGAATGTTTCTAGGTACTGTTACATTTCTCTTGTACTTTTTCCTCTTACAAAGACATGGCACGTTCCTCTGGAAACTGGTATATGAAGACAGCTGTTAATTAAAAGATGAAGCATATTGTAAATTGGCCTGTGTATGGAATGTAGTGTGCGTACTGTGACAAAAATAGCACATACTTATTATGTCTTTGGCTGTATGATCATGCATGGAAATTCCTGAGTTAAGCTAGTAAGTGCAATAATGCAGGGTATTTAAAAACACTTTAATTTTTAATTTTTATCTTTTACTCTAAAAATATAGGTTACTACCTCTGAGTGAAGTATTTTCTCAGTGGTAAGATCAGGTTTCAACACTGCAATGACGTTGTCTTAAACTCTTTTCCCTGTTAGCAGGGGTCTATCCTTTTTTGGAAGAACTGAGGTTTATTCTGACTCAGTGGGGGAATGTGGCTTATTGCCTCCAGCAAGGGATAAAGGAGACTGTATTGGCAAGGGAATAGTACCTTCTACATATTTTTAAATTACAGGGGAAATCGGCTGTTGTCAGGATAAATCCTCACTTGTTTTGTTTGTACTTTCCCGAATGTTCTCAGGGATCCAAATTAAGAAGGCACCATGTTAAAATACTCACTTTGCTTTTGTTCAAGCTATTTAAGCTAATCATTGACTAGAAGTCTTTCAGGAGGATAGGCACATTTTTCACGATGCTTTCCATTTTGCCTTCTGTTATTCTGGCAAAGGTTTGGAGTAGTATATCTCTGTTAAACAGAGGGTCTATTGTTCAAAGAGCTGGTCTCTGTAGTTTTGCCATTTTATTGCCTCAGCAGCACAATTCCACCTGGTCAGAGGGTGAAGGAGAGAAGCTGTTGTGAAGGGGCTTACAGCCAGAAGGGCTGTAGAAGTGTACGTGCTTAAGGCACAAAACCTTTTCCAGCCTTTTCTGACTATTTTTCCTCTCCATTGCTGTAAACAAACAAACAAAAAAAATTCCTCCAAAGGAAATACTGGAGTCTTCCCATTGAATACGCTCTGTTTTTCTGACTGAGTGTGGTGGGTTGACCTTGGCTGGATGCCAGGTGTCCAGCAAGGGGGTCTATCACTTCCCTCCTCAGCAGATGAGGGTGGGGAGAAAATAAGATAGAAGAAACTTGTAGGTTAAGATAAAGGCAATTTAATAAAGGCCATGCATGGAAACAAAGGAAAACAAAAGATTTATTCTCTATTTCCCATCAGCAGGCGATGTTCAGCCATTTCCTGGGAAGTAGGGCTTCAGTATGTGTAGCGATTGCTCAGGAAGATAGGTGTTGTAATAACGAATTCCCGCCCTCGCCCAACACACACACACACTTTCTCTTAGCTTATAGTGCTGCCCACCCAGCCTACTGGTTGAGGGGGGGGATATTGGAGGAACAGTCTTCATGCTGTGAGAGTGCTGCTTAGCAGATGACAAAACACTGGTGTGTTCTTAACGCC
Organism: Rynchops niger; assembly: GCA_013400035.1. Taxonomy (NCBI): domain Eukaryota; kingdom Metazoa; phylum Chordata; class Aves; order Charadriiformes; family Laridae; genus Rynchops; species Rynchops niger. Next base: position 476,178 of record VXBH01005961.1, on the reverse strand, counting down.
TTTCTATCTACCAATACAAAGCACAGCACTATGAGGGCTGCAGTGGGGAAAATGAACTCCACCTCCACCAGGCCCAATACACTGACTGAGACTAATCAGCAACTCCAAAACCTAGGAAAAGTCAGGTCTATACAGATCTCTTTCCTCTTGCTGTAAATGAATAGGAACTGTCTTCCCCTTTTTCTTGCCCTTTCCCTAACCAAGAAAGACATCGATACTTTAATTTGTTTTTTAACCTTAAAAGTAGTAATAATATGAACTTCATAATGCTTATTTTTCCTGGAAGATTCTGTGGAGAGACTAATGAGTTTTCCTTGGAGCAGAGATGAGGTGTTGAACTTTTTCACAGAGAGCTATCATCTCGTCTTTTGTCATGCTTTTGAACTGAAGAGCTGTTGTTAGAAGAGTAGTTTTGCACAAATTTTAAATTATTTCCCCCTTTTCACAGATGACATTGTAATTTCACTGTCTGTGCGTCTGCCCCATAGGAATGTACCTATCCAAGCCCTGGAGGCCAAATTCCTTTAGTATATGTATGCTATATGCCAGGTCTGGGTCCTGGATACTCCAGGGAAGATTGCACAAGCTACTGCATACAAAGACCACCGACCTTTATTGCATCCTCCACCACATGCTCTGCCTGACAACATGCATTTTTCAACGACAGGCAGCTGCTCCCACAACATCTCCTAGGGACTGCACGCACAGCACGACTTCTAAAAGCACTCTGGAAGAGCTCATTCCTTTAGTGATACCACACTAGAAACAGGTGCCTACTGGAAGGGATGGCCCTTGTGCCTTGCAGAGATAACTCTGTCAAACTCTCCCTGAAGGAAGATAAGGACTGAAGTGAGAACCTGCTTCACCCCTGGAGTGAAAAGGAGAAATCTGCTGGAGCATCTGCAAGCCTCTGGCTTAATACCTTTCACAGAAAGTCTGGTTGCCCACCTAGGATTCCTGCTCTGATTTTCCTGGCTGTGCTCCAAGTCCTGGGTTGACAGATGTCCTGAATCTGCATAGCAACCATCTGTTTAGAGCCTGGGAGGCCATCACCAAGCACAGAGGTAGAGTGGTGCAGGCCTAATATGCACAGCAGAGGCCGTTTTGTCCTTCAGCAGCTGCTGTGTACATTAACTGTAATTTCTGTCATCTTGGCGACCCTGTTGCCAACACAAATCATACCTTTCCAAGCTATCTACAGTGCTGATCTCAGCCAGGCTATGTGAACATGCAAAGAGAAAAAGGAGTGGTGTTTACTTAGTGACAAAATGATGCCTAATGAAGACCAGACTGAACAAGGCTGCCCTTCCTACCCCTTCCTTGGCAGCCCTGCCTTTGTGTAACAAGGCATAAATAAGACTGTTTTTGAATAAGATAATTCAAAAAAGCTGTTTCACTCTTCCAAAAGAATGATCCTAAGGGATGGGAGGTAATGCAGTCAGGAGAGAATTACTCTTGGTCCACCAAAGCTGTTCCTGAGAAACATTCTTCCTAGGTAGAATTGCTGGAACTCAGACACTGTGAACAATTCTAAACAAACAAATGAAATATTTTTTCATTGTATCCAGTGTGGATTTACATGAGAGATGGCCTTTGTAGGAAGAGACCATGTGCAGCAGAGGACAGGCCTGGGAGTCCCTGAAGTTCAGGTTTTGGACACCTGCTGCAACAGCCCTGAGCGTGCTAGAGGAGACAGGGCATAGCTATTTTGTAAAGCTCTCTCTGCTCAGTAGTTCAGGTGGCATCTAGATACCTGTGCTGAGGACCAATGAGAGCTGTTCTGGAAGGGCTAAATCATTCTATGTGCGTGAAGAAAATGTCTTTTTTCTGGACAAAAACACTATTTTTCATGTCTTGCCGAAAGTAAGACACATGGTGCTTGAAAATCTTGTCTCGGACTGCTCAGGGCAGAGGAGCCTGAAGTCCCAGTCATCTCCACATGTCAAGAAGTGTTCTGCCTTCTTCCTTTCTCTTTGTGACCTTGAACTTGATCTTAGACCCAGGGGTGGTAGTACACCTTAGTCTTGGAGTCTTCTACAGGGGATCACCTTCTGAATATCAGACAGATTACTTTCCTTTTTGTAGTGCAGGCAGGCCCTGCGAAAGCTGTGTGAAAAGCTGGGAGGCAGGGGTGGGCGGTAGCATGAATCGGGCAGAGCAAATCATGTAGCACCATATGGTAGCGTTATGGGACACGGATGGTGCGGATGAACAGAAAGCCAGACTAGAGAGGCATCGTGCCTCAAATTTACAATCTTTCTTAAGCTAGATTCTGTGTGCTGCAAGAGTTTGCATTGTGGATGCCAATGGAATATTCTAGCCTGCATACTTCTATTCAGGTAGCTTTTGTGAGAGATCCAGAAAAGCAAAGAGGCATAGCTTATTTTTCTGATCATCTATGAAAAAAAAAAATCAAAACTAATTTAGGGCTTGATTCCCATATACTACATAACTCTATGCAGAGCTCCTGCAGCCTTTAAGTCAGCTTGTTTGCAACATATTGCAGGCGAAGAATCTGACAAGATTCAGTGGAGGAAAACGTATGCTTGACTTTACCCTTTGAAAATACCAGCTTTCAGCTGCCTCTCTACGTTATAAGATTAAAAAAGAGAGAAGTGGGCATTTATTTTACACTAAAGTTTATTTGATAGAAAATTCTGTCCTGTTTGGTGGGAGATAGATGTGAAAATGTGAATAAAGTTGCTGAGTGAAAAGTAAAAATAATACTCTATAAATACCTACATACATACAGTTTTTCCATCACAGAGCCTTCAGAAAGGCTACTTAAATAGGGAATATGCAAATAAGAAATTACTTTCAAAAGAAAAAAACTGTGAATTTTTTGATTTCTTTTCTTTTCTTTGGTTCATTTTGCAGGGGGGAAGTTGGGAGGAAGATTAAAGGGAAATGTTGGACTATGAGCAGAGCAGTGATGGTGTTTTGAATTTGGGCCTGTTTTTCTCCCTGTAACAGAAGAGGAACCTTTGAAAACTTGATACAAATTACTATTGCTTTTGTCCCAAAGGCTCCCATCCCAGATAGGTCTTTTGCTTGAGAAATCACCCATACGGTAAAGTTGAGCTCTAATACATACTGTTCAGCTGTTAAATAACTTGGGGTTTCTATGCAGGCAGGGAAAGTTCTTTTAGCCTCCACAGAATTTGGAACTGATGTTGTCATCATGCTCTACATTTAGATCTTGACACTATCATAAATCAATGACAAATCAAATATCCCAACCTTTTGGGTATGTTCAGCAGAAGGCAATCTTTACTGCTTTTTGAAACCTTGTGATTCTTATATCATGTGTGACTTACACACTCTGAACTGCTTATGCACTCCTCTTAGAAGGAAAGATTTGTTGTTGGATTTAGATTCTAATTTGATGATTTTTTTTTTCTTTATTTCATAGTAAGGGTTACTTATCTTTGCTTTCTTCTTTAGAATTGCCTATTGTATTGTGTGGTGAACAACCATTTGAGACTAAAAATGCACAGGGGAACAGTCACTGTTTCTGCAGTCATGTTTTCACTGGGATAAAAAAATGTTGGATTAGTAGTATTTTATAACAACGTTGTATTTGGGATTGCAGGAACAAGAATTCTAGGAATTTGCATCCTTTCTGAATGTTAATGTTTCTGCCACTTATGCAATACGGTTCCTGGGATACATGGTTGAAGAGCTTAAGCCAATGTCATTTCTCTAATGGCACTGTATTCTAAAATGTTGGACAGTAAACCTCCACTCCTTCCAATGGTAATTTAGGATTGTCACTTTCTTCATGTAAGTAGTTCCAATTAAGTGAAAACATGCCAATTGTATGCTTGCAAGATCAGGCTAGGGTATCTGTAACAGAATTGTTATTGTGAAAATTTATTATTGGGTTTCAGCTGACTGACTTTCTGTAGTATTTCCCTCTAGTAGAAACTCCTATATTCACAGCCTTTTCTTCATTGCCAGGCGTCACACAGAATGCGAATCAATAATGTTGCCAGCACTTGAACAAGCAAAATAAGTACAAGTATTTCTTGAGGAATTTTATATCTGGATTTTGTTGTGTTCCAGAAAAATGCCTTGTAGATAGTGTTGTGGCTATCCGTGTAGGGTTCTGTTCAGACTGGGTAGCTCCTTGAAGGTTAGTTGGGATATACTTTACCAGATATGGCTTTTCATTCAAGCTCCACAGTCCATCTCTTCTCTTTGATCCAGAGGGGTGTAATTAGTGTCTTTACAGAGGAAGTGAATCAGACTAGAGGGTTCAGCAGTCCATGGGTATGAGTTTTCATTTTTTATTTGGTGTTTTTTGTGTTTTCTGGTCAAGACCGACTGCTTCTAGAGATAACATACAAATCCTTATTCCATGCTGTGCAACATTATGGTGGTTGAAATAAACATCTTTTTCAACTTTGCTTGGCTCAGAATATCTAGAATATGTATAGAGTCATCATCATATATATGACATGTATGATTCTCTCTCTCTATATAAAATCAATAGGATAGCATGAGATTAAAAATATGCAAACAAGTTTTAATTAAGAACAGAACATCTCAGAATAGAGAATGAAAGGAATTGTATCATCTATACTTGTGGTAAAATATGTGTACACTAGCTAATACAATTTTTCTTAATATTAATTTTGATTATGTTTATGGTAGAAATGTTCAAGTGAAAAACAGACATCTGAGCTTAATTTAGGAAAATCACTGGAAGTGTGTGTTTAGGAAAGAAGAAATTAAATTGGTATTCAGATATAAGAAATGATTGTATCTGTTTATTTCACAAATGACAATTTCTGAAGAATTGTGATTTTTTTTTTTTTTTNNNNCTTGGAAATGAGATAATATGGATTTATGTATGATGTGCAGCCGTGTGGTTCAGGATATCTCCGAAAGATACTGAACTTCCAGTTCCAGTTGTGGAGGGGGGTCTTTCAGCCAAGAACTCTGATTGCAAGTAGAAAAAAAAACCACACATATTTTATTCTCATGACTAAAATTATTGGTTAATAGCATCACGTGTTCTTAGATGCATTACACTTATCACCAGAGGAAGCAGTAGAATGGCAGTTATCCTTGATTAAATCTGAACTGAGAAGCTGAGATTTTTGGTATGGTAATCCCTATACCCACAAGTGCAATAGACAGGCACTTTCAACACCTAAAAATAAGGTAAAATATGCCATCACAACAGAACGATGGTACTTCAGGAAATTCCTCTGTAGGGAAAGGAAGCTGAAAAAATTTAACTTGTTTGACTGAGTTTTCCTGTTTTAAAATCTAGTTGAGTATTTGAAGTTAGAAATGAATTTCTGTCAATTGTATTAGTAGAAACTGTATCAGTGTTGACATCAAAAGAAAATATGCCGTAATTCAAGCACCATAGGCTTCCGAATATTAAAATACAGCATTATGGAAATCATAATGCTAGTGTTTTCCCCACTTTGTCAAAAAAATTGCAGTATTTCAATATGCCACAAAGACAGTCCTGTTATGGAATTTGTATTATGTTGAAGGAAATACCAATTTTATTGCTATTGTGTTGACTGGAGCAACATCAGTGTAAGTGTTTTGACTTTTACCTGTCTACTTTTATTACTAAGCAATACTTTTCTTTGAAAAAACCACACCCTCTCTACTATTCATCTTCATATTAATTGAAGATTTTCTCCAGAGATTATTGATATATGATAAGCTAAGTCAATATGTTTTCCAAAACATTTTTAAAGCTTTTTACCACTGGGTGGATGAAAACTGTAGAAGAGATTTCACTAGTCATTGCCAGTAATTGTTTTATTCTAATACTTTTGCTTTCTTCCTGAAACTAGGTGACCACCATGACTTCAGATTTCTATAGTGTTGCCCACACTGTAAGGGGAGCACACGTTGTATGGACTTTATCTACTAACATGTTAAGTTTTGTAGAGCACAAGCTTGTATTAAAAAAAGAAACAGGGAAAGAAAAGGGAGAGAGCAATACCCAGTCTGTAGACAAAAGCTTCCTTCAAAATATGAGCTGCTGTCAGCACATCTGCAGACAAGCTGAAACTGTAGTTCCAAGAGGTATGAAATGCTACCTTTAATTAAGAGGATATTAATTCTGAAATGTAATTTTTGAGAATTTGGGTGTAAAACATACTTTTCTTTATTACGTGATATTTTATTAGAAAAAATGAGACTATTGGAGATGAACCAGAGTACCACTTGTATTTCTTTCTAATGTGAATTCTAGAGAAAATTTAATTCACTATTACGAAAGAAAGTCTCTCTGAGAATACTGCATTCTCATGCAGAAGGGGTAGTAAAAAGTACTTTTAAAAAATATTCACAAATACTCAATCAGTTAATTGCTGAATTGTGTTCAGTGGTATTCACCATTATTTGATATTCACATCCACAAATGAATAGAAATTCATTCAGATAAATTCAGTCCCTGAAGTAGCAGTGGAATGCAAAAAATCTCTAAAGCCTCCGTGCAGGACCATGTGAGTGCTGATGCAGAAACCATTCACATGGATATTTTGGTCATCCTTGGTAGTCATTTAAGAAGCAGAAACAATTGGCCCATAAGTCAAAATGTTCAAATGCAGTGAAATATAGAAATGGGGGGGTCAGGCTGGTATCTGTGATCAATAACTTGCATCCACCAGACCCTGTCCTGCAATCAGAGTGCTCGCATGGGCTAATGATACTACAGAGCCCTACTGATTTAACAGAGTACGTTGGTTCATGGGACTGTCTCTAATATTGAATTGCAGGATCAAGGTCTATGGGATGAAATAGTAATTTCTATAAAACTTATTTCAGGAAAAAAAAAAGGATTATGACTGTTCAAATAAGCTAGGCTTTGCTTCATAGACAATGTATGAACAGAAACAGGTGTCAACAGAAATCTGCATTATCCCTTTTTGGTTAGCAGGCATAAGTTAAAGGTTGGGAAGCTGCTAATGCAGTGCATTTAAAATAGATGAAGAGGTGATTAAATGAAGACAGTCTATAATGGTGAGAACTAACTAATATATGGTGTTAGATTGCAGTATATCTATAACGGAAAACGCTGCTTTTGAACTAGGGTAGAACAATGTTAATTCTGTCCAAGTTCTTAATTTCTGTGACATGGGGAAAAAACGAAAATGCAGCTAAAAGTATTTTGGTAGCATGCTGTTTTAGGATTGCTTGCTTTTAGGAGAAGGTCAGTTGTTCAGACTGGTATTCTGAACACCCCAGTTATGCAGTGGCTGAAATGACCTCCTGAGCTCGCCAATTTCTACTCCTGCATTTAAGGAGAGTGAGTTTGAGGAATAAAAAATGGGGAACTGCTGGCTGTTTCTGCAATAAATATTGAAAGGCTTTCCAGCTTAAACTAATAATATGTAAGAGAAACACCTCTGGCTTAAGTTTTCTTATAAATATTTCAAACCTATATTCTTCCCTCGCTGATGGTAGTAATTTCTCGAGGCACAGAGCTTATTCTCAGAATGCTAGCCTTAGTTAGTGGTAAGTCTTTCCTTCAGAAAATACCCCCTCCAGAAATGTGCAGAATTAAATTATCATCATTGCTGCAAAGCTTAGAAAAAAAGTTATTGTATAATGTGGTAAAGGTAGACCTCAAAACCAATTTCTGTGATGTTTTGCAAGACAGAGCTTTTCATCCTTGGATGACTATTAAACATAAATGTGGAGTCTTAGTTCTGTTTGTTTGTCCTTTTAAATGGAAACTGCTGGATCTAATTATTTTATATGTTCCACAGTTTTTACATCTGTATTGTGGTATTAAATTCAATAGAGATTCTCAGCTTAAGACAGGAGTAAGAACATAGCATGTTATCTGGCTTTGGCTCACTCATCTGTCTTGCTGTCAGACTTGATGAGCATCTTTTGGTGAATAACATTAACAACTGCTTGACAAAATAGAGCTTTGTTTAGCACTGGATGCTTGTAATACTAATAAGAAAATAACATGCACCAGTAAAAATGTATGGAGTAAAAGTAGATGTATGGAAGTGATGGAGAGAAGTTTCACCTAACTGCAGGAAGCTTAACTCTGTTTTCTTTTGCATTTACAGTAAGAAAGTGACTTTAATTATATTAGCCAAAATGAGTATTCAAGGCATTTCTGCTGAAGATGGAGCACTATTGAGTATTGTTGATGAGCAAGGACTGGCATACAGCCTATCTGCTGTTTGCAGTAAAAAAGGGCTACAGAGTCCAACAGCAGAAAATCAGAGCTCTAAAGGATCTTGTTGAAAAGTATCTTCGAATACTGTGTTCTTCTCCAGTGAGAATATAATGGTGAAACCAAAGGTGGTATTGCTGCTTGTTCTTAGAATCCAAATATATATCTGATTGTCTTTCTTTTTATAAACAGGTACCTGGGTATTAAATTGAGATGAGCTAGCAATTTCACCAACAAAACCTATGCATTATTTAAATGAAGACTGCCAATCTATCACTGGTTTCTTTCGTTGCTTCACTTGAATGGCAAATGTATTTATCTTTTACTGTTGCCATAAAATCCCTTCCAACACAAAGCTGCAAGCACCGCAAGGGGACTATCTCCTTTCTGTTAACGCTTTTATTATATTTGCTTTAACTATCATGGTATATAAGAAGGAGGCTTTATGATAAAGGGCCTCATGTCTAGAAAAATTATGTCCTCTTGTATTATATATATTATGAGAATTATAATATTTGTTTATTGTTGCTAGTAAAAGCAAATGACCTGTTCAGTTACATTTAATCAACTAAAATGAATTCATTTTCCAATGCATAATGCTGAGATTCTACTTTCAACATATTACAGTGTTTTATGTAGGATTTTCTTCTTTTCAAAAAGAATAGAGATTGCCACTCTTACAATGTGTTCTAATGAAGGGCTCATATCTACTTTGCAGCCTCATAAATACGATTATATTTGTGAAGCTTCATATTATGACTGTAGGACCCTATTTAGAATGTATAAAGTTGTGGGGTATTTTTTGGGGGGGAGGTGTTAAATTTATATTAGGAAAGTTGCTTACCAAGCAGCTTCTCCTTTCCATAATAGCCTTTCTTTCTTTCATCCAAAATAGCAGACCTAAAAAAGCCTGCTGTAGGATTTGCCTGGGTTTTTTTGTTTGTTTTTTTTTTTTTTTTTTTAATGATTCTGAACCCGATGCACTATGAGCTTGAATAATGCTATATTTAAAATAGGCTGTAGGGAGAGAATACCACAGAAACACAAAAAAAAAAAAATAGAAGAAAAGGTGGCAGTGAGTTAATCAGTAAAGGTTTGCTACAATGTTGAAAGGAAACGTAGACATGTAAATGTATTCATTCAGGATTTAACTGGGGCTGACTGGCAGCAGTTCTAGGGGTTGCACTGCTCTTAGCCCTCTGGGCTGGGGGAGCCATGACCGTAAGAGCAGTGGGTGCTGTAGGCACCAGCAGCCCTGCTATCACCACTGTGCGGGTTGCAGATGTCATCTGGAGGCCCACGCAATCACAGGCCCTGATGGGATTTGAATGGACCGATCAGCATGGGATATCCCCTACTAGTCCTGTAACTGACCCCTGCGTGGGGGTGGCTGGGGGAGAAGTCCCACAGCACAAGGGACTGGAGGAGTGGGATGAGCCGTGGGGTGAGACCCTGGGGCCCTCGTCCACCCCGCGCTTTCTTTCACACTGTGGGGCAGGGAGGTCTTGTAATTTGAAAAACAGCACTGTCAGGTTGGTCTTAAACTGTGACGCCTGTTTGTCTAACTTTCCTCACCCTGATGAATGGTTTAATGTGTCCTGTCTTATGTGCAAGTCTGAGCATTACGGACTCATTTTTCAGTCAAAACATGGAAAACTCATCAAAAACTCATTTTTGTGAACACTTTCAACGCAGCCCTTTTCACCATAATATAGAATGAAAGTGAATGTCAAAATCTTATATGCTTCCTCAATACCAAATTGTTGTCATCCAAACTACAACACTGAAGTATGATCTTGTTCAGTTCAGCAGGGAACAATATTTTCAGGATAAGGAGCAGGCATAATATAATGGGAATCTCTCAGTAATTTTGCAGACAGCACCAAGTTAGGTATGAGTGTTGATCTGCTTGAGGGTAGGATGGCTTTGCATAAGGATCTGGACAGACTGGATCGATGGGCCGAGGCCAATGGTTTAAGGTTTAACAAGGCAAAGTGCCGGGTCCTGCACTTGGCTTACAACAACCCCAAGCAGCGCTACAGGTTTGGGGATAAGTGGCTGGAAAGCTGCCTGGCGAAAAAGGACCTGGAGTTATTGGTCAACTGCCAGCTGATTATGAGCCAGCAGTGTGCCCAGGTGGCCAAGAAGGCCAAGAGCATCCTGGCCTGTATCAGGAATAGCGTGGTGAGCCGGACTAGGGAAGTGATCATCCCCCTGTACTCGGCACTGGTGAGGCCCCACCTTGAGTACTGTGTTGAGTTTTGGGCCCCTCACTACAAGAAAGACATTTGAGGTGCTGGAGCATGTCCAGAGGAGGGCCAGAAAGCTGGTGAGGGGTCTGGAGCACAAGTCTTATGAGGAACGGTTGAGGGAGCTGGGGTTGTTTAGCCCAGCTAAACCACCTTATCCCTCTCTACAGTTACCTGAAAGAAGGTTGTAGAGAGGTGGGGGTTGGCCTCTTCTCCCAAGTAACAGATGATAGGACAAGAGGAAATGGCCTCAAGTGCACCAGGGGAAGTTTAGACTGGATATTAGAAAAAGTTTTTACACAGAAGGGGTTATTAAGCATTGGAACAGGCTGTCCAAGGAAGTTGTTGAGTCACCATCCTTGGAGGTATTTAAAAGACAGGTAGATGTAATGCTTAGCGTTATGGTTTAGTGATGGTTTTTATGAGTGTTAGGTTGATGGTCGGACTTGATGATGTGAAAGGTCCCTTCCAACCTAGACAATTCTATAATTCTATGATTATAATACATCTGCCTTTCCTGTGAAGACTGACTCTAATGTTGTAGTATCCTGTAAAATGTTAACTTTTAAGAGATTAAAACATTTGTCCCTAACAATTTCAATACTCATTTAAAAAAAAGGAAGAATGGAATGATGAGCATTGTGCCTGTTTTGTCTTTGACCTAAACTCTACATCATAGGGAATTGTGATGTAGCTGTGTATTGTCTCAAGACAAATCTGTGAGGGGAGTAAGAAGAAATGGACACTTAGTCAAGTAATGTGTACATCTACAAGATGTTTGTGTTTCAAATTAAATTTTTTCACATTCTGGTCCTGAATGAGCAGCGGTCATGGATATGTCACCACTACTATGAAGGCCTTCTTGATGACACTTTTTCTCAATCCACGTTGACCTTGGTATTTCAGGTGTGATCATGTTGACAGACAAAGTAGCAAGCTGATAAATATTAACTGTAATACTTGAGTGTTCAGATCAGAAAATGGAGAGCATTCAGTACTCTGGGAGTTGATGGTTTTCAAATACCATGTGCCTACATGTTCAAAAATGTATGCCACATTACGCCAGCTGGGAGGATATGTGTTACCACATGCCAAATGTAAATTAAGGCTGTAAATTAATTAAGCTTCTTATTTTACTCTAACAGAACAAAACAAAGCCTGCTCTGTTGCCAAGACTGTAACAGATTTCTCTCAACATGTTGTCCATTGACAATTTAATGAGTGTTACAAATGCTTGTAAAACCAACATGATGGAGCTTGTTTCCATAGGGCCTTTCTTTGTCTCCTTATTCTGAAAAGCTAGTATTGCAGTTCTAAAGTAGTGGTCACCTTCATTTCCCTCCATAAAACTTCAATCAGACTTAGACTGCAAGAAGAGAAGGCGGGGGGAAGATAAGATTCTATTTGGACCATCAGCTTCTCGCTTTCTTCCTGAAACTTAGTTGCATAAACTTTCTCCACCCATTTTGAGAGCCTTTGCAATCTTCCCATATAAATGAGTTTATTAAATGAAACAGTGTAAAAACAAAAGGAAAATCAGATAGAAATTGAGTAAACTGAGTATGCGGAAGAAAAATTGACCCGCTAAAAAGCTAAAGACATCTTGTGGATGAAAGGTAGAAAGCAAATGGAGCCTAATGGTACCATACAATTAAATGATCACAGACAGACCGCTTTGATTTCCAATAAGTTTACTGTTTGTGATCATAAATTTCTATCAGAAAGTAATCATAAATAAGCCCATTATTTTCACCTGAATGCCTGAAAAAGCGTGTATAATGAAGTGTTATGTAAACACTATTAAAAATGACTATTTTTCTTGGAACTAGAATTTGAAATGTATTTAGGTATTTTAAGGATATGTGCTTCATAGAGGAAGGTGCTCAGAACTTTCTCAAAATCAGGTCATTTTTTAAGGAGTGTCAAGCAATAGCGTTTTCAGAAGCACTGGTTTTGAGTAACATTAGTTACACTGAAGATGATGTGAAGTTTTTGGTATGTTCTTTAGCAGAACAGCTGAGGTTCTATATCATCCTTTGCATTGACCAAAGGATCAGCGCTGTATTGTATGTGTGTACCACAGTGACAATAATCATTGAGTTCATCCTTAATATGACATACACGTAGTGCTTCGTATCCTGTGGATCTTCAGACTTATTCCTAGAATAGTGAAAAAATGTTTTCCTAACAGCTTTGGGAAATAATGTTTTGCTAAAACTAATAAGACTTCAGAATTCACCGGTATTTTTATACATATGCATGAATTCATATGGGAATGAATCTCTGAAGTCATAATAAAGTCACTTATGGCTTCTGATAAGAAATGTACTTTTATTATATTTTCTGCTTTTTCATAATTTCAGGGTATTCTGATTTTTTTTTTCAGGCTCATTGTCAGATACTTCAGCCAGCCTGACTGTTTGTAGACTGCTGGATCACCAGCAGAGTTTGAATCTGGATCTTTATGGCTAGGCCAAAATTTTCTGCTGCTTAGAACTAGCTTTTTTAATTAGTCAGGAGTTTGCTCTGAAAGACAAAACAAAATCTCAGTTTTATGGTTGTTTCCACATACACTGACTTTAAATTGGCATTACTGCAATTCTAATAATGATTGGCTTGTTTCAGAATGGTGTTACTGGGAATGTCTTTTACAGATAATATTCTCAAAGCCCATAGGTAGCCTAAAATAACCAACATTTCCTAAGACAGTATTTGGAGACAATGAAGTACATGTATCAATGGAGGATTCAGCTGAGGATTTCTCTTGGTTTGTTTCCAGGCATCATAATGTCTTCCCCCCCCCCCTCCCCCCCAAGGCAAAAAATTTCATGCTGCCAAAGTGATCAGAAAACCTTCATGTATTAAAGTCTTACTAATTTTTTGAAGCTCAGTCCCATTTATTTCCCGGTATGAATATTCACAACTCAATTTTTGTTAATTTTTATATATAATCTCTGAAACAAGATATACCTAACAGAGGATTCAGCCATAAATTTATACAAATCTGTGGTGTCATACAGCTTTCCTCCTTGTGTCTCTATTTATGGTGCATTAAAGCTGAGTCACAAGAAAATCATGGGTTTATGAAGCTTCTTTCATAAACCAGAAAATGTAAAGTTTTATTGCTCTTTAGGCACAGATTATTAATGCTGTAATGACATTAAAGAGTATTAAATGCAAATTTGCAAAGCTCCAAAGAGCTTTATTAGGATAAGCAACATTTTTATTGAGTCACTGCTTTAATGAAAATCTGGCAAAGTAAATCTAAGCGAAGGCCACCACAGATGTTCTGCTATGCTTCATCAAGGAGTAAGCTGCTGAGTGCTTAGGGGTAGAGAAGGAAGCTTGGATGCACCCAGTCTTTATGTACATTTTCCCCTGTTGATTTATAGTGTGTGCTGCATATAAAACACAGGGGAGCATTCAGTAATGAAATAGAAAAAGATCAGAATCTGTATAATACTGTAATGGACATGCCAGATAAAGCAAACGAAAGAGATTCTAGTCTGCCAGGTGCTTTAGTTGAGTATGGAGGCTTTCTAGGGTGCAGGAAGAAATGGTGCTCTTGATTCTGTAGATGACACTCAATCACTGAAATTTAAAAAGAAATAAATCTAATTGTAAATTAGTTCTGCTCATAGTGATAGAATTATGATAGCAATGTGATTACATTTTTCACTAAAAATTACAGGCTTGTACAAGCAGACATGTTGTACCATGGATCATACTTATGTAATTTTTACTTAGACAAGAATCTAGAACTGTCTCACTGCAGTGCCATATGCTATTTTGGAGGTGTGACAAAAGCTATTTAGTATCACTTTAGAAGCTAGATATAATGTGGAATCCTGGTTTCTGTGTACTTATTTAAGCACATAATATGTAGAAAATATTGAATTAATTTATAAGCACGGAGGCCATATATTTCTGACAATTATTGCCTGACTGTGTCATACACTGTTAATACCTAAGACTTTCATAAGGACCAGAGTTTAATAAAAATTTCTGTTATTGCTCAATCCTGTTTTTTAAGAAAGGGAAAGAAGTAAGGCTGAAGATCATAAAGTGCGTTTCTGGTTCTGTCAGGAGCATCTCTGCTGATATTGCCCCCACTCTGGCAGTTTTCGTATTGTAAACCCTTTGTCTCAAGTTTTCATAACTTGCTCAGGAAACATGCTTCTTTTTAAAACATGGGAACTGATTCATAACACATGGTACATTACCTTTTTGTACATAGGTGAAGAGTGCTTACGCACCTTAATGATGTTGAAAAACTGATGTGAAGCTGTCTGGGATCGAATCCTGCACCATAGACTAGGATCTTGAAGTCCAATGATGATGTACATTTGTAGTGTAAAAAGGGTTGGCTTGTGGCTGTCCGCATGTAGAAAAGGAAACAATCTTCCGACCGCTTCTGCAGTGCAAGGAACTAGATGAGAAAGTGATTTACCCTTCTGTTGTATAGTATCCCTGGATCTCTTGTATCTTTTTTCAGGTGGTGGATGGGGTCCCTGAGCTGGTGTTTTTAATCTGCCCATTGATAAAAGAACCTGTTTTATGTCCTGCTTTTTTTTTTTTTTTTGAGAAGTGAACTGAAGCAAAACTGTAGCTCTTGAATTTTGGTGAAAATAAGAGTTATATGTGTTTTGGTTCGTTTTCTTTTTTTTTCCTAAAATCTTTCAGAAGAAGAAAATTTTAAGTGTGGCTATGTGTGTGGTACCTTTAAAAGGTTTTATGCAATTCAGTGCAAGCCTTATTAAATTTTCAGTCTTATTTCACAAGACCTTTTTTGTAGATTTCCATACACACTAATTAATATACGTTATGGACTAAGATGTACAAGAAAGGCTGATGAAATGGCCTGGGACTATTACCTTACTCTCATCAAAATAATTCTGGATGAGCATTAATTAGATTAAAAGCCACTTAGATTTGTGCTTCAAAGTAACCAAAGTGGCTTTTAAAAGCTGAACAGTATCTTTAGAACAGCGTAAACCGTATAACGAATCAAATAAAGATCCCATAGTAACAGTCAGATATAATTTGACTGATGATAACATAATAGCTCCATACAATTTGCTAATAGATTCTATCATTTTGAAATGCAACGTATAACTAATACCAGGAAATAGCTGTAGCAACTCAGTCATTCCTATTAGTTTCAGCTGTGGAAGAATCATGTTGTTCCCATTATATATACACGTACACTTTATTGTATCAAAGATGACTTCTTTTATTTAGGTTAAAATTATCCCATTGACCTTTATAAGGATCTCTATTTCCCTAGGGTCCAGGGACAGATGATGGGTCTTGCACTGTTCTCTCAGGCTCATTATGATAAGCTCTTGCTTTGCAAAAGTTTCCCATGTGAATTTTTAATATGAGACTTACCATTATGCCCTCCTATTATGACGTAGAAAATAGAAATGGTGTTGCTCTATTTCCAGTCTTTAAAAGTTTGAACTTTAATCACCTTGAGTTAGAAGATATCTGGACTGGATACAAGTGATCTTGAATTCATCTCATGCATATTCCCATATGAACAGCCCCTGAGTAACTCACTTTCAACTGCAAACTCCCTACTGAAATTAGGGTGCTCTTGACTTTAAGACTATACCATGAAAAGTAACGTTCATGGCACTAAAAAGTACCTGGATCCTGGAAAAACATTGCCACTTCTTTATAATATGATTGATACATTTTCATAACTGTATATTTTATGTAAATCAAAAGTGTGTTTGGGAACCAGATGCATAGCAAAGCTGCTATGAGAAGCTAAGACCCAAATATCTGTGAAATCATCAGAATCTTCTCAAAAAGAACCATGGCAAGTCAGGAAAAAAAAAAAAAAAAAAAAGAAAAAAAAAAAAAAACCAAAAGGAAACAAACCAAACCCAACCCAATTATCATTAGACCAGATGAGTTATGGGAGAGAAAATTGTAAGCAGTGCTTGCCAAGAGAATTAGATGTTCGCTCAAAGGGTAATTGTAAACCTCAATTGTTTTAGATTCCATAGCATTCTGTGATGCACCCTTGCTTTATTTTGAAAAGTGGCAAGTTTATATCTGGTTGCCATGGAGAGTACACACAATGACTAACTTCAGGTATCTAAGTAAGATGGCTTTCCATATGGAGAATACATAAAATCAGTTGGAAATCCAGAGTGTAGTCAGAATGCCTAAACTGTGTGCTTGAGCACTTTAACTCTGCCTTTGCTGTGGAGGCATCATTGGATTCTAACTCCTAAATTAAATTCCCAGGCTTAAGTGTGAGAATTTTCCCTGTTAATATTCTAAATTATGTACGTTTACCAGAAAGAAATTAACCCTCTAGGATTCTGTGTTGGTTTTTTGGTTGGTTGGTTTTTTTTTTTTTTTTTTTTTTTTTTTTTTTTTTCCTTTTCAAAAATTCCCAAATGGAAGAGCAATATGATACTCCTATTTAAATAAAATTGGTAATTTGATAAAGAACTGCTGGATGCATTAGGTGCTGCTAGAGGAGTGGGTATTATTTCAACCTCAGATGTATTAGTACGCATCACACTGGTACAATGCAGCAATGGTACCCGTGAAAAAATAGGCAAAGGATAAATTTAATGGATCTGCATAGTTGAATGTCTGTTTGCCATTCTTCAGTGCTTATTTGTGTTTCATGTAAGAAATGGTAACTTCTATCACAGAGTAATGATGTTTTTTTTGTAAAGACAGAAAGATAGCAGCTATGGGGAAAATGTGCTGGAAACCATGGCTTTATTTTTAAAAACAACATTTATGTTTTATCATGTTGTTATTTATGCATATTAACTGAATGTTTATAATGCTAGTGAAGACAAATTGATACTAGATTTAACTAGTCAGGATTGTCTGTATCTTTCATTCCTTGCCTGAACAGCTTACGGTAGTCTAAGACGATCATTACTTTACTGGCTCTCAGCATTTACAAATATGTGTGTGTATATATCTGTCTTTGAAAACATTATTTAAAGAAAATTGACATTACTAGTCCATGTTACATAATTACGGAATCATGGAATTTCAGAGTTGGAAGGGACCTCTAGTCCATCTAGTTTCTTCTAGTCCATCTAGATCATCTAGTCCAACTCCCCTGCTAAAGCAGGATTGCCCAGAGCACATCACTCAGGACTGCATCCAGGAGGGTCTTGAAGGTCTCCAGAGAAGGGGACTCCACAACCTCCCTGGGCAGCCTGTTCCGGTGCTCTGTCACCCTCACTGTAAAGAAGTTTTTCCATGTATTTGAACAGAACTTCCTATGTTCCAGCTTGTGCCCGTTACCCCTCATCCTGTCACTGGGAACCACCGAAAAGAGTCTGGCTCCATCCTCCTTAGACCCACTCTTTAGATACTTGAATGCCATGATAAGGTCTCCCCTCAGCCTTCTCTTCTCCAGGCTAAGGAGTCACAGCTCTCTCAGCCTTTCCTCATAAGGGAGATGCTCCAATCCCTCAATCATCTTTGTTGCCCTATGCTGGACTCTCTCCAGTAGTTCCCCATCTCTCTTGAACTGGAGAGCCAAGAACTGTACACAGTATTCCAGTTGTGGCCTTGCCAGCGCAGAGTAGAGGGGGAGAACGACCTCCCTTGACCTGCTGGCCACACTCTTCCCTATGCAGCCCAGAATTCTGTTGGCTGCCTTGGCAACAAGGGCACATTGTTGGCTCATGGATAATTTACTGTCTACCAAGACCCGCAGATCCTTTTCTTCAGAGCTGCTTCCCAGCAGGTCCACCCCTAACCTATATTGCTGCCTGACAGTTTTCCTCCCCAGGTGCAGGACCCTACACTTGTCCTTGTTGAACCTCATTAGGTTCTTCTCTGCCCAGCTCTCCAGCCTGTCTAGGTCACACTGGATGGCAGCACAGGCCTCTGGGGTGTCAGCCACCTCACCCAGTTTGGTATCGTCAGCGAATTTGCTAAACATACACTCTGTCCCCTCATCCAGGTCATTGATGAATACGTTAAACAATACTGTTCCAAGTATTGACCCCTGGGGGACACCACTAGTTACAGGCCTCCAACTCAATCCTGGTCCGTTAATCAGAACCCTCTGAGTCCTGTCACACAGCGAGCTCTCAATCCACCTCACTGTCCCCTCGTCTAGTCCGTCCTTCCTCAGTTCCCTAAGGAGGATGTTACAAGAGACAGTGTCAAAAGCCTTGCTGAAGTCAAGGTAGATGACATCTGCTGCTCTGCCCTCATCCAGCCAACCAGTTATAACATCATAGAAGGCTATGAGATTGGTCAAGCATGATTTACCCTTGGTAAATCCATGTTGACCACATGCAATAACTTCCTGCTCCTCAGTGTGCTTGGATATGACATCCAGAACGAGTTGCTTCATTACATTCCCAGGGACGGAAGTGAGACCGGCCGGTCTGTAGTTCCCTGGGTCCTCCTTCTTGCCTGTTTCGAAGACGGGTGTGACATTGGCCTTCCTCCAGTCCTCAGGCACCTCCCCTGTTCCCCATGACCTTTCAAAGATGATGGAGAGTGGTCTAGCAATAACATCTGCCAGCTCTCTCAGCACTCGCGGGTGTATCTCATCAGGGCCCATGGACTTATGGATGTCCAATTTGGCCAAGTGGTCTGTAACCTGATCTTCCTCTACTGGGTAAAACTCTTCCTCTCTCCAGACCTTCCCCCTTCCCTCCAGGGCCTGGGATTCACAAGGGACAGCTTTAGCAGTGAAGACTGAAGCAAAGAAGGCATTCAGTAGCTCTGCCTTCTCTGTGTCTTCCACCACTAGGGCGCCCATCTCATTTGTTAGTGGGCCTATATTTTACCTAGTCTTCCTTTTTCTATTGATATATTGTAAGAACCTCTTGTTATCTTTACCGTCGTGAACAAAATGAGTTCTGCTTGAGCTTTGCCCCTTCTAATTTTTGCCCTGCAAAGGTTCACTACATCTTGGTATTTTTCATAAGTAGCCAACCCCCTTTTCCAAGATCATAAACTTCCCTTTTTTTTTCCTATTACATCTTATAAGTAAACTAAAATTGTTAGAGCTCTGTTATGGTGATAGTTGCAAGAGTAAGATACATATACTTTTAAAAAACAAACAGGAAGAAATGGATCACTATAGAGCACAAAAATTATTTCTAAACTATACTCTAAAGAGACCAGCTGTATAGGCAAACAGAATAGCCTAGAAAATTGTCAAAAAAAAGTGGTCTGGCTTGACCAAAAGTGAGTTGTAACAAACTAGGTTGAAGCAGTCTGAAGACATTTTCCACGTGGTCTTTTCTAAGGTCAAGATAGAAAATCAGGGCAAATACTGAATTTTGACTCTTCACAGTTCATTAATATCTTATTTACCGATTTACCCCTTTAGAAGTCCGTGTTACTATTTATGCATTTGGATGGAAAGGTAATGGTTGGAACCGGGACCTCCATTTCAGTATTACTTTACTGTATTTCCTATAATCTCTTAATATGCATGACCTGTCACATTGAACAAATCTGGATGTAGTTAAGAGCTTTCAGGACTGGAGTTTGTTTATGCTGATATATAAAAATATTTTCCCCCTGCCTGTCTCCTGTCCCCGCCCTCCCTCTCATTTTTACTGCTGATATATATTTTCTTTGTTATCAGTTAATGTAAAAACAAACACAGAATCTTTTTCTCTAAAATGTTACAGTGTTTGATCTTTAGTTGTTTAGCCTCAGTGGTGAAGCAGCACAGCAAGTGAGGTAATGCAGCATGTTCTGAGAAGTCCTGCTGGTATCAGAAATGCTTGCCACAACGCTACAGAGAGAAACGCTTTAGAAAGGGTGACTGTTAACAAATGAGAGTTTGCATTTACTGCTGGATCAAGCATGAGTAGAAATACGCATAAATGACAGCAGCTGTCCGGTTTTAGTCTGGTCTCTTGTTTTACGGCTAACAGAGATATGGCAACAAGCATCAAGCAGCCAAATATTTTGCGTTGTTGAGTAAATGGAAATCTATGATAATAAGAAAGTATAAAGTAATTATAATTTGAATTCTGGGGATCAGGCACTGTCCTTACTATCTTACTACGCATCATCCCCCTACCTGAGGCATGTTTACCAGATAATTTCCTGCAATAGCAGCTCCCATCCCTGTGGGTCACTGGCTACTCACACTCAAAATGCCCTCACATCTCTCATTGAATAGCTAAGCACCCTCAAGACTGGCACTTTCTTGAGAATGGAGTGCTTGTGGCTTTAGCAGCTTTCCTTGAGATAATTTTCATTATCTGCCAAACCTCTGAATAAAGTCAACATGAATTTATTATAGTAAAATGCAAGATTTAAGAAAATTACTGTATTCAGAAAGAGGTGTGTGACCATAAATGAAATCTGTGCATAATAACTACTTTTAATTTCATTTAGCACCAGATGACTTTTCCTCTGTTTCACTCAATTAAAAAGCAGGTAGTACGCTTACCTGTGTGAGCCAAGATCTAGTTCTTTCACAAACATTGCCCTCAGGCTTCCCTTCTCTGAAATAGATAATGATCAAGGGAAAACTTATTGTTAGGTTCTCAGTTTCCTCCTAGTCAGACAAGGATTTCCTTTGAAGGGTTTGCTGTAAGTTATAAAAGTCATACTTAATCAACAGGTCATTCTAAAAACTTCTCCCAGAGAACAGCTGATCTGCTGGTGACTCTTAGGACATCTTGCGTAGCTTGGAGTTATCACTTGGCCAGGTTTTGATACTTGATAGGACTATCAACAAATTGTTTACCTCCTTGAATGAACTTCTGCTGCTCCCTATAGTCTGATGGAGTTTAATCTTAATATGTAACCCTTTGCAAACTACATATTGAAAACTCATATTTTATGGTGAGATTAAGGAATGGAGTTCATGTCAGTTTTTGGTGGTTACGGTAGAAACAAAATCCCTAAACTTGCAGTGATAGTTTTGGAGTAGGTTGATGCCTATCCCTGGTTTCCTGGGTCTGGGAACACTATTGCAAAGCTTTTTGCTGTTTACCTGCATGAAATTCAGGCTGCTGCCTGTATAGAGTTCAGTAAAATGTTTATTTTTGGCCTGTTTTTAATATGAGGATACCAAAGCTGTAGTCATTTATTTTTAGTTGAGACTGGGAATGTTAAGTGGGAAGGAAATATAATCTAAGATATGTTGTTTTAGTGAAGAAACTTAAATGGGATGATAGAGTCATTTATTTATAGGATTCTGCATGACATTAATGTACCTTAAGCAAGTTTGAAAATCACTGCAGATGGCTTCCAACAGACAAGTGCTGTGTGATGTTGCAACAGGGAGCATTTATTTTGTGGTAACCAATGAAGTAAAAACGTTTTAAAAATAACTATAGTGTGCATAATTACTACTATATAGATATGTACTAATTTTTAGAAAGCTTCTGTATACTGAATAGGAAATAAAATGTACTAAACCAGACTTCTGACCCTTCAAGTTTCTAGGGTAGCCATATAGAAAGGAGTGTCATCATAGTTTTATGTATATAAAATATTTAGTCTGCTTCTGCTTTTGAAGGATCTTTTCCTGTCTTTCAGATACTGGCTAAAATGAATCAGTGCAAACGATATGAAAACTTTTAAAAAAACAAAAGAAAAGAAACAAACTACAACAAACTTGTAATGAAACCCAAAATTTAATACTGCAACTACAAAAATATATAATATAATCACACAGATTCTGTTTCTACTTGTATTAGTGCACGTTCACTGTGAAATAGGTAGGCTCATTATAAATTCATGTTGGTGGAAATTGGACAAGAATCCAACCTAGCAACTCATGTAAAACAATAGTATTAACTAATTATCGTTCCATCCTCTTGAAATTAAATTAAATTATTTAGATTATGATTGCCCCTAAACACTATCTTTTTGTCCTGTAATTGTAGAGTATCTGGAATGATGAGGTGAGGGTTCATGAATAAGGTTGAAGACAACTGAAAATTGTTATTGTGTCAATCTCTGAGAGAGATAAACCAAAATTGTACGATGATGTTCCACGAACATGAAATATCCCTTTTGCTGAAACATACATACAAAAAACCAATAATATTTTTTTGAAAAGGGATTAATTTTTTTAATATAATTTTTTATGCATAGTTCCTTACAAATATATTCTATTATCTATTATCCTAAGTGTTCTGTCTTATGTTCTCATACATCTTAATTTATAATAACTGATCTTATCTCATATTGAAGCAGATTGAAATGTCACTTCTATTATTGGAATGATAACAAATATGGAATACTATGACATAGGTGAAAATAATTTGTCTGGTTTTCAAAAAATAAGCACATGAAAAACTTAATTATTTGATTAAGAGAAGTTTGAAATTCACAGTTCAATAATGTATTTAATCATGCCATTAGTTTTAATCATGCTAAGCACTTATCTGTGTAAAGGTTATTTTTGAAGTACCTTGGTGACTATGAACTGTACATCTCTGCAAACTGACATCTACTGACTATCCCAGATTAATCTTCATTCTTGATTTGCTTCCTGTTTTTAGTGGGTATTGTTAATAAGAATGAACATTAATGCTTCATGTAATAGCAATCAGTAAAACTCTGAAAGACTGTAACACTACCCCATCCAGCATGGATCAAATTTGCAAGAAAGAGAGGTGAATATAGGTGCAGGTTGATTGTAAATCTGTATCTGCAATGAGGAATACTAAAAGGCAATTTCTTAACAATGGTTACTAAGAGTAGTTTTCTATTTCTACTATACTGCCCTGCATAGTTTTTCTCATGAAATTATTTAAAATTTATCGTAGTATTGCATGATAATACTATGATGCAATAATACTATAATTCTACAATATGCTATGCTATGAGTAGTATATATTGAAAAGTTTTAGTGAACATTTTCATACATTCAAGATCTACATGAAGATCACCTTTGTGTTCTTATTGAAATCACCTTTGTGATTTAATTGAAATAGCATTTTTTAGCAGAGGAAGTAGTATTTAATTCTTTTTGAGCCTTATGTAAAATATGCTTTGTATAGTTTATGTAGGTTCCTATAAAAACCTATTGTATCTTGTACAGTAAAAGTGCTGAAATTATTAGGTGGCTGCTACTCTCTTGCAGTATTGAAAGCATGCACTGCATAGTGACATTTTCTGCTTTTCTATGTACTTATAAAATGCATGAGGTAGGGAGAGACAGAGAATTTTCCCACAAGAGACACACCATGTGTGATAGAAAGCATTTTTGAAGATGTAGAATTGTCAAAGAATTGAATGTAAAAGAAACCCATGGAGATTTAGGACAACAAATTCACTGGTCCTTTTTTCTACTACAACAACAACAGGTGGGATTGTAAAATTGGATTTTTGAACCAGTGAGTCAAGTCTTGTGCTATGACAGGCAATCACATCATGATTCATAACTGTATCAAGCTTCATTTTAAACTCTATTATTAGATTTTTTTTTTCCTGTTACAGTATAACTTACCAGGGAAAAAAAATTGTTCCAGAGACATGCTGCTAAGAGCTAGCAACCTTAATCTAATTTTCATCCTGTACTTAACATGAACAATTCACATATTTGCTTTTGTGTTCTAATGTTCGCTGTATTCATATATAAAAGCCTTAGTCCCTCTCAAAGTAGGGCCAAATCAAATTACATCATCAAAGTCAGTGCTAGAACATAGATGAGACTAAAGATGGGGCAGTCAGCCAAATAAAGACCTCTTAAAAAAAATTTTGGCTTTTCATTATGAATTAGAATGCTTGGAAAAGTATCTGTTTTGCTCAACTTGTCAGAATTATAGAATGAAGTGCTGACATGAATAGGGAGGAAAGTATATCACCCTGAGGAAAACAGTGCAATGTGTTCTAGAAGAACAAGGAAGACTTAGAACAAAGTCTTACAATGAACGGACAGGTCCCTTTTACAGACATCCAGATATCTCAGGCAGACATAAAAGTAAAATATTTGTTAGTACTGTTTTTCTCTAAAAGACTGTAGAACTAGTAAATACAGAAATTTGAATGGAAAAATCATGCTGGCAGAATGCAATAAGTGAACATTAATTCTTTAATCTTTTCTTATCTCAGTATTCGCTCATGTAGGCCCAAAGCCACCAAGATTCTAGCTGTTCATCAGTGCCTCTTAATTACATTCTATGTCACTCTACCCTCAAAATGTAGTATTTTAAGCTACGTTATGTTCAAACAAAGCAGAAAAGTAGAAGAAGTTTTTCTTTTTAAATGTGTGGAGAGCAAGAATAAGTTTTTGCAAGTTTCGGGGGATATCTAAATTCAGCTTGGGTATTTGAAGGACCTAGAATGCCTAGGGTAGGTATAAAATTGGTGTAGACAGTGTACCAAAGAGGAAGAGTTATGTTAAGGGTGTAAATACCTGTCTTGGCAAACTACATCTGGAAATGTAGCCCATATCTTTTATCTGTCACAGCAAAGCAAGAAACCCGTCTTCTTCCTTTAAAAATATACTCAAAGACCTATACTTAACTACTCATAGAAATGTGCTAAATCCAACAGTAAAGAAAACTTGATAAAAATTCTGCAAGAGGGTAGGAAAAAGAGAGCTGAAATATGGCACCTTCTCTGTTAAACAGAAAATACTACCTGCATCAATCAGATTTCCATAGGAATTAGGAGGCTGAATACTTTGGAAGATCTAGATTAGGAGTTTTAACAAGCACACATGAAGAGGTGAAAGAGTTAATCAGGTCTGTACCACTTTGCAGGCAAATGCTAGTTTCTAGGGAAATGTGGTAATATTTCTTAATTGATAATGTGTAGATTTTTAAGGGTAGATGACTGCTTAGATAGCATAACTCCTCAATGTCACCATAATGAGAGGGGTGAATAAACATTTAGTTACCACATTTCTTTACATGAAAGGACAGATGATCTTTTTTTTACCCTTCAGGGATTTGTTCTACAAGCAATTTAAACCTCAGATAGGCAAGTAAAAGGAGATCTAATCTATAGCTGCTTGTGAAGGACCTACTCGAGGATTTGAATTATAGTCCTACTTTAGTTCTCCGCTTGTTCAGACTGGGATTTTTAAATGGTGTAAGGGAGTAGTTATTAGCTCCCACTGAAAGCACAAACTTCTTTGCAAAAGCTGATTTAAATTTGTCTTTATAGTGTTACAGGTACCTATTCCTATGTTTAATGCTGGTAGAATGTTTTGCACCTTTTAAAGCTATCAAATTTACTATGCATATTAATCCTTGGCTTGTAAATGTTACAAACTTCATAAAAAAGAGATGAAACTAGTAAAGTTTGCAACCTGATCTTTTTAAGAGCATGGGATGAAATCCTGCTCCCACAGAAGGTAGGAGGAATATTGCCGCTGACTGCGGATCAATGGGATCCGCAGCTGTTATCCGTGCAATAGAGTTATTGACAGAATTTGCCTACCTTTTTCTTGGTGGTGATTTAATTCATGACAACAGTGCTTACAAGATCGATACTTATGGCAATTATAATTGTCAAGCAGTTGTCCATATTAATAATGTCTGCTGAATGCCTGACAAGAATTTGATGATGTTTATCTGTCAATTGCCTGAAGACATTTATAGAATCTACTAAATGCTTCACTGTACTTATAAATACCATTAAGTATCTCATAGTATTTTAATGCTCGTGGAAAACCACACAAAACTTCAACATGGTGGAATTTTAAGAAGTTCGGTATTTTTAATTTAAATATAATGAACAGTACTGTTCTAAGATTTTGTTGAAATCTGGCTTAATAATACATGATGAAGTTTGTAGGCCATGTCAGTTTTGAATTAGGGATAAGCTAAAAATGACTAAATTAAAAATCAAAAGCTTTTTCCTCCTTTTCCTCCTCTCTTTTCTCCTCCTTTTTTATAGTATAACTCCATGAGACAGTGATTTCTACTTTCTCAGTCTGTCCCCCTTTCATTCCTATCCTTCCTCAAGGAAAAGAATCCCATCAGGAATCAAA